>CAAE01014979.1:3014690-3091735 GCA_000180735.1 Tetraodon nigroviridis
AGCCTATATTTTAGTGATTTGTCCAGAGATATGTTACCAGATCCGGTCACACTTATACCCGTTGTGACGGGTACGGTTGTTGTTTGGTGTGGTAGTTGTTGGTGAGCTACAGAGCTGAGACTGAAAGAGGTTTATCCCGAAAACACATTATAGAAGGTAAGCAGCGGATCTGTGGGTTATCGGATCAGATGCTGAAACTGCAACAGCAAAATATTCTGAGTATAATTAGCTGTATTTGGCTAGAGGCATTTATGAGTGCAGCTTAATAACGGGTAGTTTTGTGGGTTCTGGTCTGGAGTTGCTGGTGAAACTTTTGGGCACAATAATTAACGTAAGGATAAATAAACCCCTCTGATCTACTGCTGCAGATTTGGACGTAATTGTGAAAGGAATGAAGAGGAGTGCAGGCTCTCACTAAGTCTGGCCCTTGTTTCTAGGTTTAAAGGCCTCTCTGGAACGACTGCAGTTGGACTACGTGGATGTGGTCTTTGCAAACCGACCAGACCCTAATACACCGATGGAAGGTAACCGCTGTGTGCCTTCTATTCTGTCCGATTATTATTATGGATCTGACATAACTCAAATGTTCCTTTGTTTCCCATATCGCATGTTTAAAATCACACTTCTCTTCTGTCTCTATGACTACTGGAACACGAAGACTATACAATGCGAACTGAAATGTCTATTTTTAAAGGCTCGTGTTGTCCTGCTGCTCCCACCTCCACAGTCAGAATGAGGAAAGATAGTGATGCAGGAGACCTTTAAATGGCAGAGTGCTAACCGTGTGTGTGGGCTCAGTTGTTCTCACAGTGCACATCTGCTCCTGTGTCAGAGATCCCATTTGGTTTAGAGTTCAGTCAGAGGTCACTTCCCCGCCGTCAGCTCCACGTTCTTTCACAATACCTCCATGCCTAGTTAGTCAGAAGTAGCTGGTGTTGCGTGAGATGAAACTCGGGATGATTTTTTTGCCCATCTGCCCTTTAAAGATGGTGCACAGTTCACATGGACAGATTTGAGTCTCTGTCTTCAAACCCACTGCGGTCAGACCATCTGGCGTGATTTATTCTGGTATTAGCTGTGGGGAAATAACTGAGGAATCGGAGCAGAGCTGCTGTTCTGTCAGTTTCCAGAGAAAGCCCGCTAACACAAGCACCCGGGACAGGATGGGGAGGGGGCGGTTTGTCCAGTTTGGTTGTTACAACAGGCAGATTGACCAACAGGGTTGACAAGCCTCTTTTATCAGGCTTTGCTGCTCCTGAACTTGTCTGGGCAGACCTGATAATGTATTTGTGATATTTTTTTGCCCAGGCTCAAATTAAACCTCATCTCAGCGAGACGGAAATCAAAGTGAGATTATCATCACTGTCACACTGGGTTAGATACGGCCGTGAGATGAAATCCCATATCTGATGGTTTGAAAGAAACTATCTTGACATGTTGGCAGAATAACAGATTAATCTCTGGGTTGATGGGCGAAACACAGCACTGCTGTATTACATACAGCAAATCTCAACCTCCTGAGCTCAGTATCCTTCTGGATGTAGGTTCTTTTTAGGTTCCTTTCCTGATTAAGGGGGAAAAACTCTCCAGCTCCTCAGGATTTTCACATGAATGTTCAAGTGCATCTTGAACAGATGAATGGATGTCTCGCTCATCAGAATGAATCACTCCACTTTGATTAACATAATCAGCTTTTCCACTCTTCTCCCCAATGGTCCAGTCTATTTGGATTGCAAATAACAAAAACAAATACATCTTTTATCATAAGCAGCTTGTGTGCACACGCGCCACACTGCCCTCCGATGATACGGTCGAGAGTGACGAAAGAACACGTTCATCTGTAAACACGTGGGAGTGATGAAGGCAGTTGAGCAAAGCTTGTGTCCTATCGGCCGCAGAAACCGTCCGCGCCATGACCCACGTTATAAACCAAGGCATGGCCATGTACTGGGGAACGTCCCGCTGGAGCCCCATGGAGATCATGGTGAGACTGTCAGCAAACCCGCATTCACACCGGTTGTCAATAACCAGCCTGCGTGTCTGCGGCTCGCTGATGTAGCATCATTTTTCCTGTTTTTAGGAGGCTTACTCAGTGGCGAGACAGTTCAACCAGATTCCTCCCATCTGTGAGCAGGCGGAGTACCACATGTTTCAGAGAGAGAAGGTGGAGGTGCAACTACCTGAGCTCTTCCATAAGATAGGTGCTCGAGCTCGTCCCAGATTTTGTCAGATCACATGATTTCCGCTTGACTGATTTCATCTGTGTCAGTTCTAAAAAGGCTCACTCCCTTCTGTCCTCAGGTGTCGGGGCCATGACATGGTCGCCACTGGCCTGTGGGATCATCTCAGGGAAATATGATGGCCGGGTTCCCCCCTACTCACGGGCCTCCCTGAAGGTAGACGAGCCTGGCTCCCTCGTGTTTCCGGCCGTTCTCCCACTCTGATCACCTCTGAGCCAGCGTCACTGTGCACCGTTCCTCTGTTCAAGCCTGTTTGTTTACCCTGTCCTTTAGGTGCACACCACCTGTGTGTGTGTGTTCTGTGCCGTGTTGATGCCGTGTGCGGTGCACCTGTTCCCCAGCGAAGCTGTTGGCCGACTGGTTTCAGCTTGTCATACATAAAGCCAACAAACGCTGCTGCCACACACACCTTGAATGAAGTCTGCTGGCTTCATTTTGATGATACACAACCGGTTTTAACCCACAACCAAAAACAATCCAAAAAAAAACAAAAGCCCGGGACCGTGATGTGATGCAACCATGTGTCTGTGCAGTGCGGTGGCATGTTGTGTGTCTGTGACTGTCGTTCTTCTGGGTCATGAAGTCCAGCTCCATTTGGGTGTGCTACATGCTGTCTGGAATGTGCTGCTTCCTGCTGGTTCAGTGTTGCCCGTGGATGTTTGTGGAACTTTGCTCTGGGTTCTACCCAAGCACTAAAGATTTTCTATAAACATGATACTATGTTCTAGGAAAAGAAGGAGGTTCTCAGAAAGTGTTGTTCCCCGGGTTTCCCTGGCTGCAGTGTTGACTGCGGGAGACAGAGTCGCCTGTTCGAAAGCAGGCCCCGGTGACACAGAGCGACCTGTGTGAGCAGGGCTGTGTTCTTCAGCAGGTGTGCTGTGTTTTCAACAGGGTTACCAGTGGTTGAAGGACAAGATCTTGAGCGAGGAGGGCCGGCGTCAGCAGGCGAAGTTGAAAGAGCTGCAGGCAATCGCGGAGCGGCTGGGCTGCACGCTGCCCCAACTCGCCATCGGTACGCAGATGCACTTTGCCGCTCTCTCTCTTTCTGTCTGTCTGTCCGTCCCTCTGCCTCGGATGGTCCGAGGTCAGCCACGCTCTGATGTCCGGCCTGACTGTTGATGTGTTGTCATCTATGTCGCTTTTAATCAATAACAAGGAAAAACTAAAAAGGAACTAGTGAATGGAACAGTTGGAAAGTGATTGGAGAGTAAATAATAACCCAGCTCTGATCCTTTCGACCTGCGTTGACTCCAGTCTAGGTGTAATTAATTTGAGCGTGATAAGGAATGCAAACATTTAGAGTCTGTAATTGCTTCGTGTTTGCGAGCGTTTCCTGTGTCAGCATTAATAAACCATCCCCACCATAAGTCCTGCAGCAGCCACTATTGATTCACTGCCAGGCAGGAAAGTGGGAATGTGCAAACCCCGAAGACAGGCCGATCCCCCAGCCGGTAAATCCGAGACTCCCTCTTCTATCTCAGTGCAGATCACAGCAGATTTTTCACTCTCGCAGTAATGCAGTGTCATAGATTAGGTTTCACAGCCCATTAGTGGAAACCCTCATCTTTCCCAATTACCATAAATCCTACCAGCTCTGCCAAAGGCGAGCGCAGGAGATTAATTTCCCCTGTGTAGACCTCTGCATCACTGTGAATCTCCGGTATTGAATAAAACCGATAAAACTGTCTACGGCTCAGCGGTAAGACCCGCCGCTCCCTCAGCCAGCGCTAAATCAGACGGAGTCAGACGGCGGCTGTGAGCGACAGACAGGTAATAGCTGCTGTCGATGCATTTTGGTTTTTTTAGGGGGAGAGTAATCCCAGTATTTGTACAGCTGGATTCTACAGCCCTGTGCTGTAATCTCCTTATTGGAGTATTTTCCTCAATTGTAAGAGCACATAGTTGTATTGTGTAACAGACTCTGTTACCGTAATATCACAAACACACAAAAGAGTGTTTTGCTGTTAGTTTGTACTGATTGAGTGTACAAACTCTTCACTTGATGGTTGTTTTTATTTTGTTCTCTTGTTTTATTTTATTTCATGTGAAAATTTGAGTTTAACGGAGCCAGAAGCACTGTTACAGGTTTAGATTCAAATCTCCATAATCTTCATCTATTTTTAGGTTTATTTTTAAGATGCTCTGCTGGTATTGTGATAATAATCGACTTTTGCCTCTCAGAAAGATAATTAGGTAGAGTTTAGAGGATTTCTGCAGTGTTGTGATCTGTCACAAATCTGTTGTGGCAAGAATTTAGTCGAGAACGTTGGCTGTTCTCTGCTGTCGCTCGTTAGTTGCTGTGTTGATTAGGATGTTGCAGTTGTGTGTGTGTGTGTGTGTGTCAGAGTTGATTTGTTTTGACATGTGAAGGCGTCTTTGCATGTAAACCACAGGAATGTCAGTGTGTGTGACTGTGTCTGGTGGTCGGGAGTGTCATTGCTGTTTACTGGTCTCCTGCAGCGTGGTGCTACGGAATGAGGGCGTCAGCTCTGTCCTTTTAGGTGCATCCAACACTGACCAGCTGATGGAGAACATAGGAGCAATACAGGTGAGTGTGTGTATTTAAGAACGTCCTGTCCTGATCTGTTACATCAGGCGCTGTTTTCCTGCCGTTCATTCCCAAACAGCAATCCTCGTCTCCCGAGCCTACTCCAGCCTCTTGGGCACTGCTGCACGCTCTGGCGCTTTACTGTACTGTGTTAACAAGGTCAGCCGAGTAACTTTAGCCGGCGGAGTTCGGGACAAGGCAGCAGCCATTGCTTTTTCTCTTGATAGGACGCATCCTTCTAATGGGCTTTTCTGATGGGTCAGGGGTTTACTTCTCTCTGCACGTTTTGTCTGGCTCACACTAAAGAGCACGTCAGTGTATCTGTGTGTGTTCTTCCATCCCTGTCCTCTCTTAGTGTGTCTGATATTTAAATTTTGAAATGCTTCTCACATTTCCCAAGGGCCCTGTTGAATTTCCCTTCAGTGAGTTTTTACATCACGCACACAAAACACGCAACTCAGGAAGAAATGCGACCACATTTTTATGTTAAAAAGTGAAAAAAGGCCAATCTTTCTTACTATTGCTTACATCATATGAAGCGTCTACATTTGAATTCCTTTTTTTAGCCAAACATGGTATCAAATACTGTCCCAAAACCTTTCGGCGCCCTCTAGAGGTTATAATATGTCACTGCGGACTTTCCCTAAAAGAGTTCTCTCCCTTTGCAGGTTCTTCCAAAGTTATCATCGTCCATCACACATGAGGTGGACAGCATCCTGGGGAACAAGCCGTACAGTAAAAAGGACTACCGCTCCTAACGCGGGCCCTCGGCAGGGCTGCACCCTGGCTGCAGCTGCAGCAGCCCGTCTTTGCCTGATCCTCTGTTTGCTTGAGCTTATACTGAGTGAGACCCTGGCGCATGAGTTTGGCCCCCCTGAGGCCACCCAGGGCACCTCATTTAGAGTCACGGGGATGAGGTAAGAAAGGGGGTGGGAGGATGCTAACACATCTGTGGGAAAAGGCAGGGCGTGACAAAGAACCACATTGAAGAGAGATTAGAGATATACGCTCATAGATAAATCAGTTGTACATCCAATTCAGCTGAGCATTTTTTTTTTAAAACCATAGACAAAAATATCTTTAAAAAGTGTAAGCACACGCTTGCTTGGCAGCCAGATTTTTGTTTTTCTTTTATAGAATCAAGTACCAAGAAATTCATAGTGTATGAATAGGAGAATGACTCTGTTGCACATGTACCATAGCCATGCATTTGTTCCTTGGACATTCTGTTTACAAACGTGTACTGTACTGGGTCTGTCGCGGTTTCTGTGAAAAAAGAAGACGTATCAGTGTCGTGGATGTTGTCAGTGTCCCAGAACAATCAGCACTTTAGTATTGTCAGTATCAGTGTTGGAGGGGAGTTGGAGGGTTATTGTAGTTGTCTTTTCACTCGGCCATTGCACTAGAGACCCGTATCGCCCTCTCCTCCTGCCTCCGGCTCCGCTGGCAGTGTGTCCGTTGGGCCCCATGCTCCCCGTCTGCCACTGAAGAGATTAGTGATGTGTTCACCCTCTGACGCCAGGAGCTGCGCTTGTGCTTCACTGTGTCGCTGACTCTCTGCTTTTAATGCTGAGGATTTACCGTGCGGGATGCGGCCCGATCGTCTCCGGGTCCGGCTCCCGCGGAAACCCGGCAAAAGGACGCCGCTTTCCAAGTGTTTGGCCTTATTTCACTTTGCATCAGGCTGTGCAGAGGGCTCAGCAGCCGCCCAGCAAACACGGCAACGCTGACTGGTGAGAGCAGCGTTTTTGTTTGTGGGGTTAATCGTGTGTGTGTGTGTGTGTGTGTGTGTGTGTGTGCGCTTAATCAGTGAGTGGCAGCAGCTCAGGGAACAGAGCAGGAGGGTTTAGCGGTGTGTCGACGTCCACGTGGTCCAGGTCTTTCTGGGTCCTGCGTGGACGCTGGTGAGGACCAGTGACATTTTCTCATGGCTTAAGCCAAAGATCTTCTTCTCTGTCATCTTTCTGTTTCTCTCCGTTCCTGCAAGGTTCTAGACTTCATCTTGAAGCATGTGCTGTTTCAGCTTGTTATCTAGGGAATGGAATCTATTCCGTGTATATCTTAACTCGAGGATGCTGTTAAACTATATAAAACTACGTCCTTCATATACAGAATGCAGAGAACTTGCTTTAGGATGGTTCGGTCACATCCAGAAGTATTATTCAAAATCGCACCGTTTTCTCTTTTGGGTGCTCTTGCTGCGTTTAAAGCACAAGTGGATAGCATGTGATACACACCAACGCATGGATCAGCAGTCCCAGAACATATAGAGCGATGAACGCGATGCTGCTTCACGTACTAACAAGCGTAGATAAGGAATCCACTAACAGCAGATGGACGATGAGCTTGGAGAATCAGGAATGAGCAGCAGGGGAAGTTTACAATCTGCTTTGTTACTCCTCACAAGTGATTTTTAACTGGTGCAAATCAAGTTCATGTCTTAATGTTGATCCCGAGCGTGTTTGTGGGGGAGGGGAAAAGGTGTTCTATTCCCTTGCTTTGACCCAAGTACCTGTTTGGTTTGCCGTGTCTGAATCTGTTATTCAACCGTCACAGGGTGAGTTTTTGTGTCACGAGAGGAAAAATATTTAGCATAATTTGTTTATTCAGTCAGCGGAGTGCCTGCGTCCTCATGTTTTCATCTGCAGGGAGGATGTTTAAGACTTGGAGTGAAAGATTTATTTAATTGCATTTTAACTAGGAAGGGACTTAACCCTCAACCCTGAATAAAAGAAAAAGCTACTGGTGGGACCAGAGGCAGGCTGATTTAGCTTAGCATAAATCCACAGCAAATGTGATGCTCAATACTAGTTTTCATTTCTTTATTGGAAAAACTCCACACGTTTTGTTTTTTTTTTTCTAATCTAATCCATCAAAGCCATTTTAACAGTTGTTGGGAATAACTTTATTTTCTGCTTTTCTTTTTCTTAAACCCCCATCTATGCTCACTTAATTCTGCAGTTTGTCTTTAGATTTTCATTGTGCTCAACATTCCTGCGATACTTTTAAGTTTTGACCTTAAACACTAAAGGTCACGAAGGAATCCCATGCTAAGCTAAATTAGCCAACTTTAGCTGTTTTCATCTGTGCTTGGTACATATAAGCATTTACCAAAAAAAAAAAAGCAGACTAGTCCTTTAATCGGTATCGCTGTGCATCTTTGTTTGACCGTCGGCGTTCTGTCACACCGACAGAGATCCTGTGGTGTTCTGAGGTTCCTGCACGTTCCAGAATAAGAGTGCGCGGACCTCGTGCCCTAAACTGTGTCGGAGACTCTCGTGCTTTTAGGTGGTCCTCGTTTAATCACGTTTGCTGTTAAAGGAAAAAGCAGAGTCGCAGATGGAAAGCAGGCTCTCAGCTCTACAGAGAATATATTTTTATGTTTTAGCCTTCAACAAAGTTAAGAGAACAAAAAAAGAACTATTTTTTTTTCCATCATGCTGCATTTTCCTGTCAGTATTGTATCAAATTTCAGACTGACAAAAATTGTTTTAAAAAAAGGGTTTTGCGATGCGGCTGCTATGGGAGGAACCTCTGAGGCGAACGATGGATGCCGGAACGAGAGCCTGGTGTTTCTGTACATAGTAACATTTGTACATCTTTCTGGTCGTGGTCACCTCTGCCTTTTATTTTTCTTTCTTTTTAAAGTTTTTCTGCAGGCGTTGGCTATCTGCACTGTGCTTGAATCTGAATTTAGACAGGATGTACAGCTTCAATCTTCAATGAAAATGAAAAAAACGATAAAATAAGAATGGTTAAAAAAAAAATCTGGAGCTGTCTTTATTTACATCTCTGTTAAAGGTTTAGATCTGCTGTGGTGCAACGAAAACGATGCTTGAATGTGCACAACAACTCTTATTCAGGAAAAAAAGCAAAAGAAACTGATGAACTGAAGTGTACAAACCTGTCGTCCAGATTTCATCTGTGGACGGCTCAGCTAAAACCTGCTGCCAGTCTCTGAATTTACAGATGATTCGAGTATCTGGGCCGAAGGCAGGACTTCAAGATTCAAAACAACAAATGTGAAATGTTGCCTCGCACCAAATTTCTAGCAAAATAAACAGGTTCTATTTTAAAAAAATATTTACAGCATCAACCAAATATATCAAAAGGAAAAATATTACAGACATTACCATTGTTTTTGTTTGAAAAAAAGGGTTTGAATGAGCTGCACTGCCAAAAGGCCAAGTCCGAGTGTGGAACGACAGCTCTCAGAGTCCGTCTCCATGGAGATCTGCCAGCTGTCACGAGCTGTGGCTCAGGCCGCTGTTGTCCAGCTGCGCGTCTCTCCGTCCGCCGCTGCGCGGAGGCACACCTGGAGAGGCGCAGTGGTGAGGCCGGCTCAGCACCCACCAACCATCAGAACAAAGAGGAAGTGCAGCCTCAGCGGCTGTGCCTCCGAATCAGACAGGAGGCTGAGTGATGTCAGCGCTTTTAACCGCTTATTTACTCTGATTTCCCCGCGTCAGCTGAAACGTCAGCTCTGCCCCGACTCCAGGGAGGCTCGTCACCTGCTGAGGTCAGATAAATGATGCAGCAGAAAGGCGTGTGTGTGTGTGCGTGTGTTGGAGCTGAGCGAGCCCTACCGCACCTTCCTGACACGCCGGTCCGATCCAGCTGTGTCGGCAGCTGCAGCGGCCGTTGCGGGGGTCACACTGGGCTCCGTTCTCACACTCGCAGGTTTCAGCACAATCTGGCCCGTAAAAGTTCTCCCTGCAGTCTGACGCCAACACGCAGCTATGAGGAAAAGGGCCCGAATACAGAAGAAATGGTGTGGAGTGTGTGTGAAGCTTACCGAGGTCACATCTGGGTCCGGTCTTCCCTGAGGAGCAGAGGCACCTTCCTGTCACATGATCACACGCCGCAGCGCCCCCACAGTTGCACACTTGTGCACAACCGACACCGTAGGTGCCCTGTTCACACACTGAGACGACATATGAGGGGGGGAGGGGTGTCAACGGCAGTCGTCGTCGTTCTAATCAGCCTTGATTGGACTCACATCTGTGGCAGCGAGCGCCGCGGTATCCCGCGGGACACATGCACTGGCCGGTTGCTGGGTGACAGAAGGCTCCGTTTGCGCAGTCACACTGGAGCTGGCAGGAGGGACCGTAGAGGCCAGGAGGGCAGGCTGGGCATGACGGAGCAGCGCATCAGCAGGGTTGGGCTACGCCAAGAATTATCACCAAAAACACACTTTGTTTACACGCACAGTGCTCACACTGACGTCCGTAGTGACCAGCAGCGCAGCGACACGTCCCCGTCACTCTGTCACAGGTGCTGTTGTTCTGACAGTCGCACCTGAGCTGACAGTTGGCGCCAAAGTGGCCTGCAGGACATTCTGAGACCAAAAAAACCCCACAGTTCAACACGCAGCAAACAAAACGGAGCAAAACATTAAAAAAAAAATCAGCCTCGCCTTCATCACAACGTGCGCCGGTCCAGCCAAGGCCGCAGGTACAGTTGCCGGTGGCAGCATCGCATCTGTTGCCATGGCTGCAGTTGCAGCGGTGGAGGCAGCCCACCCCGAACCAGCCCGGCGGGCAGTCTGGAACCAGACCGCACGCTCACGCACCCAAACCCCTGCACGGGTCCCTGATGTGCTGCTAACAACTGTTGGCGGGTCTCACCGTGTCCGCAGTCCTCTCCTCTGCGTCCGGGGCCGCACAAGCACCGTCCGCTGACCGGGTCGGTCGGGGCTCCCTCCCCACACGCCGCCGCCCCAGCGCAGTCCGGTCCGAAGTGCCCAGCAGGACAGGCTGTCAGCACCGACAGGGACACGGCATTTATCAGTGGTCAGGCCGTCTGCTCCTCACCTGACCGCCTGTGTCCGACTCACCGGTGTGGCAGCGCGCTCCTATGAACCCTGGCGGACACTCGCATGCCCCGGTGGAAGGAACGCACCTCCCGCCGTTCTCGCACCGGCATTCTCCTTCGCAGCCAGGCCCGTAACGTCCTTCTTTGCAAACTAAAGACAAACCCAAATTGAGTCGGTTTTAGCGTTGATGTGATGTTGCTGACACACCAATGTGACGTACTCCTGTCGCATCTGGGCCCGTCGAAGCCGGGGGCGCAGTAACACCGCCCGGACGCTGGGTGGCAAGAAGTCTGGTTGGGTCCTCCAGAGCACTGGGACAACAACCCTGGGTTTACAGTTGTGTTCCAAAAAGTACCTGGAAAGACAAGCCTGACAGGAGGAAGAAAGACGGGGATTTTTTTTTTTGGAAGAACATCCCTTAAAGCCGGAGGTGGGTGTTCCTGCAGCACCCACTCTGCTCGCAGCCGTTTCCCATCAACCCCGGAGGACAGCCGCACTCTCCGCTGATGTGATGGCAGGAGGCTCCCCGGGGACAGCTGCAGCGCTGCACGCAATCCGTCCCGTAGCTGCCCGGCAGACATGCTGAACAGATGAACGCAAGAATGTGTTTAGAACAGCTAATGCTTCTCATCTGACTTTCTAAATTAAACATCTTTTTTCTTTTCGTCTGATATTTTATCTCTTACATAATTCTGGTGCTCTACACCTGTATCAACCTGAACACATCGAGAACAATATATTTAAAAAATCCTATCTAAGGTTAAGGTGAAAAGTTTCTTGTTTCATATTCCAAAAAATCATCCTGCTTTTCTCATAAGACTTAATGGGAGAAAGGAGTTTTACAGCTCTGGAGGTGTGTGTCTGCTCGGGAGTGGAGGAAGGCCAGGAACATCTGCGTCCATGAAGATGAAATGTCTACCAAGCAGCTGAAGTCACCAGTGGGTACCTTTGTCACAGAGTTTTCCTCTCCAGCCTGCTGGGCACCGACATTCTCCTGTCACGTGGTTACACGACGCCCCGCGTGCACACCGACATCTCGCTTCACAACCAGCGCCAAACAGGCCTGGGTCACATGCTGAGCACAGAAGAGGTTTTTAGTGACAAAGATGCATAATGTTGTTGGGCAGCACTGGTGTGTGTGTGTGTGCGCTCCTCGTCTTGGCTCGCTCACCTCTCTCGCAGCGTTCTCCGATCCAGCCGCCACTGCAGCTGCACCGTCCGGTCTGCCTGTCACACTGGCCGCCGTTTTCACAGTGACACTGCTGCTGGCAGTCGGCCCCAAACTGGCCCACATCACACTCTGAAAACAGGAGCAGGACAGGAGGTTTGAGGGAAAAGACCCCCGCCAGCAAAAAAAAAGTGGGAAAAAACACTTGGGCGAAGACACGATGGAGCAGGAGATTAGCCTGAGGCCAGCCTGCTTTTAAAACAGCCACAGTTTTAGGACTACTATGATGAATAAATACATACACAGCAGTTTATCTCTGACCTGAAATACCAGTAACATTTTTCCCAAGTCTGCTGTTGCTGTAGCAACAGCAGAGAAGCTGGGTGGTCTTGTTTGCTCGTTAGTTGGTGTCCTGCTCAAATGTGATCCAGGACAGTGTGACCGTCCCCGGCCTCCATCATCTTACCCAGCTCACAGGCTGCGCCCGTCCATCCGCTGGTGCAGGCGCATGTCCCGTTGCTCTTGTTACAGGTTGCTCCGTTCTGACACAGGCAGCGCTGCAGACAGTCAGCGCCGTAAAACCCCGCAGGGCATTCTGGGACAAAACATACAGAAAAGACACGTTTTTCACTTGTGTGTGTGCTGGGTTTTTTTTATGTTTCCACCAACCTTCTGTGCAGTTGGGTCCGGTCCAACCTGGCGTGCACGCACACTGTCCACTGGCCGGGTGGCAGATGCCGCTGTTACGGCAGCTGCAGGTCTGGTTACACCCTCCCCCGTAGGAACCAGGGGGGCACGCTGCCAAAGAGGGACAACAACACCGCAACCTCTGCATGAACTCTGCCCATCAAACGTGTGTGACCAGTGATCCGGGCTGGCGGGGGACCTTTGGATCATCTTTTGGAAACTTGTGCGATTATGCTGTAACTCACTCAGGTTGCAGGAACGACCGATCCAGCCGGCGGGACAGGAACAATGGCCACTGACATGATTACAGCTGCCGCCGTTCAGACATAGACACTTCTCCTGACAGTCCAGGCCGTAGAAACCTCTGGGGCATGCTGAAACACGCAAAAATATGTTAAAAAAAAAAAAAAAACAGATTTAGATTACAGATGAATAAAAAAAAGGACCCGAATTTGGCTTCCTGATTAGGGAACTCGTCTTACGTTTCTCGCAGAAGGTCCCCGTCCACCCACTCTGACAGGTACAAGCACCGCTCACATGGTCGCACAGGGCTTTGTTGTCACACTGACACCGATGGCGACAACCAAAACCAAACATACCTGTGGGACACTCTGAGGGAATAACACACACACACGCACACACACACACGCACAAATGATTGAGAAAAACAATAAATCTGTTGTATGAAGTTACAGCGTCCTCTGGTGGTAGCATGAGCAATGCTCAAGCAATTTACTTAATATGAATAAAGAGATACTGTTTAGATTTTTTTACTGTTTAGATACTGGATCTATGTATCCATGTATTTTTTGCAGGAAAATTTAAAAATGCAATATAAAAAATTAGATGTCATGTGTATTAAAACACGCATGTCACAAAGGTCAAGCCACTGTCGGCTACATACTTTGCTGACACTTGTCCCCAGTGTAACCAGCCTCACAGTTGCACTGGCCGGTCACAGGGTCACAGCTGCCGTCTCCGTTTCTACAGTCGCATGTTTCTGCGCAGTCTGTCCCCCAGCGGCCTGCGTCACATGCTGCAAAAGACACGTCACGTTTGACACAGAAAGAAAACGTCGCATCTGCAGCTGGAACCTGCAGAGGCGATTGCTTCACTGCCGCATCGTTACCTTTCCTGCAGTTGTGTCCAGTCCAGCCGGGAGCGCAGGTACACCGCCCGCTCGCCACGTCACAGCGAGCGTTGTTCTCACAGATACACTTCATTTGACACCCCTGACCAAAACGCCCGCTCGGACATGCTGCAGGACGAAGGACAGAAAGGTGGAAACTGGTATTCTGGGAAACATCGTCCAGCGTTGTGATGGGGCTCATCCAAAAACAGCACCGACTCATTTAAATTCATCACTGCAAATTTGGCTTCCACAGCTGGGTCACTGTTTTAGCATGTTACTATGGAAACCAGGCAGCACACAGTGCTGGTACTCACTGTTTTGACACAATCTTCCCATGAAGCCTGGAGGACAGATGCAGGACCCGTTGTGTTTATGGCAGACGCCTCCGTTCTCACAGACGGGGCAGGTTTGTGTGCAGCCGGGCCCCCAGGACCCTTCAGGGCACACTAAGAAAAAATCAGAGAGGATGTTTTTCATAACAGGTCACAGCTAAGGAATACCGTAAGTGGGCGCATGTACAGATACGACGACCCACAGTTCTCGCAGTGCTCTCCCGATGTTCCAGCCGGACATTTACATCCACCTGTCACTGGGTCGCACACGGCGCCGCTGCAGTTACAGGGATGTGCACAGCCTGCTCCAAATGTTCCCTCTGGACAGTCTGCCGGAGTCCACAGTGGAGATCAGCATGAACAAAAACTGAAAGCAGCCGACAGTGTTTGGGAAGCGTCGCCTACCCTGGTCACAGCTCTCGCCGTGAAGACCCGGTGGACATTTGCGCTGGCATGCTCCGCTCACATGATGACATGACACTCCAGCGGGACACGCACACCTACTCTCACAGCGGGCTCCAAAAGTTCCAGGGTCACATTCTACAGACAGAAGAAGAGGCTGGTTGACCACTGCCCCCCGTGAGGAGCTGAGCAGTTTACAGGCTGCTCACCCTCTTTGCATGTGCTGCCTTTGTAGCCTGGTTTGCAGACACAGGTGCCAAATCGACGATGACATTCCAGCGTGTTCTGCTGGACGCACCGACACTCCTCAGAGCAGCCTGGACCAAAAGCCCACTTAGGACACGCTGTTGGAGAGAAGGAGATGCTGACCGATGGCAGGAATGCAGTGACTGCAAAGCATTTACAGGCCCGATTTACTGCCTGTGGCTGCTAGTTACATTTAAAGTGAGTCTGTCTGTCCCAGATGTTTACTGGAAGAGGTCGTTGGGTACACTAGAGGGACTCACAGAGGTGGCAAAAGCGTCCATAGAGTCCAGGGTCACACAGACAGGCGCCGTAGGTCCGGTGGCAGCGGCCATTATTGGCGCAGTTGCACCTTTTATTGCACAGTTTCCCATAGAACCCCTTCGGACAGCCTGCACACCGGACACAAACCGTCAAGACGACAACGTTTGAAAAAAGCGCTTACGTTCCCCCCAAAAACACATTATAAAATGAAAATTACCATCCTGGCAAAACTCCCCACTGACGCCTGGTGGGCAGCGGCAGCTCCCGGTGACGGGGTCGCAGCTCCCTCCGTTTTTACATTTAGAAGGGAAGGAGCAGTTTTTACCAAAAAATCCCTCAGGGCATGCTGGGAGATTAAAACATAAAGAATTCCATCAGAGATAAATGACACTGATATACCTGTCTGTGTGTGTGTGTGTGTGTGTGTGTGAGTCTCACTCTGGTTGCAGATGAGGCCCGTCCAGCCATCAGGGCAATCACAGCCACTTTTCCACTGATTACATTTTCCCCCGTTCGAACAGTCGTCACAGGTCAGACTGCAGTCGTTGCCAAAAGTGTCATCCAAACACACTGGAGACGACACGGCGGCGAGCGAAACATTGAAAACCCCATTACAGCAAGTTCACAGCCACTGGGAGACCAGTGGCCACTGTGGCAGCAAAGGTCAGGAAAGATGGAAAAGTTGATCTGCAGGAAAACAATCATGCAACTTTTTGTTTTAGGCTCCAGTCAGCTGCCAGGACACATAAGCCTCGACATTCCTGGAGCTGCAGCGCTGCAGTCGGAACCAGAGGTAATTAATCCCTGGTGTGGGTGTTTTCTGCCTGCTTTAAACGAGTCTCTGACAGTTTGCCCCCCTCAGGAGTCAGACTCTGGTAATCAGACACAGGTGCTTGTTGGTGATAACGAGCCGGTAACACTGAGGGGGTGGACTCACCAAATTTCTCTGCCAGGTTGCTCTCAGCTCTCAGCTCGCCCTCGTCGTCTTCATAGTCATCGTAGCGTTCCAGAGGCAGGCTGTAATCTTGAACCAGGGTGAGCTGGGGTTGAACGAGAGGAAACTCAGTGGCGCCACCGCTGGACAGGGCTTCAAACACGTCTTCTAACGCTGCAGAGGAACATTCACCATGAGACAGACGTCAGTGAAACCTGTGACTCACTGCTGACAGAGGCCGTCTCTGCACAGCCTCAACGTTTCTTCCACTTTTAACGACAGTGCTTCTTATTGGACTCCCAGCAGTGTGTGTGGCGCCGCTCTCTCGTGTCTGCGCTCCTAAACACGACTGCCAGTACTCACGGATGCAGGACTGGCGGTCCTCGTCCAGGCGGAAACCCCGGCGGCAAAAACACTGAAAGGAGCCTGCGCTGTTCTGGCACGTGTGCTCGCAGCCGCCGTTCACAGCCACACACTCGTCTACATCTACACACAGACGCAAAAACAGGCTCAGACGCTTTGGCTGGTTTAACTCTCACACACACAAAACCAGTCGCATGTGTGTGTGTTTGTGTCAATGCCTTCAGAATCAAACCGGGACTACAGTCGTCCGTGTGTGACCTCAGACATACCGTCACAGTTGCACCCGTCTGAGCTGAGTCTGTATCCTGCTGAGCAGTAACACTCGTAGCCTCCGGGGTAGTTGATGCAATCCTGCTCACAGCAGGAGCTCTGCTCCGCACACTCGTCCACGTCTGCCAAGCACAACAAGCACAACACCGAAACCAGCCGCAAACAGCCATTAAACAGTCAGATAATTAGTTCAGGCAAACTGCAGAGGTAAAACACTCATTTAGGTCAAAAATTAGAACCAGGAGACAGAACATAAAGTGTTTCCTATCAAAAATTTAGATTAACGATGACTTAACATTAGTGTTTGATGACACTATTAGACAAAGTTGTTTTTGTTTAATAAATCAATATCACCTTGTACACATAAAACTTCAGATAGCTCTCAAATGAAATAAATGTTGATTGTTGTAACATCTTACCAATACAGGTTTTGAGGTCATTGTCCAACCTGTAACCGTGGTTACAGGAGCAAACGGGTCCACCGGTTGAATGTTGGCAGTGGTGTGAACAACCGCCATTGTTGTTCTCACAGCTGTTCACGATCTCCATCTCTATTCCTGTCAGAAGAACGAGACACGGTGCCTTTGATAAACCAAACATCTGCTGCCAGTGAAGAAGAGGTGTGATAGTAGTGATTTCTGGACATAGATCTCACTGTAGCACTGTTTTCCGTCAGATCCCAGCTCGTAGGCGGCGTTACACACACACACGTAAGAGCCCAGCGTGTTGTGGCAGCCGTGCGCACAGTTGCTGGCTTCTGTCTGGCACTCATCGATGTCTGCGACAAAAAACACGCAGAAGAAGAAGATGCTTAACCCGAAAGGCCGGTTCGCCATGTTTAATGCCATTGGATGCGTCGTGTTGTGATGCACCTTGGCAGGTTTTTCTGTCTTCTGCCAGAATGAAGCCGACTCTGCAGACACAGTGAGGCCTGGTGCCGTCCAGCCGGCAGTCGTGCATGCAGCCTCCATTCTGAACCGCGCAGGGATTCTGCACTGCACCAGAAAAGAAACAGAAACATGAGCACAGAGGTGCTGGTGACGAGCCTCCAGCCGACACGTTTGCATCCCCTGACTGTTCCCCTGCAGTTCTGCATGCGTCTGACTTGTGTGAGCCTGTCTGGCATTGCTGATAAGAACTTTTAGTTCTGTAAAAATTAAAGGAAGCTGTTCACAGCCAACGATTACAAAGTCAGAAGCAGCAATTTCAAATTCAAAACAACTGCTCGGTCACAGATCCGACAGATTATGTGAAGGAAGTTCAAAATCCTCATTAACAAAGTGAATTCAAAGGCATTCCACCAGCACAGACACAATATTTTTAATGTCTGGTGGTTTCATGCGCTCTTTTCTTTTCTCTTCTGAGTTTTCCTTCTGTGTCAGCTGCACTTTTTGGTGCTGCTTTGAATGAGAAGTCAGTTACTCACAGGCGCAATGCTTCCTGTCCTCCGCCAGCACGTAATTGGGTTTACAGCGGCAGAGGAAATGAGTAGAAGATTGCTGCACGCAGTAGTGCTCACACCCTCCGTTGCTGATGGCGCAGGAATGGACAGCTGAAGGAGAGGATAGGAGGAGGAAAATTAATGGCACGGCTAAAGGTCAGACAAAAAAGGTGGAGGAAGGAGGAGAGAGGAAATCATGTGCCAGGGTCTATCAATCATGATGGCAATGCTGACGCGAGTACAAAGGATCAGCCCAGACGGCCGCGTCACCCCTCCATCAAAAGGTCAAAATTCTGCCCATCAGGACCTCTGAGCTGCTTTTTTCCCTCAATCATCTCCGGCTGTCTTCGTCTTCTTCAGCAGACGTCCTGGACGCCGTCCCTGAGATAAAACGACCTCAGACTAACAGGCTGAATTTTCAACCTCCGTCTATCACAAGAGTGCGCCAAACCGCAGACTGTTTTTCCAGCTCAGAATTGCTCAGAGGCGGGCCAAGTGTGTGAGATACACCTGACCGGGACCTGGATTGATCCGAGGAACTCTGCTCGGCTCTGTCTGGGACCGTTGCTGCGCCCTGGGTAGCGCGATAATCAGCAGAGAGATATGCGGTCTCACACACAACCTCTGGCAGAGACTTGGTCCAGATGTGGACTCGTAATGATCTCTGTGATGGGTCATTTGATCATGTAGGATCTGGCACACACCAAAGCCTCTCAGGGGACAGTGGGGACCCGGCTGCAGCCTCGGCGCCATCCGATGAAGCAACGCTCTGAGGAGAGCCAGGAAAGACATTGATTGTCTCTAAATGACAGAGCAGGCTGTGGACGATCCTTCCTGCAGGGATCGGGGCCAGGTTATGACCTCTCCTCCGTTTCTGAGTAATTCAGGTCTCATTTCTCTAATGTGACAATGAAAACTCACTCTTGCTGGGGACCGTGGAACTGTGTGTGTTTTCGAGTGTTTGTGTTCGTCCAGATACAAACTAGCAACTTGTGACTGAGTGAGACACCACAGACCAAAAGCCTTCTTAAAACAACCTCCTCACCAAGGCAGGTGCGCCCGTCCACATGCAAACGGGATCCTGGGTGGCATTCGCAGTAGTAGGACCCCCTGGTGTTAACACATCTGTGCTGGCAGCCTCCATTGTGGACCTGGCACTCATCAATGTCTGCAGGGAGAGACAGGAGCAGAGGCAGACAGGACACAGTTGGGAGATAAATCAGCGCAATTTGAGCAACAATAAAGCCCATTAGAGCTGCTAATTCTGAACTGAGAGGTATTTAGGGCAGGTTCTAGGATAGAGAACATGATGGATGAGAAGGAAACGTGCTCCATAATGGCACCGCAAATCAAACAAAACCCCCATGTGGTAACAACTACCCAACATTTAAAACCCAATTTAAATTCCTTCACTTCTCAAGTCCTTTGGGAACAGCTGATGCGTGGAAATCCAGATCAGAGGATGCAGAACATGCACATTCTTCTCAGCGGAGCGTTTAGATTACAAATAAACTGGGGATTCTGCATCTAAGAAGTTACCGCGAAGGAATGGAGACTGGCCGGTGACCGTCACATTCAAGTCCGAGTCAGAAACTAAAAAAACTGTATGTTCTGGTAAATATGTCTGAATGCTGGGAGGAGAGGGCAGTGACTGGGGCTCCGGGACATGACTACAGACGTATGCAGGTCAGTGTGGCTGAAGCCACCACAGCAACAGGGGGATGAGGTGAGAGCCAGGGTGACCTGGCGTCTGCATCAGGTCGGTCGGAGCAGCCGACACATCTTAGGAGGCCGTCAGTCTTCTGCCCTGACAGAGAAATGAGTCGCCCGGCACAGTTTTGACTGCAGGCAGCAAATTTCTGGCAGATACTATTTCAAATATTCACGTTTTCTGACTTTGTCAACAACTTCACTGATTTTTCTGAAAAAGGAAGATTTCACACTTCAGAAGAAATAAGATCATTTTTGAGAGTGAAGCTGTGAAGAAATGTTGTAAATAACAGTTGACTGTAAATAAACTCCAATCTGGGAAGAATAACTGCACATAAAAACTGCTTACTGTCGTGTGTTTTTGCTTCTTTTGATAAGATTTATTTGCACCATAAATAAAGGTTCCATCAGTATTATTTAGAAAATTAGTTTAGCACAGCAATTAGCAATGTGGCTAAAGGTAGTAAAATATCTTAATAAGGAGCAGCTATTTGGTGAAGGTAAAATATGTGACAACTTCATGATGAAACACTGCAGTTCTGCACGGACGCCCTGAGCTACATCTTTTGTTCTTTAGCTGCAAGAAAACAGTTTTTCCTACAAACCAGAGAACTGACTGGAACCGTGATGTGACAGGCAGAAAGTAAACGTTTCAAGCTGTATCTTCACAGTGTTACTGGCCGCTGGATTTGTAATAGATGCAGGAAAAACCCAACTTTTTTCACCTTTAACCCTCACTGTTTTTTTCTCCAGTTGCACCAGTAAGCTGGTACCTGCAGCCTATAATGGTTACGCTGGTAGTTGTGACCTCAGTTGGGTGGAGGACAACCCAGAAGAACTGATACAACAGCGGTCTGCTCTTTGGTGCCTGCGACTCGAAGTTTTTGTAGAAGAACATACTGGAGCACAAGTCTCAGCTGATCAAGGCTAGGAAAACAATATCTGATAGCATTGTTTGAAACAGGAACCAACTCCTGGTGACCAAAGTTCAGCTGTTCAGGAAATCTGGCAGCAGCCATTCATCTTTGGAAAAAAAGAAGTTTGGTCATGTGCATTCTTCTTTTTTTCCACCCATTCTGTATATTCTGGTTTGGTTCCTGGCGAAGAGGAAAAAAAAAACGTTTGTTGCGGTGCAGAGTCAACATATCAGCTGCAGACTCCAGGACTCGATCTTGTCTGAGCTCGGAGCCAAAGCCTGAACAGTGGCTGGCTTCTACACAAGATGCATTAATCTTCCGACCGCCGTGCAGCGCCGTCCTCCTGGAACACTGGTCTGGGCCATTCCCAAAGAAATGATTTATTTATGAAGTGGATAGGACAGCTCTGAGTCTCCAAGGCCAACGTTTGGGTAACTCAGTAGATCAGAGGGATTATCAGCACGAGTGGCATTAATGAATATGAGAGACATCCCAGCACAAGATCCAACACAAATACTAGAGCAATCTGTCAAAGTTTATCTGTTGATACTGTGTGTGTGTCTCATAATTCATGTTTTCTGGCTATAATCTTTACTGATAAAGGCCAACCTCCCTCTCTGGCTCTCTCCGACACAAACAATCTGCCCAGTGTCGGACAGCCAGGACAGCAGGCGCGTTATCAGACTGATTAGCCGCTCTGTCAGCAAAGAGGCAGGATAAAGATACCCGAGGTATGATTTCACGACTTACCTGCTGCCAGGTAGCCAATATGGTGACCACGGTATCCATGGTAACAGTGAGGTCTGTAGCAAATCCGTCTATAGTACCTGTACTGATAGTTTGCAGCGGATGTTGCAGATGCCAGCACCGACAAGAAAACCCAGTGAACTGATGACAGAACCATGGCTGGAGGAGGACCGCAAGGCTGGACAAGTTCACCCAGACTATTTATCCATTAAAAACAACCAACAGTTTCCAGGTGCTGAATCCTGCTCTGATGTCGATGCAGCTTTAACTTATTCACTGCTGATCCTCCTCTCCTCCCTCTATCCCTCCGTGTTCTTCACCCTCCCATCCACCAGAACTAGAAATCTTCATTAAAAGTCCCCATCAATTTTTGAAAAGGTGGGGTTCCCAGACTCACGTTCAGACAAGTGTTTAGAGACCGGTCCTCCGCTGTCATCACCTGCACAAACTGCATTCAGCCGTTACTACTGGACTCTGTAAATCGAGCGGGCTGCATCGTAGCCAGCATTTTATTTTTAAATGTTTTATTTATATTTCCCTTTACTCCAATAAATAAAGATGTATCAGATTTTATACTGTCCGTTGAAGTGGATTTTGGCTTATGGAAAAACTAGCAGCAAATGTTTTTCATTAAATTAGAATATTAAGTTTTACCAACAACAGGATTCCAGACAAAAGCAGGGTGGCTGTGAGAAATCCAATCCCCCAGAATCCTATTTAGCAGCTGAATGAATAGTCCTCTTCTGTGATCTGCAACCAAAATACGTCCAGAGGGGAAGAAGCGATGCCACACACGTAGTAAATCCACACCAACACACATCATTCTACCCCAGTACCGCTGCCAATTAAATACTATTACAGCCTTAAACACGACGAGGGCTGCTCTTTTCATCCAACCTGTGGCCGTATGGCAGAGGGAGATGAATACCAGCTGTGACAACTTTCCCATCAGTTCTCTAATAAGCGTGACAGGATCGGGTCTCTGACTGCTTCCTGCAGAACTGCAGAGGAGCTCCAGCGTCTTCTCTCTGGGCTTGGCTGCAGCACAGAGGAATGCTGATTCCGATCAATCGGAACCGTAGCTGAGATTTTCCAACCAGAGACATTAAACTCTGACAAAGTAAATGGAGGTAAAACCTCAGTTTTTGTGACTTGTGTTGCTTCATCTTGGACTTTCTTTTTCTGATCCAGGAAAGGTTTTGCTGGTGGAGCTAATCAAGTTTCATTTGATGTTTTCTGGCTGCAGAATCCACAGTCACTGAATCAAACCCTTTCAGCAGAAACATAACTGATTCGGTATAAAACCAGTTTCTGCTGATCACACCAGAGAGAAGCCGTAAATAAATAAAACACCAACACGGAAATAAAGAAATAAACACCAACACGCAACATTGCATCCCAATTACCAGTTGTTTGTGTTCACTTGTCGGTCAAGTGGCCTTAAATTTGTAATGTTTAAAGATACTATTACCAAAGAGCTTCGCCATCTGCAGATCAGATGAGTCTTCTGTTGTGGACTCATATTGTTAAATACATAAAACTTTACTGCACACTGAACCTTTTGGGTGTAACATGTTGCTACTTTCATTTATCCTGTTAGGGTGATGTTGAATATGAGCCAGGGGCAAGCTAGGACGAGTTATGACTGAAAACACGAGTTTAATTAGGCAGAATGACCCCGACCTTTGACACGCTAGCACCAAAAGTCAACAAAAATCTTGATGGGAAAATGGAAGACTCACCCTGGCAGGTTTTTCCATCCTCATTCAGCTTGAGACCAGGAGGACACCTGCAGTAGAAGCTTCCAATGGTGTTACAGCAGAGAGCCTCACACCCTCCGTTTGTCTCCTCACATTCATTCACATCTGAGGGGAGAGAGAAAATAATCTGTTAAAATCTAGAACAAAAAAAGGCTTTTAAAGGGTCTTTTTTTAAAGTAATCATGTTTACGTAACTCTGAATAAATGTCTACTGAGAATAAAGATGATCTAAATAATCTAAAGACTTTGCGTATTCTTAATTTCTCACTTTGGACTTTAAGCAACATTAAAACCATTATCAACAGTCTGAGGAGCATCAGTGTTGTCCAGATCATTAACCTTCCAGTTACCTCTGTCATGAACCAGGGTCTGTGTTTCGGAGCAGAGCCTCCAAGCTCATCTTTTTCTTTATTTCCATCAGCCTCACATCCTGCCAACGCCATCATCAGCCAAACCAGATTAAATCTTTCTCTCCAGTTTCCAAACTACACATAATGGCTCCGGGCTGATGCAGGTGCTGACAGTTCGTCACATGTCACAGTTTGTGCAGCGGAGCTCCTGCCCAGCGACAGGGCATCAACACAGGAATGGCCTCCTCTGCTCCAAGCTGCAGTCTCGGGATACAGATTCACCTTCTTTTGTTGATCCTAGTTTCTGTATGTGTTTCTCTGAGAGTTGAAGTGTATGTTGCATTTTAGAACTCTAAAAGCCATCTTTAGTTTGTCAGCAGAAGGACTGTTGGATGGGAAACCGAAGGGAACGCTGGAGAAAATAAGGGAAAACTCACTTGGCACCAGCCTGACTGTAAAACGTCTCACTGTCCATAAATGCAGAATGTCAGTGCTCGAAGGAAGGTTGGAGGTGAAAAGAAAACTGCTTTGTGGAACATTTTTTTTTTGCCCCTCAAGCAAATTTTTGTCCGTTGCAGCATTTAAACAGTCAATAAATGGCTTCTCATTCAGACAGCAACACATGGAAATGGCCAAACCCACAAATGAAGCACACATTGATGGAAAAAAAATGTTCTTCTAGCTGAGACATAAAAAAATGCATTATTATCCTAAACTGGTTACACTATAGTTGGGATGTTTCCCTTTATTTTTAGCTGATTGAATGAGCCTGGGTCCTGGGGTCAGACTGTCTGTCTGCCTCTGGCGTTGCTACAACTTATAAAAACAAAAACAACACGTCTGAGGGAATTTATGCGACAAACAAGCCAACAAAAGCCAGATTCATCACGACTGGTCAGAAATGGTAACCAGGAGTAAAGATCGCGCTCAAACATCGGTGTGTTTTTGTTCTGGGCACATCTGCCTTGCCCTGCATCCACCCCCCAGGGCTCACACCTGCATGGAAGCCAGAGCTGCTCAGGGTCAGGGTCATGCTCATCATTCTCCCAGTCGTTCTGCCCAGTAAGAAAACAGGAATGCTGCACTGGTGCAGGTCAATGAGGGCAAAAACGAGAAGTAGCAACGAGAACAGTTGTTTGTGAAGATTCGAGACAGACAGACACAGGTCTGGGGTTTGACTCCTGCTCTACCTTCACCTGGCTTCAGGGTACATTTCACATTACATCACGCGTAGAGCAATCCATCACTACAGCTGTAAATCCAGCTGAGTGGTCAGACACAACTGACAAGAACAAAACAAGTGTTTAAAAAAGCGTTTAAAGATCAGCCCCCTTCATCAGACCCTGAGCTCCCTCTGCCTGACCCCAGCCTGTGGTCGACTGCCCAGATCAGATAGCTGAATTTGAAAATGGACGCCAATGATGACTAGTTTCCATCCGGAGTTAGGGTCAAAGTTAAAAGGTCAGGGTTGAGCACACGCAGAGAGAACACCAAAGATCTCTCTGCATGTGCTCAATGGTCAGACAGTTGATACAGGCCTTTGTGACACAAGATATTTATGAAAAAAGGCGATATGTGAGCATATAGACATAGAAAATCCCACCACAGGGCGAGAATCAATCGCTGGAGGTCTTTTTTAAAATTATTTTTTGGTTTGTGTAATTCTATTTATTGAAAAAAGCGATATGTGAGCATATAGACCTACAGAAAAATTCTTCTTTCCCATCAGAAAGAAATCAATTCTCATCACTGGCTGGTGTTCTGATCAAGGGTTGATTGTAAAAAAGTGGAATTTCAAAGTGTAAGAAATTGTCTTTAAAATTCCCTGTAGCTGTTTCTAGACCATCAAATAAAGGATAAAAAGAAATGGTGTTTCTGTATGATGTGATGGAACAAACATCTTGCTTTACATTCCTTTCGTGTTTTATGTGACTTTCTGTGGTAAAGACTTCCAGCCTTCTTAGCCCAGACTCCAGATATCATCTCTGGAGGTCACGGGACCAGAAAACTGCAGCCCTCATTAGCGTTCATGAAGTAACCTTTAGAGCAGGGGAGGGCAAACTTTTTGATTCGTGGGCCACAATGGGTTCTAACATTTGGCAAAGGGGCCGGACCAGGAGCAGATGGATGGAGTTGGTACCCCACCTCACTGGAGAAAAAATACACATCTTGGGATATGGAGAAAACATGTGATTTAATTTCAAATGAAAATGAAGAAAAGCATGACAACAAAATATCTGACTTTGGAATGAGTTTGCCCATGCCTGCTTTAGAGCCTTGAGCTGGCATTTTTGGTTACAGGTGCTATGAAGAGGACAATTGTCTGGAATCAGAGTGTTCGCACAGAGGTTAGATTGGCCAGCAGCGTTTATATTTAGCAAGTTACATTTTTTAAAACTTAAAGTTGTTTGTTTGAAAATATTTATCTATTTTATTTCCTGCCCCAAAGGCAGAAGCTCACGTTCAACAATGCCCCCTGCTGTTCATCTGAGACCACATCATTCTCCATTTGCAGAGAATGCAGCTGCCACAACACAATCACTTCTAGTCAGGAAACACCGCATTTTACTTGTCAAAGTGCCCAGGCTGGGAAACCATCGTCCGCCTTGGTTCACCGCGCTGACAGCTCTGGAAAACTATGTGTGCTGCACGAAAACATGCAGCAACTTCCAGCACTTTAACTCCATTTGATCTATCCTGATTGCCTGTTTAGGGAACAACTCTCTTCCCGTTTCCCTGCAATTGTGGCCAGCTGACTTGTAAAATGGTGCTGTCGCTCAGACGCAGCTCTCCAAACCAGAGCCAGAAAACATTTCTCATACTGACAACAAGCTAACCACAACCACTGTGAAGCACTGACAGCACAAGACAATAACTCACAGGGAGCCGTGTTTGAGGGGGTGGAAGCAATTCACAGTTTTGCTTCATTCTGCTTCGTTAATTAAACAATTCTAAAGTTCTTGCATTTTAAATGCTCCTGTCTTAATGCTACAGATGGTTTGTTACACATCTCAGTTGGTCATCGTAGTCACTTTCCTGAAAGTTATCTGCCTCCTTTTCGACAGTTGTGTTGTTGGTTTTGTGTGTGCTTGTCCCCCAGTCGAGCACTGACAAGAAACCACAAACAACGACGAGCTGCTCAGAAAGGAGACGTGGTGAGAACCCGTCTGACGGGGGGATTAAAAATATCAATCATGCAGTATTGTGGCGCAGATTGGAGGCCCCACCACTGAGCTGCATGAGTTATTATTTGTGTGTGTGTGTGTGTGTGTGTGTGTGTGTGTGTGTGTGTGTGTGTGTGTGTGTGTGTGTGAGCCTGGAGGATTTGTGCGCTACATTAAAAGAAAATCCAAAGCTGGAGTTTATTTGGTGATCATTCTGCTCTGCGGAATACTTATTTTCTAATCCCTGTTCTGATCCAATTCACTGCGCTTTCACTTAACTTTGTGTAGGCACTCAAGCCTGCGTGTGTGTTTTATGGGATTCACTAGTTGCCTTCAAGCCGTATTGGTCTTACTGTTTTTTCTCTCTGCCTCGCTCCACCTAAATACCAGAACTCCCAGTTTGAGTCCCAGACCTGTAAACCAAACATCTGCCGGCTGACAGGACGACCTTCACTGGCTCTACTGCGGACAGAGACCCGTGTTGCTTTTTACAGAGACTTTCCTCCTCTACGTCCCCTTCAAGTTAGCGGCTGAATGGTTCACCTGACACCACTGTAGACAAACTCTGACGGAGGTCTACCCTCCACGTCCCCATAGTTGCAATGCGGTTTCCACAGACATCCACACTTCTTCCACTGGAAAAACTGATGGATTTAGATCACGCATCCAAAGAACACTGGCTCATTTGGAGACTTTTTTCACAAACTAAACTCTCTTTATATCAAAACCTCAACTATGTTGTGCTAAAATTTAAAATAATATGTTCTTCTAGTAAAAATTATTAATAAAAACAAAAGTTAGACCTGGAACCAGGGACTCAAAGTAGGGCAGATGCATAAATCACTAGTGGCATTTTTATGAAGTGGACAGAGGAACAAATACTGAGCCTTCGAGCAATTGACCTCTGACCATCCGCGTGTGCTGCGGCGTTCGACTTGTCCAGACCTGCCTCTTCCAACTGTGGCCCAGAGAATCTCAGAGATGGCGCAAGAAGAACGACATAAATCCAAAAATTACAGCTGCCCCCCCCCTCCCCTCTCTCCGCAGATATGCTGCTCCGGTATGCGGAGCGCAGGAGAGGGCCGGTACCTGACAGGCTGTCGTGTAAGTCCGGTTGGGGGGGGAGACAGGAGTCAGCAGCACCCGGCTGACTTCTGACTCCAGGATTACAGCCCGTTGTTGTGTGAAAGGTTTGTCAGGCTGTTTGATGTTTTCATTCCAACTGTGGCTCCAAAAGAAGCCAGACACAACAAGCTGGGAGCTCCATACAGATGTGGATGCCAAACTGCATTTAGCTCCGGCATCCATCCCCCACAACACCAGCATGTACTTCCTAGGTCAACAACAGAAAATTTAAAAAAAAACTTTGCTGTTCCAACTGAGGAAGGCCTGTTGATTTTTGGATTTATGTTTCTGTCTATATGACGTGTTTCAGACCAGATCTGATGTGAAGGTTCGGACCGAGCAAGATTCGTGTGGCTGACATCTTTGTGGCTTATTTTCTGGCAGCACCAGAGTGAGAACAGCAGTTCATCTATCTAAAATACTTTAAACAAAGCCCAGTAATCACTTGTTCTTGAAAGGAAAGGTGAACAGTCCTCCAGGCATTGTGATACAGCTGCAAGCGACAGATTCACTGTCATCAGCGGAAACGCAGGAAGGACCAACACAAGTCCACACCGATGACTCCTGTAATTGTGTTTTGCCAACTCTTGTCACTGCCGATTTAGCATGACTGTCTCACTCAGGGGTGACCAGGAGCGACCTTTCATCAGAAATGCTGTAGAGAGCCTAATGAGACAGGGTGGGAGCTGAAACTCAGCATAATTACAGGAGATTAGGGAGCCCTGGCAGGTAGCTGGGTGAGGATGTGCCCCACCAGAGAGCAGCACGAACCCTCTCATTACAGACATCTTCTCTGACTTCACAGGACCCAGGCAGCTCCTGATTTAACCCTAACAAGTCAAGCTTTTTAAAAAGAGGTTCACAAAGCCCCTGCATTTAAAATGTAAAGTCTGTGATCTCCACGCTTGCTTCAGCCTCTTCGGTGTTTCCCTCCTCGGTGTGAACAGTGTGTAAGTGTAATTCTCGTGTTGGGGCCAAAAATGTTCTTTTTAATCTGGAGTTCCTTGTCTAAAAGTACTTAAAAAATCTGAAGGACAAAAAGCAGCAGACAATGTGTGAGAAAACACTTGCAGGAGAATTTGTCCCTGCAGTGTCCACTTTTCCTTGGCTTCCCTGTGGAAGTCACACTACGCCAGCTGCGGACAATGCTGAAAGCACCGGATTAAACTCTGACACAAAAACAGCAGCGGCTCCATTTAATTTCCACTTTACGGTTGATGTGAGAGATCGCCTTAACAAAATCAAGAGAAAAAAAAAAGGTGAGAATAAGTCACCACCTGACTACAGTTATTGCATCTTTTACTTTAAAATGCATTTTACACTTGAAGCAATGGTATTGTCATCTGGGTTTGTTTTGGTTTAGGGTTTGTTCCCATCAGCTCCTGCTGGGGCCTGTTAAAGCCATCAGGTTCTGAGAACGATTTATGCTGCCTCTGATGATTGGAGATGCTTCCTCTCCTGATATCTGCTCCTGAAATTCATCTGTGAGACTCAAACTTTGAGTGAGTTTCATTTTGGAGAATTTCAGTTTCCCGAGTATATTTCTCCTCTGAAAAATCCAACTGGATGAAGAATTGAGGAATTCATTTTTACTGTGGGAAGGGGTCCAAGGCTACCGTGCTAAAAGTACCTCTCTTGTTACGGTCCTCTCTGACCCTAGAGAGCAGGTGGACTCGGGGTCAAAGGAACGCTTCTTCACTGCTCTTTCCATCAGTCAGCCCCTCGCCGATGTCAGCAACATGTGTGAAACAACTTCCCCATCCGCTCAGGCTGCTCTCTTTAACGACGCGCCCACACGTGGGCCCTGGAGCACTAAACATGACGGACAGCATCAGTGAGCGTGGCTCCCTTCTGTCACTGAGGTTAAAAAAAAACTACAGCAGTGTGACCACTGTGGCCCCAGCCTGAAGAGCCCTCAAACCTGCCACAGCCGTTTCATTCACGTGTTTCCTGTGTAAATCCTTCAAGCGTGCGGTCAAACTCAAAATAATCTCTGCTGGTTTTACACTCCGTAAGGGGGGAAAACAGATTGTGCTGCTTTGTTGCCATGTTGGAAATAAAACTAAAAGTCTTGCAAGGTCCATGGCCAACGTGTTCACAGCCAAGCGTAACATCTGGGTGACATAAAACACTTGTATGGTACCTACATTTTGGCTTTAATCCTACACCATCTGAGACAGAGAAATGTGTGTGAATACACTTAAAGGTTTGTGCAAGATTGTCTTCTATTGAAAAGAGTGGCATCAAAAGTTTCACACACATTAAACAAAGAGTAAAAGGCATCTTCGGCCACCTTTGTCTCGCAGTGAATTCTTGCCCAGGCCAACCCCGCAAGTCTATGAACTTCAAACGGTGCTGAGACGCTCAACAAGTGGCCTTTTACAAGACAATGAATTCCTACAATGGCCCTGGGGTTGCTGTCCTGACCTTGCAACCATGCTAACAAGAATTCAAGCTCACACTGCAGCTTCAACACAATGCTAGAATGAATGTGTCAAGTCACATTTGTCTACAACACACCCGTTTTAAAGCATATTTCAGCATTATGGCAACTTCAAATTACACAAGAAGCATTAGGGTTTAAAAAAAATCTGACTCTGAGTCACTACAGGACACTAATCCTAACATAGCCTCAGAAAAAAAGGCTGGATTTAGACCCTGCACACCAGCGAAAGGCCTGTGATTTGGTAAGGCTGGTTCTTTTGGTACTGCTCTGCCCCCCAAAACCAAGACCTTATTTGGAAAGCACAAATAAACACATTTACTGGACCCGAGAATGAGCTGTTTCAGTGAAACATTTCACAGATTGGCCACAACAAACACGAACCATACAAACGGAAGAGGGTCAAAAGCAGCAGATCCACATGTTGATTGTGGTTTTAAACAAGACCTTTTCCTGTCTACGGGCAAAGATTAGCCCTGTCCACACAGACTCCTCACGCTAGTCTAAATACCTTCAGAAACTACCCATCTATCAGATTTATGCATTTGTAATGACATTATTTTCCCTCCTTCATCAGACACAGAAGGAATTTTTATGAGCCAATCCAGCAATGGTTCGTGTTATGAGAATCTGTTTGTCTGCGTCTGAGCCCAGATGTCAGCTGGTATGAAGATATCTGCCTTGTTAAAGCTTTAAAAGCCTGGAAGCTGTTGATCTCGGCACATACCGCTTGTTTACTGATGACAGACTGGATACCAGGGCCCATTAGGTGAAGACCGACTTCAAGAACACACTACTTGTAAGTTTACACACATAAAATCAGATATCCAGAGGAATCCGTTTAGATATGACGTAATCTCACCTAATCCAGCACGGCTCAAAAAGAAGGAAGTGATGGTAGATGTTGTTTCTGAGAGGACAACAGCTTGAAGGCAGCTGTCTTCACTCACAACAAACTTGAGTAACAAAGAAAAAACCTGTCATTACTGTCTGACGCCCCACTCAGATCTGCTGCCACTAATTGTGGGCTGAAGACTGATTGTCCCCGATGAACAAAGGCAAAAAGGACTTTGTAGAGACATCAAAATGCTTCAGGTGGGCATCGTCGTGCTGAAGAATGGTCAAAGGCAACCGCCTGATGTGGCCCAATGAGGAAATCTTTGTGGCCACATCCTCCACTGGAGGCTTCTGTGTAAACAGGACCAGTGTGGACGTAGAGTTGGGAGAGGACGTGGTCTGCAGAGGTGGCTGAAAGATTACGGCACAGTCTGAGCCACGCGCTCTTCTCTAGAGAGAGTCACTCACAAAACGACAGTACAGGCTTGACAAATTGTTCTCCCTAATGATTCCACATTTAATTGTTGAATATAAATTATGTTATTAGTCTTCCTTTACCCATCCCGCAGTTAGCTCTCTAACACCATCTGCATTTGTCCCCAGACGGAGCAGAGGTGAGTCGGCATCATCGCCCCCACGCCCTCATCCAGCCTTTGCTGTGCCAATCATCAGCAATAAAAAATACATGAAAGGTTTACGGACTGATAGCCCCCAATAGAAGGATCAGTGTGGGGTGAGAATGGTGTGTGTGTGTGTGTGTGTGTGTGTGTGTGTGTGTGTAGGGAAGGGGGAGTCGGCTGCAAAGCTCTCCCACCACCGAGGGGCCCTCAAGCACCCAGTGATGACAGTTATCATTCACACGGCGGAACAATGGCGGAGGATCACAGTGTGTGGGAGGGAGAGGAGTTTAGGTGACCACAGAGTGGAGAAAAAGACCTGTTTTCATATGGCAGCTGATGTGATACCTTAAAAAAGCTAATAACTACATTTTGGCAAAAAGAACTAGGCATTTACTACTTCTTCAGAATATGTACTAAAATATTGAAAGAGTCATTATAACATAAATATTCAAATCTGGTGATGGAGGACAAAGTCATACCTCTTATCTCGGTGTAGATCATAAAGACATCTTTTCCTTTTGTTTTTATTCTCCTTTCTTTCAGTGGAACACCTGAGGTTATGTTAAAACAGCTGCTACAAATCCAGAGCTTATCAGGAAATGGTCTGTCTTATGTCACTTGACACGCAAAAATTACCGGTGTCTATTTCACTAACACACCTTTCCCCTGCTGCTTTTGGCAGGAATTTGAAACACTGATCAGGCAACACTGTACGTTGTAAAAAAAGAGCTTCTGCGGCTGCTTTTACAGCACTGAGGCTGTGTCAGAGCGTGGGTCGCGGGTCCAAACATACCCGGAACATCACTGTTAATCTTTGCCAACCTGCTGTACAAGCAGTCCCTGATCTAGTCTGAGTTTATCATCTTTATCCTCACTGCAGCCATCATTTCTGCTTTCTGCTCTTTCCAGTGGAACAGAAACAAGTTCAAATGTCCTCCTGACAGTTTTTGGCAGCTTCACTTTGGGTTTATTTTTAAGCCCCGGAGGTCGCCTCTTCAGGAGCAATCATCAGACTCAGCAGATGGTTTCCATCCTCTGAGAAGCCCACTAGGATGTGTCAAAGGTAAACAGTGGCTTTAAGCAGCGCCACCGAGAGCCGGTATGGTCATGGATCTACTACTCTTCTGATAAAGACTCTCATTCAAGCGTGAAGTAATCAGAAGTGGGCCTGGCCAGCTTAGCCACCACAGCGAGCTCTGATCACGTGGATGGGCTGTCAGCACTGCGTTTCAAACGGTTTGATCTCAGGCAAAAAGAACCACGAACGGTAATGTGACTATATGGCCAGATGTGTCATGAGGAGAGAGCTCCTCAATGTCACATTAGTCAAACCGTCGCTGCCCCACAGCTCGAAAACCAGCTGGGGGTCTTCATGTGGCCTTGCGAGGGTTCCAATTTCAGGCACAGACACGGATAAGTCGACACAGAGAGGAACTTCCTGTCGTGTGGTTTTATCACAGAAACAACAGAATTCTTCACTGTTTTACTTCAACAGCTTAAATTCAACAATGGGGCTGCTGATAAAGTAGCTGAGCTGCTTGTAGAGAAGCCAAATGCTGATGTGAGAAGATTCTCAGCCACTCATGGAGAAAATGATCACTCAGCGGGGATGCTCAGCGGGCCAGATGGCCAAAAAGGTGTTTTTAATCGAAAGGCAGCGTGGTATCAGTTTCAATAAGGCTGCAAAGTCTTTCTATGGCTTAAACCCACACATTACTGAGCACACACAACCATGGCAGGGTGTGGACATTAAAGGTGAGAAATTCAGGTCCAAAAGGATCATGTTGATTAAATAAATTCAATGAATCTCTTTGTCGACATCAATAAAAATATAGCAATGAAAAAATAAAATGAAATAAAGTGCTATTTAAGATGAGGGGTTCAAGCTCACCGTACTGGCAGCTGGGTCCGCTGAAGCCTGCGGGGCAGTCACAAAGCTGGGTGGATCGTTAAAAGAAGAGCTGGCTTTTCCAGCAGAGTTTCAGGACGTTTCCCGAGAACAACAGAGAGTTCGACTGGAGATTAATCCCCTTCATGAAAAGCAGCAGCCCAGATGTTCAAGAGCGACTCACAGGATCAAATCACAGATTCAGGTCCACCGTGGCTCATCCGTCAGACCCTGCAGCCCTGCATCCAAAAATCCTTTCAAATCGAAAAGGTTTCAGATGTGAAATTCAACGTTTCGGTTGACGACCACATCGGCAGGTTTAGCTGTGTTCTTTTACTGAACTGGTTTTGACTTTTCATTTAAGGTCAATTTCTTATTATGATAAATTCTCCTATAAACCATTTTCCCAAAAACTGTTAGCATAAGTTTTGTCTCCTTCATGATGAACTGCATATCAAGGGAGCGTGGGCCTGCAGGGTTTCTGCTCTGTTCTTGTGTAATTACCATGTGAGAACATTTTGTGAGATGACAGATGATGGATGAACAGAAAATAAGCATCACACACTGGCCCGTGTTAATTACACAGTTTTAAATACCTACGATTTATTTGGGACAATTATGTCATCACCATCTGGGGGAAATCAGCGATATGACAGCTCTGCGGCGGGCTGAAAATGTTGTAAATTGCCAGCAACAAAGTGAAAGGTCAGTCACTGCACAGAGTCACTTCAGGGTAATGTGACTAAGTGACAACAAGTGGAATGTACGCTCCCGTCTGGGATGTTGGCACTACACCAGCACATTCTTCTTTTTTTCAGAAGGTCTTGAAAGGTTTCTTCTAAAGAGTTGGAGCTCAAATCTAGGTTAGTTGAGCCGCCAGCTAGCTACTCTTTATTTTGTGTTTGTGATCTGAGGAAGTTGTTTATTAGTGCAGATTTCCTAGACCGTGAAATATGAGCCGTGGGTTTCTGCATCGCTGCCTTCACCTATCAGAGATATCAGATTAATAACTAACAAAGTCCCGAGGATGCAAAACAGGTTTTATGAGGCAAAAAACTTTGCATTACTTAATTAACTTTGCAAATAAACTTTTTATTAGACTTTTTTTATGCTTCTCTAATTAATTTAAACTCTTTGTTTGAAATGAGCCTCGATTGACTTGAAGACTTTCATCTTCACAAAAATGCAACCGTTTCCGATTCCGGGTTCAATTTTTAGCAGCGCCAAAACCTCTGGACGATTGAAATGAACTGTGGCCGAATTAAAGCCTTTACAACGTCTAGATCCAGTCTCACTGACGCGGTCACAGACGCCTGGATGCATGTTGGTGTTTACACAACGTAGATCCAAGAAGTGTTGACTTTGCAAACTGAGATTGTTGACATGTTTGGTTTGCAATCTCTCTCTCTCACACACACACACACACACACACACACACACACACAGACCACCCATTGCTAGACAGACAGATGACCAGTTCTTCTTTCTTGGGCACTAGGCCTGTTTCTCATGGAGCGAGCTACCCTGGCCTGCTGCCCGCCACAAAGGGAAGTCGGCCCATTCTGAGCAGTTAACAAGGACGACAAACTGGCGGACCTATTGTCCCTGATCCCCGACCTCTGTCACAAAGGTCACAACTGACCGACCCTGTCTGTCCTCAGCCGGCCCGTGCCTACCGTCTGAGCTGAGAGGTCTGACTCTCGGCTAAAGAAACGCTAAAGTGGGGGAAGTCGCCGGGAAAGTGAAGAGCTCCTTATGTTGAGGAGAACCATTTAGACACGGAGCCAAACGAAGCTTTTACAAAACACATGTATCCGTCCGTTTTCGGTCGACAGAATATCTTTAGATCAGGTTTGAGAGATTAACAGACGTGGACCCAAATTAGAACAGACAGACCAACTCTGTGGCGTCGTTTGTGGGAAGAAAATAAAGGTGGGAAATGTATTGACTTTATTTAGGAACAAAACATTTGCAAACTGGTTGTTGGTGTCAATATAAAATCCTTTGGGCCAGATAGGAGAGAAATGGCTGGAAATGTTGAAAAAAATGTGATCATAACCAGATGTTTGCTGCATTTTCTCTGAATGTGGCTCTAATTACTCTTGCAGGAGCGTAGCAAACAACCCTGGTGGGGTTTAACTGCAAAACTACGCCAAACCTGTAGCATCTACGCAATATGCAGCCTACCAGTAACAGCCAACGTTTGCACTGTGACGGATGACTCGGATCCTCTCAACATTCCTCTCCACAGCCGCAGCTGCACCGATTTTACACCACATTGATGAACGAGGCCCAATAACTGCAAATCATCCTCCTAATTATCTGACACTGACATTTTATTAGGGAGCAGAAGGGAACAACACAGGAGACCTCGGCAGTGCCAGGCCCTAAATCACTATCCCACAAAGCATTCCCATCATCCCAATCTTTCCTTCTTTTAGGGGATTCAGAGGATTTGCTAAAGCTGTACATTTTGCAGAGCAGATTTTTTTCCCCTTTGAATATCGGTGGTCCCGATGAAAGCAGCCTTACAGATTGCATTGTGCTGACGGAGAAACAGCAGAGATAGTACACCGCAAAGTGCACAGGAGTGGCATGAGGAGGATTGGGGTGTGAGTTTCTTTTTATCCTGCTTCAATGGCTCAGAGAGGAGGAGTGATTAGTTTGTCCCACCTCAAAGCGCTGCCTCATCTTTGGTTACAGAGATAAAAAGCTCGGCCTCACATTGAAGCCATTGTCACAGGGGAAAAGAGAAACAAAGCCTCCTCGTGTGTTTAGGTGGAGGCAGACGCTGGACGGTCCAGAGGAATGTTTCTTAAAGGTGATTTTTTTAAGGCTGTACTTTGGGTATTTAAAGACAAACCAGGTTTGTTAAACAGCAGACATGATAATACTTCCTTGTAATATATAATACCTCAAACTTTTTTCCTTGGAAACAAAGAGGTCTTTGAAAAGGGCACGGACACCATAATAAGACACTGTTGACAGGCACTTACAGGGGATCTTCTCCTGCTGGCCATCCCATTCCCATTCCCATCACAGAGCAGAGCAGACCTGGAGACTGAAGGCTCCTCTGGTGGGTTGATGGGCGGTAAACAGTGTCGGAAAAACCAAATGCTTAATGTAAAGTATCCTGCAGAATAAGGACAAAGGGCCACACAGCAGTGTTTCAGGCCGAACATTCGACGAGAGTTAAAGATACACACGTCTGCTAGAACTGATAAATATGAGCAGGGAAAGTGTGAAATAATCACACTGTTGTAGTCATCTCAGGATCTACTTCCCTGTATCTGCTTGTTTTAGAACAGAAAAAAAGCTCCGCGCTGGCTGAGCCCAGCAGACGATCCTCAGACTGAGCTTCTGTGTGCATGGCTCTCTTCCCTTTGCTCTAGGAAAACTAGGTTTTCCTCCTTTTGTGATCAGATGCATCCTGAGTTTAATTGTCAGTGAAGAAATTCAACCGGCCAACTGTCAGGTTATTTCCTGGTAAAGCAGTGAGGGTGAAGCACCAGAGGCCTTCCTGTCATGCTAGCAGACAGGGTGACAACCTTTTTACAGGAAGCTTTAGCCAAGGGTCCGCCTATGGTATGCAGGTTCTGCGATCTGGATCACTGGCTGTAAAATCCCATCAAAGAAGACTTTTTGGTCTCAGCAGTGTGAAACTAAGCTTATCCACCAGGAGGTGACCTCCTGGCAAGCCCAGCACGACTAGGGGAACTGTTTTCCATACATGTAGCCGTAAGGGAGAATTCATGTCATATTTGTTGTTCTTTGTTTTTCTGTGCACCCCAGCAGGTGGTCGCTCCACCGCTAAATGAGAACTACGAGTGTTAATGTTGAGAATGAAGTCAAAGATGCAACATTGTGGCAGGAGGACTCTGGACCTGTGAACATTCATCCATTTCTTTGATTATTTATTAATCTGTGCAACATAAATGTACCCAGTAGGGGACAAACACAAGAATAAAACAAACAGGAAAAGGTAAACATTTAAACATTCATGGTTACTTACGGTAGAGACACCCGGCTTCCCCGTTAAGCTGGGACCATCCAGAGCAGCACTTGTACACGGTCTGATAATCCTGCCTGTACACCTGTCTGTACGCCGTGTAGTACGCCGTCCTGCAAACACCACAAAACTCTCATTTTTAGTGTGATTCTTCCAGCGACACAATCATGGCCCTTTAAAAAAGTCATGAGCTCAAATAGCTGTCAAAATGGGGAGTAAAAAAACCCAAAAAACCCCAATCACGTGATCCCATTAAATGACTCCTGTTGAGCAAAGTTTCCCAGACTTTTAGGCAAGGTGCCGCGCATGAGACTGGCAGACTCGATTTCAAAGAGCAGCGCCCTTCCCTTTACTTTGGGACCCCTCTCATCGCTCCTCAGTCATTACACATGGTTTTGTTTACAGCGAGTAATTGTGGCCTTGGGCGGCCTTCAAAGCAGCCTTTGACTCTGCAAGAGTAAATAATGCAAAGAAAGCCAGAGTGAGTGACACGCTGAGAAACCCCCTGACGCCCAGAGAGAGGCTAAAATGTTAGTGTTCTCTTCAAGGAATGTTTGGCTGCAGAGACGCCCGGGTGAAACGGCTCCAAACACCCAGTGATACGGGGCGACACCTTACATTTAACTGTGTGAGGGGATCAAAGGTGTTATTTACAGACGAAGAGGGGTCAAGAAAGAGATCTGGGCGGGTGATCTCAGGTGCTATACCTGAACGATTGGGCCCCTTAGGATATATTCCTCTGGTGTCATGACTCATCAAAAGCACACCAGCGATGCGGCACATTACTCACCTCCTCTCGTACCCCATGCACCACGACTGTCCCGCGCAGCCTTGCTTCCACACTTTTACCATGCGTGTGAAGGCCTGCACACATGGCTGCCTCTGGGCGACCAGCGTCATCTCCCTCTCCATACACACATTGGGCCTGGGACAAAAAGGAGATGAAAACAAACGTGGCGTCAAGGTGTTATTAGGGTTTTTAATTAAAGAGCCCACAGACAGACACAAGTGGCGAAAACAAACATCAATCTGACAGAAGAATAGAGCTTTATGAACCTGTCGACACTGTCATGTTATGAAGACTTTACCCGTGTCGGGGTGAGTGGCTGTTGACGATGTCTCTGTTTTGGTATTTTGAAGACTTTGGGGGAACTCCTGCTCAGCTAAGTGAGCTGCGAGGAATGATCTGACAAATTAGTCAGATCCCCAAATCAAATTGCTTTTTATGTCTCCTGACACGTGTGGATTTAACTGCCTGAACAGATCAGATTACCCTGAAAACATCCGGACGTGAGCAGCAACACTGGGTGCACACAGCAAAACAGAGACATTCGCGGCTTTCAATAAATCTTTAACAGACTGATTTTTCGGGGGGAAAAAAATGTAACTGTTGAGCATGTTTCAGCCTGCACAGATGAAACTGTGTTAGCAGTTACAGTAACAGGTTTTCCACTTTAAGCTTGCAGTCAAACAATCAATTTCTAACTGTAATGCGCTACACAGTGCGTCAGGGTTGTTAGGCAGGCCCACCACTGATGCCATTCACCGCATCCGTGTCTGTTAAACCAGAGGAGGCAGTTCAGCACATGGAAATCTGCAGGAATCTCAAGACAGCGTTCAGCCGCTCGCTTTCTTATAAACAACAGTAATTACGCTCACCTCCTCCAGCTTTGCGTGGAGAAAAACACAGTGATCACTCACATACAACCCGAGCTCATTCTTCAATAATCAGAGTACAGAAGTGTTTGTTGTAACGCTTGTTTGTTGAGCGGGTACTGCAGAAAACCGGTAAGAACATGAACAGGGGCGCAGTAGCGCAAACTCCGCAAGCGCTAATGTAACTCTGCTTCAGTCGAGGTGGAGCTTCAGCTCTCCTCAAAGAAATGAATATTAATGATATTAATAACAAATAACCCGGCGGAAGTTTTCACAAAGAAAGCAGAACAACAGAATCGGGCATACTCACATGTATGGTTGGAGGCTGTTGGCACCGTCATAACGCAACCCGTGCGTAACTTCCAAAAGTATCGGGAAAAAGTACAAAATAACAACATCCATAGTTTTCCTATGATTAGTTTTAGAGAATGCTCGCGGATTCATTCATGGGCAGCTTACATTTCATTCATTAAAATAAAATAAATACGGAAATTAGGATAAAAATTCGATCGGGGCGAAATTATATTGCGCGTAATTGATCTCCGGCGTAAAAAGGATCCAAGGAAACCGCAGCCATCACAGAGTGGCCATCCCTCTCTTCTAGCCGGTGCTTGGGTTTCGTGGAAGCGCGACCACCTTCCCCACCGCAGATGTTGGAGTGAGGGGTAGAAACTCTGGAGGCAGGGCACTTCACTCCGTCCATTGATCGTGGCAGGGGTGGGTGAGGTGGGGGGTGAGGGGGTGGGGGTGCATTTATTATTATAAGCTCCTGAAACAGTCACGGGACAGCCTGGAAATGAGTCCGGCATCGCGTCTTGGTCCTGGAAATGGACATTTTCGTGATTGTTTGAAATTCGCAACGAGCGCAGGAGAGTAAATTTATGATGGACTTAGAAAAAAAAAAAAAATAGAAATAGAAGACGTGCAGCGAATACGTGCATGCGCACTGGACCAGACCCAGACGGAGAAGGTCTGCGATGACCCGTCTGAGGAGCCACAGGATGTTTGCGGCTGAGTCTGCAGGGGGGGCGGGGGCCCACGCCACTCTCAGGGCCAAACAGCTGATGCGGAGGAGGTCAAAGGGTCAACAGGCAGGACCGACTGTCGCGGCTCTCCAAACAATGCTTTCATTGCGCTCAGTGTGTTCACGACCCCCAGAGTCCCGGGTCACCGGAGTCGCTGCTCCTCCCGGGACCCCCCGCCTGCACCGGGCTGCTTGAAGGAGAACAAGCGCTCATCGTGTCGGAACGATGAGACGATGGACGCGTTACTGACGTACGGGTGGACCGCAAACCAGTTTTTAACTGACATCTCAATGGGATTGGTGTGATTATTTTGGAAACATTGTTTTGTTTCACCCAGAGTAATTATTGTGAGTGAAACAAATGAAGTCTCTTAAATGATACAGTAACAAAACCTTTTTAAAATTTCATTCATTAATTTTCCACCACCAGTTTCTAAGAGCCCCAGAGGTGGTTTTATTTATTTTTAATCTCAGAAATTTGCTGACCAACATACCTGGCTCCCTGGACCAGGCAGACGGTCCAGAACCACCTTCGGTAAGAAACGAGGAAATGCTGCCACCGTGTGGCGGAATGTGGCACTGGTTCGTCTTGGGACGCGCGGGGCAGATGTTTACTCCTAAAAGAACAACTTTAGGAAATGTAATTTGTCTTCGAGGAGACGCGCAAACATTTTAAATAAATAATAAACTTAATTTAAAAAACAAACAAACAAAAAATAAATGAGAATGTTTGTGTGCCCTTTCCAACAACTACTTTACCACCTCCAGTTAATAAACAGACTTGTTCTCAGCGTAGATTTAAATGTTCAGATGTTGAATTTATTCGATGTGCATGTTTAAACCTGTAGATATTCTCGCCTGATTGCATAAATGCGGGCTCCTGTGGGCGTTTTGGGTGCCGTCTCTTTAAGGGGAAGCTGTCAGCTCTCGGTAACATGCAGCGGGTCATAAACGGAGGCGTCCGCCTCCTAAAAGCCCGTTGTCCTAAAAACCTGGTCGTGCATCTGACGGCGACTAGAAGTCTTACAGACATGTCCTCGGAGAGAAGGCCGGTAACCCTGCTGGGGACTATGGCGTTTGGCGGTCGCGTCGACGCCGAGCAGAGCCGGGACCTGGTCCAGGCTTTCCTGGCCCGGGGACACAGCCAGGTGGACACGGCTCACATGTACACGGACGGGAAGTCGGAGACCATTATAGGGGGCATGCGTTTGCCTAAAACAGGTATTGCCACAGACGTGCGGGGTTAATTTTGTGCTAAAACGTGCAGCTTTAGCGAGCAGCAGCTATGAACTCTGGGTAACCGCGTCGCTAGTGATCATTTTAAGCATTTTTGCGAGAAATGTTAATAGTTGTCTGTTTGACACGCGTCCAAAGATCCACCCAAGATCCCATTTTAAGTGTTCCGAAGGTCAGTGAGAGTTTGCAAAAGGCGAAAAAAGCCGAAACGCCCAAGTTTACAGGTCAGACCTGGACCTGCTAACCGGTCACGTGACTAGTTCTTGCGCAACACGCTAAAGTTTAACTTACTTTTTGTAGTTGTAATGTTCAACATTTTGAAATTGTAACAATTTTGTGTTGTACTTTATAGAACATCATAGCTATTTTTAAATAATGATTACCTTTGGCACTTAATACTAACAGTATATTGTATTGCTTGGGGAAGAGCAAGTAACAATGGTGCAGGATATTGTTCAGCATTGATTTAGAACTCCTGTCCAAAAAATGTTGTGACAATTATTTAACAACTGAGCTGTGTTGTAAGCGTGTAGGCATACTACGACTTGGATAATAGCGACTGACCTTTGTGGGTCCATGTAACAGTGAGCGTAGCTACCAAGGCCAATCCCTGGGATGGGAAGACTTTGAAGCCGGAGAGCGTCCGTGCACAGTTGGAAACCTCCTTGCAGAGGCTGCAGACCGAGTGTGTCGACCTGTTCTACCTCCATGCTCCTGACCACCAGAACCCCATCCAGGATACTCTGAGGGCCTGCAACCAACTCCACAAAGAGGTAAAGACACCACTGAACCCCAACGTTTCAATTCAAAACCTAGTCTTCAGTTCTGATTGATATTGATATATAAAATGATGTGAAAAGTACACATTTTATCACTCACTACGGTGCTTTACTAACAGGGGAAGTTCAAAGAGCTTGGGCTGTCTAACTATGCATCCTGGGAAGTGGCTGAAATCGTGTGCATCTCTAGGCACAACAGCTGGATCGTCCCCACCGTTTACCAGGTATTACCAAGACTAGCTTCTCAAGATTCTGACATTTTTACTGACTGATTTTCCTTTCAAAGGGGATGTACAATGCCACTACAAGACAGGTTGAGACTGAGTTGTTCCCATGTCTGAGGTCCTATGGAATTAAATTCTACGCATACAACCCTCTCGCAGGTACAAAGACAAAGAAACGGTGCCGCATTCGAGTCTAGTCCAAAATTCTAAATGACAATCTTATTATTTCCTGTAGATTAAACATTCTCGTGCAGTATTATAAGTGAATACATGTTAATGTTTAACATGAATCTCCAGGTGGCCTCCTGACAGGAAAATACCATTATGAAGACAAAGATTCGTCCCAGCCTGCAGGGAGATTCTTTGGCAACAGCTGGGCCAAAGCCTACCAAGACAGGTAGAAGAGCAAAACTTGGTTAGAAATCATTTGAACTGTCACTATTGAGTTGCCCCCAAATGTTGTCTTTCTGGTCAGATACTGGAAGAAGAGCCACTTCCAGGCAGTAGATGTGGTTCTGAAGGCTCTGGACACCGTGTACGGCTCAGGAAAACCCACTTTAACCTCCGCTGCCATGCGCTGGATGTACCACCACTCCAAACTGAAGGTACCTTGCGGCGCATGGAAGCAATTTAAGGTTGATTTGTTGAGGCTGCGCAAGTTTTAGGAATGGCTTAAAAAAAAAAAAAAATTCCACTGTTCCAGAGCGAGCATGGTGATGGAGTCATCATCGGCATGTCAAGTATGGAGCAACTGCAAGAAAACCTGGCTGCTTCGGAGGAAGGTCCCCTGGACGAGCGGGTGGTGGCTGCCTTCGACCAAGCCTGGAACCTCGTGGCTCACGAGTGCCCCAACTACTTCCGTTAGGGAGGCAAACTTAGCTGATGTGCAATTAAGTATCTAAGTATAAACCTGGATGATAAAAATCTAAAGCCTGCTTCTATTTTTCAATCCTATTTTTTCAATTGCGGTCAATGTAATATCAAAGAAAACGACCTTTGTTTGTATTACCCATTTTCAGGCATTTTTCACTGATGATTATTTGCTGTTTACTTTCTCTGTGCTTACTAAAAACTATGATAAAAGATCTTTGAAGGTCAACTACATGCAACAAAGTATGCAATTGATTCATACTGGCAGTATCGGCTATCTAAATAGTGGTAAATTTTTTTTTAAATTTCGCGGTAATTCTTTTTTTAAATCCGTAAAACGAAAATTTCGTTTCGTATTAAAAAATTTTTTAACCGATTTTTTTAAAACGTTCGTTTATTTTCGATCGTTTAAATTTAATATCTCGATTAAATAATATAAATATCGATAAAACCGATAATTTCGACCCGTAAAAATAAACTCGAAAAACACGTTCTCGAACTCTCGTTTAATAATCGCGAACGTATACGCGCGATTATAATAGTGGTTCTGGTAATCAACCTAAAGTTTTCAATTTAAAAATGAATTCATTTTTGATTAAAAAGTTTAAGTATGAATTTAACCCGGTACCTGAAGGATTAGCATTGCCTATCAGTGTTTAAATGGAGATCAATGTACATTCTTATAGTTGAATATGCGTTTAAATGTTAAAAAAAAAAAAAAAAAAAAATCCAGACAAATAGCTTTTAAGAAAAAAAAAAACCTTTTGTAATCTGTCTTACAATAAAATATTTTTTTCATGCACATCGTTTAGTCAGTTTACTGAAAACTCAACTTAAAAATGAAGGTGGAGGTTGGAAGGTTACCAGGGACTTCGGGGGCAAGAGGCCGGTCAGAATAAAAGATTCTAACCAGTTTCTGGGCTGATGAAAGTTGGCCAAAAAGTCTTAGAACGGCAGGTAAAAGCTGCTCCCTTGTGGTTTTATTCTCCCTCTTCATTGTCGTCATCGTCTTCGTTGTCCTGCATCGGCTCTTCCTCTCCAGCAAAGTTCTCAAACTCCCCAGTTTCTGAATTCCACATGCATTTGATCTGCACCTTAAATTCTGCCATCTCAATGCCAAAAAGTTTCTGTGGACAAAACAGTGAAGCGATGTATGATGACAACAGAAAAATCACATATTTTTCAATTACATGTAGACTTCTTGCGTTTAAAAACAGTATGTAAAAAAGAACCCCAGAACCATTTTTTGCCCTGGTTTATATGACTTTAAGCAATAGATGAAATTAAGCAGTGCCTTGCTTCCACAGCGGGAGGAAGATGAATCTTTTATTATCCAGACAAATCCACTGTTATCTATGTCAGAGGAAATTTTCAAGAACTCACTAGGATACGAGTCTGCTCCGGAGTCAGCACATCTCCCTCTTTACAGACTTCATAGTCTTTCAGCAGTGTCACCACACCTGTTCAAACACAACACAAAGTGCAATTTCTATTACAACTAATTACAAAGGAATTGGGCAATTTTAAAAAAGTCTGAATTTTTAAAAATAAGAGACATCCCCACTTAAATGTTTAAAGGATGTCAAATTTCACGTTAAAGTAAGTTTTAATTTAACTACATAACAAGAAATGTATCTAGTGATGCATTGAGAATCAAACATTACTCAGACAGTCAAATGGTTTAGGAAGATCTTCATTTTATTAAAAAAAAGTATATTTCCACTCCTATTTTTTAAATCATACCTTTTTTGAGAGAAGTAGGAAGTCCCAGCTGCCTTAATTGTGGCTCCATGGAGTGAGGAAAGTGTTCCAGGGGCCCCTCGTCCAGAGTGACATCCATCTGTGCCTGGTTGCCTGACCGAGCAAAATCCATCTCCTTAAAATGACTGAAATAGCTGTGGGAAGACCAGAAAATACACGTCAGCTGATGATTACAGCAATGCTAGCAAAGTAGGCAGCAGATACTCACTCTTGTACCTCATCTTTTGTTTTATTTGTGAACAGAATTCCCACTTCTCCTCGTAACTGCTTGCTGACCTGGACACAATTAAAAAAAAGTCCCTGAAGCATTTTTTTTTCCTTTTTAGAAATTAATAGTGATATGATAACTATGCAAATGGTGTCTACCTTGTGCAAATTATCTTTGTACTCATCTGTAACTCCTTTACCCAAGGCTACAATCATGACTTTATTTTTGCCGAAGAAAAATCTATGGAAAAGACGAATAATGTTGAACGGGTCAGAGTGTGACGTCCATTTAATTTCACCGACAACTGACCGGTTGTCATCTTTACCTGCTGTGTTTCCAAGCGGTTCGGATGTCCTTAATTTTGTTATTCCTCATGTTGGCCACAGAAAAGATGAACAGGTTTCTGTAGGTGTCCACACACTGGCGCAGCTGCAAAGCCAAACCAGGTAAACCCAGAATCAGAGCAACGATCTTTGACTAGGAACCATTCATTTTATAACTCTTCACAACAGACCACAAAACCCATACCTCCGTGATCAATTTCTGCTTAACCTCCAGTCCTTTCTTGACTGTTTTCGTTAAGGAAACTGGTGAAAACACAGGACAATTCTTTAAGGACGATATAAGCCAAACACTGTGAGCAGGAGGCTCCGTTAGCTTCGTGCTTCATGTGCGTGTAGCTCTTCAACTGTTGCCAACAGCGATTGCGTGCATAATGGTTAAATGTCTTAAACACTAGACGTCTAATATCCGACTGTTTTACTTAATGTATGTTAATATATGTTAATATACTTACTCTTCTTGTCTCTTTTTGACTTCGGCATGGTTTTCTCTCACGAGCAACAGACGTACACGTGAAGTAAAAGGACCACCCAGCCGTCTTTCTGGTCCAGATGAGCTGCCCATGTCGCGCCTGACTAAAATGTCTTCCAGAAGGATTATCACGAGACATTATTCGTATTCTGCCACACGAGGGCGCCCAAATCCAGAATAACCACCGGTTGTAACGTGACCACGTAAATAGATTTTGTTCTGGTACATTTTAAACTAGAAAAGCCGAATATAGGAACAAAGCTCCGCCAAGTCATGATAAAGAACCTTTTTTAAAAAATCCCGAGTTCAGATACTAAAGATAGTATGTATACAGTACATACACAATTGCAATACAAGGCTATATTATACACATAGACACATTGCTTTACGTTCAAATCCATTTACAAATAAGGTCTCTTGGTTTTGATCTTTGAAAGTCCAAAATCTAGAATGTCACCAAAATTTAATCATCTAATCCTTGGCCCGTGGAAAACAAGTCAGTTTCATTGCCCTAACAGCTCTATAACCCAAACAGCTACTGACAGCACACTTCGACAGTTACACCTTTAGGTTTTTTTTTTTTTTTGAGAAATCCATTAAATCAATTAAATAATTCCATAGTCATTTATTATAGTTTCACCCTAAACAAACAGTTGTGCTTTTTGTTGATCTAACTTATTGTGTAACAAAGACCCCTAACAATAAAAAATACATTAGTGACAGATACATCACACATATATTTAGCCATGTCAATATATGTAATTATATGTAACAGCGAGTGGGCGAATGGACGTGCACTGTCGCGGTTCCCAAGGCCGTGTCCGTGCGCCGTGCGTCGGATGCGTGTAAGGGGAGGTGGCGTGGGCGGGGCCGGCGGGGGCGACGGTGCCCAGTTCGGCACTTGGCAACATAATCACCAGACGGGGAGGCCGGCCTCAGCCGTCCTGTGCATCGACACCGTCCCGCAGCAGCACCCGGATGCCGGACAGAGGGAGACAGGGAGACGCTTCTGTCCGGACGGTGGGAACCGGCTCCAGCGCAGCTCCCCGCGCAGGGACGCGCCGATGAGGCTGACGGGAGGCGCTGCTGCTGCTGCTTGTGGTCTGCGTCAGTCCTCCGGCTCCTCGGGAAGGTAACGATGCCTCATCAGAAAGGACTTTCTGGGATCGGCGTCTGCTTGTGCTGCAGCTTTTCTGCGCTGTGACCGAACATCCAGCAGGGACGGTGATGCCAGCCAGCTTCCAGCCTCTCTCCGCATCTGCATCGTGAGGCAAAAGCCCTGCGGTGCTACAGCGAAGGGCTACGATGAGATAAACCCTGCTCGCCGCAGACAGAGTTGGATTAGCGACTGTTGACGTTTCCCAGCATGAACTCGCTCTTTGTCGCCGACCCTGCGCCCGCTGCGCTCTGCAGCGGCTCCGGCGCGGTGACCAGCGCCCTGCGGAACGACCTGGGCTCCAACATCCATGTGCTGAAAACCCTCAACCTGCGATTTCGCTGCTTTTTGGCCAAGGTTCACGAACTGGAGAGGAGGAATAAGCTGCTGGAGGCTCAGCTTCAGCAGGCTCTGGCCAGACCGCAGTACCGCCACATTTATAGCCGCGAGGCGGCCGCGCAGACGGACGGAGCGGAGCCGCGACTGCCGGGCACCATCTGGAGCTTTACCCACGTCAGGAGGCAAGGCGAGCGCTTTGAGACCCTGCAAGGGCCCGGTGTGACGTGGATGCACCCGGATGGAGTCGGGGTCCAAATAGACACCATTACCCCCGAACTGAGGGCCCTTTATAACGTGCTGGCCAAAGTCAAACGGGAAAGGGACCAGTACAGGACAAAGTGAGTAAAAAGTGGAGGAATAACTCCAATTTTAAGATGTTCATCATTTAACACACCTGATTACAACTTTTTAGTTATCCTCCATACAATGTTTTAAGAATAACAGTATATAAAACACTAATTGTTGAAAATAAAATAACATTAATGTAGAATATTGTATTTTAAATATTGGCTTGTTTTAGTTCGGTTAAGTTGTTCCTAAACGAGAAACACTTTTGGCCTTTCCCTAAGCCCTACAATGACTAGCATTTGGAATTAAAGGTGTTGTTTTAGGTGTTCTTGTCTGAGAAAATAAGAAATATCCATCCATCCATTATCCTACCCGCTTAATACCCATTGGTGTCGCGGGGGTCTGCTGGTGCCTATCTCCAGCTCTCTTAGGGCGAAGGCAGGGATCCACCCTGGACAGGTCGCCAGTCCATCGCAGGGCACACACACACACCATTCACTCACACATTCATCCTCTACAGACAATTTAGAGTCTCCAATTAACCTGGCATGTTTTTGGACTGTGGGAGGAAGCCGGAGTACCCGGTGGGAACCCACGCACACACAGGGAGAACATGCAAACTCCGCACAGAAAGGCCGGCAGCTGGAAGCGAACCCACGACCTTCTTGCTGTGAGGCAACAGCACTAACTAAACTAACTAAAAATAAGAAATATATAAGAGGAAACTACTCGGGAGGAAAAGGAAAAGCTAGATGCTGTAGATTTAAACTAAAATGTCTCTGGAAAAGTGCTGCTGTGCAGAGATGCTCTGACATTATTACGCAGATGAGAAAATTCTTGAGATATATTTTATTCATTAACTTCAGTAAAACTCAAACCCAGAAACAACCCGTCACAATGAAACTGTGACTCATAATTTACCTGTTAGAACAATCACACCCTGGCCTTTACTGCCTGTCATGGCCGCCCTGGATCGATCCGTCAGGCAAGTATAAGCGTTTATCATGGAGGAACAGATCTCTGGGATCCTTCATCGTTCACACGTGTCCGTCACTTCCAGCATGGCTTTTTTTCTGCCCCCGTGTGGGTGTGGCTTGCACAACGACGCCTCACCTCGTGCTCCACGGACATTCTCACACCCAAGTCGAGCTGGACTAACGGTTCTCACACACATCTGAAGAAATTCCTTTCCTGATCTCTCATTCTCTGAGTTTCCTGGAGGAGCTGCTGTAGCGTCCCGGGCTGACCCACGCCGCTGCCAGCCTGTCTGGTTTTTTTTGGTGGTGGGAGTCATGCCAGGCAGGGTCACCCCTCCCCCCACGCGTGCACCACAGAAGCACACAAACTTATACACACACACTGCTTTTGGCTGTGTGAGGTCAGCTGTTACGAACGCAGACATTCCTGTGGTGCGTGTGCCGCTGTTCTGGGAAGCTCCGTATCCTGTCCAGTCATTCTGCGTAACAGCAGCCTTTCCTTTTTTGTGCTCTTCCCCTCCTGGAGATGAATGGCCAAATTGGAAACTGCTGTTGCAGCTCAAATATTTGGGTCTGCTCCAGCACCGAGGGAGATCCGGAGTGTCTGGGGGTCAATTCACAAATACTTATGATAAATGAGCATAATATTGCTAATATCTGACAATAGAAGCAGTTTCTTGTTTTAGAGTCTTTATTGGCTAATTATAAGAAAACCTTTCTCTTTCTCCCTCTCACATTCCATCTCTGAGCTCGGTAATTGCATCACCGCTGCTGAATCCTCTTTACTACGCTCACGTTTCCGCGTTCAATCCCCCGGGCCCCGTCCTGCAACGCCTTTTCTGCGGGGGTGCTTTTTGTGTGGAGCCGCTCCTTCGTCCTTCACTCCGCTCTCGCTCTCGGCGCCGACCCCGCCTCCATCCTCCGTGTCACACGGTCGGCTTTGTAAGGCTGATTTATGAAGGCCTCACCAGCGTGGACGCATACAAGGAAGCAAAAGAGCAGCTGATATATTTCCAATTTGGCTCCTCGCGCTGGCACCCTGAGGTGCTGGACTATCATTTTCCAGGCGTTTAAAGGTGTACATTTCTGAAGTAGTTTGATCAGACGATTTGAAATTGGGAGATTTTGCCCACAAATTTCTCCTTAAGCTGTCTGAGGGGGAATCTAAGTGTATCAGTAGCATTGTGAACAGCTTAGCCACCTTCCCTTGTTCTTCCCCAGTCTAATGGGTTCCAGTCTGCATCGTTTTTCCCTAAGAAAATCCTTCATTCTAGCGCAGGTTGAGTCAATAAATAAATAAATAGTTGTGCTTCCTAATTTGGGAATTCCTGGGAGCAAACTGCGCATTGGGTGTGTCTCCGGCCATTTATTTGCCAAGGGTGGGGTTTGCACATAAAATGGCCTTGCGGGACAAATCCACATACAAGGACACACAGACACGTTTTTACTGTGACAGAGTGATAAATACAGGACAGAATTCTGAAGTTTCAACTCAATCTGCGCACATTTCTTCTCCCAGTGATTGATAAATTAAAATGACGTTTTCTTTTTCGTGTGTCAGCCCAGTAAAGCCTGTGAGATAAAGAATATTTCTTTTTTTTTCTATTTTTCTATTAGTTCAGAACACCTAATTAAACTCCCGAACCCTCATTGACCTACATTATGTTAGCTAATCAGACTTACTCTTCTTATAATTTTGTATTAGCACAGAGTAATCTGGTTCTTACGCAGTTTCGGGGTGTATTTATGAAAAAGCTCTTTACTGGCTTGTGCCACAAGATGGACTAATTTGATCTGATTATCACACAGTTAGGATCTCTTCTGCCGTCTAATGCACAACCGCTCAGTCCGTGTCGCCCACACACTAACATACCAAGCAGGCCTCAGGCAGCCAGAGCGTGGACACTGGCCCCGTCACGTTGTCCGGCTCACACCCTTCCTGCTGACAGCCTCCTTCCCCAGCAGGACGCCCGAGGTCACCAGCAGCGCCCTCATCCTCTCTGGTATCACCTCACTGCGTTGCACCACTGTAAAATGTTCATGTGCTTAGATGGTTGTAAAAGCAGTAGCTGGTGCTGAAAAGGGCAATTGATAAATGCATTTGTTTGTCATTTCCATGATGATGTGGAGATATTTTAGAAAGGAATATTTGCGTTTGTAAATTTGCTGACACAGTTCAGATAAGGGGCAATCTCTCACCTTTTTTCACCTGCTACGTGAAGACAGACGCTCCAAGTTGAACCAGAGATCTTTGAGAAAAGGTGCACACTTTACACACACACTTTGGCTTGACTGGACACTTTAATTTCCGCTAGGTGTGTAGTGACCTGTGACCCTGACTAGGACAGGACAGGTTGGTTAGAGAATGGGGGGATGGACAGCGCTCGATCAGCAGTGGTGCTGGATCTCAGGTGATCCCGGTCCCCTCAAGGCACGTCCCCCCCTGCATGAATAATTCACACACTGCTGAATTTAGATCAATGCAGCAAGATTTCAGCTGAGACGCTTTTCTCAGACTCTGATCTGTTTTGTGCTTCCTGCTTTGGAAGCCATTTAACGGTGAAGTTGATGGAACAGTTACCAGTGGGGTGAGTTACACAGTCACCTTAAAGAGGACGGACGCGCTCTACTAAGTCGCGTTTCTCTATCAAGAGCAACCCCGGTGAGCTCTTTGGCCTCCGTCTTTGCAGCTGACCTGCCTTGTGTAATCCAGGCCGTCTATTCATTGGAGGGATTTTCTCTAAGCCGTCACCTAGCAGCCAGTCTTCAGCCTTCAGCCAGCCCTGCGCCGCATCCTGGCACGCAGCCGCTGCAGCCCTGCACTGGGAGCCTCTGGAAGTGGAAGACTCCCTGCTGCTGACATACACAACGAAGAAAGGGAGCGAGGTTCATCGAGTCTGCAGCCCTCCCTCACACTCCCTTTCCTGTCTGCGTGCTATTTTGTTCTCTAAGGCCTCATGTTTTTGCACTAATCTGGTTTCAAGCATGTCGCCAACCTCAAACGGCCAATTAAAAATCCAGTTTTCAGCTTCTACAACAACATTAATTAAACATATACATATTTTTATTTATTTATTTATTTTATATCACATTGCAATGGCATCGAGGATCTGATTTCTTCTGTGGTTTGATTTCGGGGAGTTTGAAGGTGCCTTTGCAGTTTGGTGCTTTTCTGTCCGGTACTTTTGAATGCTCGTTGTTAGTGTACAGAGATCAACATTTTAAACGAAAGTCTTAACCCCAAAAACTCAATAGTTTAAGCAGGGGTAAAAAGGTAAAAAGTAAATGAGTACTGAGCATGGACAAAAAGGGATAACTGCTTGAGTTGCAGAGAACCTGAGAATTAGAAAGAGAGATATTGAGATATTTCACTGTTGGAAACAAATGACGAGTTTTAGAAAAGACACGAAAAGAAAAGAGAAGAACGTATTATTAGTTTGTGCAGCTCGTGCAAGCATTTCTCTTCTCCTGGTGCTTGATTATTCATGGGTATTGATGCAGCTGGGTGCAGTGGTGGCAGGTTAAAGCACTCAATAAAACACTGGTGTTTGTGATCCAGAACTGCTACCTTAAATTTTTTTAAATCCCATGAAAATAAAAATCAAACAAGCACAATTTTCTTTATGCCTGATCAGCAGTCGTGGAAAATCTGCAATTTTTATCAAAAATTTAAATGTGCTGACACAGCATCCTGGTTGAATGATCATTCAGTTGTCAAAAATTGAACTAATATTGGTGAATTGCTGATTGTACCTTTTAGAGAACAACTCCTGCAAGCTGGAGCAGCTGGGGCTCATCTGATCTTGGTTCATTTGTCTGCTGACACTGAGGAGCTAAATCATTGAGCTCAGCGAATCCCTGGAGTGTGTGTAGATGAGATCTGCATTATTCTGGAGAATAAAGGGACAGGAAGGTGCGCATCACACTTCAAAACACTGATGAGAGACATTATGAATCTGTGTGAGATCCGGTAAACAGGACGAGGTTTGGGGTTCTTTCCTCTTCATTTATGGTGGAGAAATCTTTTTTAAATGGAGCAGTTGTGCAGTTGTTTGCTCCTGCGGTTCATCCTGCAGGTGTGTGTACCCAGATGTTTTCACCTAGTCTGATGGGAAACACCCTGACCAAAGAGGGTTCTCCACAGAGATGCTGATTGTTATCGTTTCTGCAGCCCCACCAGGGCTTGGTCCAGACTTGCAGGCTGTTGCCCTGTACACACACACACACACACACACACACACACACCATAGGACATTTGTCAGATAAACCAAACCATCAAATGTCTGCAGTGTTAGCATTTTTACAATTGAGGAGCAAACTGCATTGAATCAGACAGGAGAAAGAAACATGGCGAGGGACTTGAGATGATGACTGCAGGGAAAATAAAGATTTTCCATCAGCCACTTTGCTGCAGAATACAGTAATAAGCCACTTCCCTATTGTTCATCCGCAGCACGGCGTTCAGCGAGTCAGTGAAGTCTGCAGTAAAATCACTCCATAGCTTTAAAAGATGGATGTGTTCATCACGATGCGTGGCTTTAAAGGCTGACGTGCCCTCACCCTGTAATTATTATTAGTGGGAGGTTTGATCATGACTGTAACAACCTGTACATGTTTCTACAAAGAAGCATAATAAACAAAGCAGGGAGCTGATCTAACCATCAGCACGGAGCAATTATCCATTTGTCCTCAAGGTGTTTTAAGGTCTTAGATTGTAGGATAATAATATTTTTTCAGGTAAATACTTGTGGGGTGTTTATGTCTCACCAAATAAAACAAAGTTGTGGCCTGACAAGTCAGAGGGAGGATTCTGATGACAGGTTTGGGGAGTTGGGTGATTTCATAACACTTGTGTAAATAGGAAAATGTCCCAGCCCATGCTGCCACGCAGAAGCAAATGCAGCAGCGTTGTCGTCCAGGTCGGGATAGATGATTATCTTTGTTGCAACACTGTATGGAAATGGAAGGGTTGATCACAGCTGAGCTTCACTCCAGACCGTTTCCAGCTTCCAGCCTGTTTTTCTGTTGTCTGGTGTTGGAGTTGCATCTGCAGTTGGATTGCAACCAGACAAAACTACAGCTCTGGGTGCACAGAGCTGATGTTGACAGAAGATTAGGTAACATTTGGTTGACATGAATAAGATTCCACATTGATGCTCACAACACCGTGTTAATGAAGCAGGTTTGGTCAGCTCGTCTTCATCTTTGGACCGTGCTGTCCTAAGACATGGCGGATGCTAAATTGCAGAGCTCGGGGAGGCTTTAACTGTTCCTGCATGAAACAGAAGGCGGCTGTAACAAAGGTCATAAGTGAGTTTGTTCTAAGTCTGGACAGGTGTACGCATACATAGCAGCATTCAGTCACGGTCATAGTGTCGCCTGCTGGTCACAGAAGCGTGTCCCCTGTGTCACACTTATCGCTTGTGTCACAGGGATCTGAGGGCCCGATTAGTGCTGCTTACAGCTGATCACTTCCTTCCATTTAGTGTGGTCTGAACACACACCTTGACAGGGTGCGGAGGTGCGTGCACCAGCTGATACTGAGCTCACAGCCTGTTTAAATATAAAAATACTGAAGTCAATATTCAGTATCAGTAACCTGTCTCCGGCAAATAATGAAACTAAGAAAGAGATCATCAAGTCATTTATGTGGAACAACTGCAGCTTCCAAAAAATTCAATGTCTACGTAAAATATATAATTGATATACTTTGGTTTGTTTTTAAAAGCTCAGTTAAAAGCTGCACGGCATCAGGATCTTGTCCCCTCTCCTCAGATTCCTGTTTTTAAAAAGCTGTCTGTATTTTATCTTTGTGGGAGCTTCCCTTTAAGAGAAAATGTTATTGCCCGCAATTCTGAAATGCTTCAGATAAAGACCAGCCCTGCACGCCGATTAAAGAAGCAGAGAGGAAGGATTCAGCCGTCCAGCTTCTGCTGACCTTTTATGGTCAGCGTGATCAGTCACAGTGTGAAGTTCAACCTAACCCAGCTCGGCTTGTTTCAGGACACTTTGAAGGCTTGTCCTGAATCAGTGTTACAACCTCAAAAGTTTCAAATTGTTATTTCGTTTCCTCAGTGACATCTGCCCTTTTTTTATGAAAGTATAAATAAAATAAAAAGAATTAATTCTAGATACATAAAATAAGACGGAGACAGAATGTCTTTCCATTTTGTGTTTTCTCAGCAGTGTTTTTGTGGCTTTCAGCTGTCTCACATGGATCAGCTGTAAACAGCCACGTTGTTCCAGACCAGACGCGTTCTTTTAAATAGAAGAGGTTAGCCTTAATACGCTTAATTAGATTACAGTGTGGATCCCCCACGCCCCATGTTGTTACTCTGTCCAGTCGTGTCAGTGTTTGTGCAGGTCAGCCATCATCCCCCGTCAGTGTCAAGACTGTAAAGAATAGAAAATATCTCAATTCATATTTCTGTTTAGACGGTTTAAGAAAACTTTGGGTCAGATTCAACCAAATGAAAGGTTAACACGAGAGATCTGTTCGTACTGTTTCTATAGATTCTCCAGTGTTTAAGGTCACAGGTCATTGATTTTGGATCTTTGGAAAATCGAGTTTGGCTCATTGAAACCATGCCAGTGCTCTCTCCGACTGATGGGTCACTCAATACACAGTAAAAAATAAATAAAAATAACTACACTTCAAAGATGGCATTACAGTCCTCCATGCTGTTGGTCAAGAGTCCAGGATCACGCTATGTTGGGAAAACATCTGTGGTCACTGGGATTTATTTATGTCCCACCTGCCTCCAGAGGGCTTATTTTAGCTCTGCTCAGGCTTGTGGCTCAAACGGAGACATAATCAGCTGATCAGCCATGCTCCGTTCAGGGGTTTGCACTAAGCTCAAACCAGCAAGTCTCGAATCAATCAGCATCTTCTGATACCCAGGGAGGTGGCGCCATTTTCATGGACAAATGAAAGAGGCTTTGACCTTGTTGCGTTGCCCTGTCAGCAGAGACCTCTGCCTGGCACCCGCTTCACGTGCACGCCTGCTCCGTTCCACTCGACTGCAATATTAGCATGCCACACATGTCTCTGTGGAGTCTGAGGAACACTATAGATTACAGAGCTCCACGGCATCCGATCGATGACCTACTATAGCACCCCCCCCCCACGCAGGACCACCCCCCCCCCCCCCCCCAACCCTTTTATTTTTCCCCCTTCCCCGCTGACATTACTCTCCGTTTCCCATCATGCTCCTACCAACTGCTGCCATTATGGAGAGATGGAGTTCTGAAAATAAGTGATCACCCCAGCCTGTGTAGCTATAAGCCATGACAGATGACAGCCTCCTCTAGGCGTCACGATGGGTGCCGAGGAGTCACGTGCACACTCAAGCACAAGCACACATCAGTAGTTGATGCGCGCAGCAGAGGTGTGCGCCCTGCATGAAGCCTGCTGTATCGACCCTCCAGGCTCCGATCCTGTAGCCCTTTCTGTCTCCACCTTGTCAGTGAACATGGGAGCTAGAGCCCTGGTGTTTGAACTGCCATTCAGAAAAATAGGGAATTTGAATGCACGAAAATGTATTCGTAAAGCAGCAGCTCTGCAATAAAAGCACAGATTGGATTCTGGTTTTTAGGATTTGATGTGGGGTCTGTGGAACTGTGCTGGCATAAAACTGTCATTTAAACCTCCTCAGCATCTGCAGACTGGCAACTGTTTACAATAGTATATATATATATATATACTGTATATATTTTTTTTTTTCAAATTCCTAATAAATAATTCAGTCTTGTGTGAAAAAACACAAGAGAGTGACTAAACTGAGAGGATTTAAAAGCCTGATGTGTCCTATAGCTTGTGATCACACCTTGATGTTATAATTTAAGGTTAGCAGAGCGATAAATTCCACCCTGTCATGTTTTCCGGTCCAGTCACCGCTCTGAACAGGGTGTTGTCTGACTTTAATTGTATTTGTTGTGAGTAGTTGAGGCTTTGTGCGATGAGACACCGCCACACCTCAGACTTTTCCCCTTCTCCTTTGGTATTTACCTCCTGTTTTATAACAGCAGTAACACCAGAGAAATGAGTATAATTACTCTTAGCAGCGGTGAACAGAGGTGAATTTAGCCTGCGGTGGAACGATTCTGGAAGCCGCCGACCTCTGTGTTCTTGGTGTCACCGATGTGGACTCGTCCACAGAACATTCAGACAGTTAACAAATCCCAGACATAGCCGCACAGAATGGGGAGTGTTACAGGAATGTTAATGTGCAGCAATCTTTTTCAACCATTTGCACCACGTGTAGTTCTGCAGCCATTTTTCTTTTTCAATAATTATGGGGATTATTATCAAGGGATTTACTGGTCCTTTAGAAACTTTTTTTTTAAATGAAGGTGAGAAAAATTCTTGATTCTGAGTAAAACGTTTTGAGTCAACTGGCCTCAGCGGACAGCAGCTGTGTGGGAGCCGCCGGGGTCCAAGAATCCTGACGTTATTTGTCCTTGTAGGGTGAGACTCTGGAGGTGTACCAGGAGAAACCAGAGGCGCAGCTCCGGCTGCCCGGACGCCCTCTCTGCTCTCGTCTGGACGTCTTTAAACGGCTGCGGGTACAAACAGATATGGAGCTGACACTCAGGGGTCGATTGTGTCAATCAGTCGATTTAATGGTGCTGAAGAAAATAACGAGGGCTTTTATTCAGGAAGTGATTATTCGGATGACGCTCGGCCAAGTCTGTGCCTGCAGGGAGGCGATGCAGTCCTGAACTCCGGTGACCCTATTGGGAGTCCTGCTTCAGGCGGGCGGGTGTGTGGGTGTCGGCAGGGCGGCGCTGGCTGCATTTTTAGAGCACGGATGCAATCCGGCTGGCAGAGAACTAGCAGGAAACGCTTCCCTCTAATTAAACAACATTTATAGAGAGAGCCTTGAATAAAAGCTCAAGTTCATGTAAAAAACATAAAATGTCAGTAGAATTGTTCCTAAAATAACCTGTAGAAAGACAGCACAAGCAACAATTACAATTTAAAAAAACCTGAGGAGAGAGAAAGTGCTGATGCTGTGAAACAGTCTGGTGTCTGTCTTCTGTTACCGTCCACCGTCCACAGTGGCTCGTCATCTTCATCATCGTCTCCGTCACCGCGGGGATGCAGGACAGTTCCTGCAGGAACCTGAACGAGCTCCTGATCCACTCTGAGCCCGACAGTGTGTGACTCAGCACGCCCCTGAGGGAGCCAGAGGAGCCAGACGGACCCCACGCAGAACCGCTAAAGACGTTTCATACCTGTCTGTTTTACTGTTTGAGTAATGTGAGCTGCCAGAAGGGGAGGAGATGTGTGCCACTGGTCGTGGGGTGGGGGTTATTTTTGGACTTTCTCTTTCTGCAGCTCGTCCATGTGATTGGTCACCTGTCAGTTGCCGGCTGCTGAATATAATGTAATAAATTATTAGCCTTAAATAGCACTGCACCCGTTAGAGAAAGGCTTTATCTGACAATTCCAGCCAGGTGATGTGAACCTAAAAACTGCTTCTGTGTAAACAGCTGCAGATGGAAAGTGTGTGAGAAATACACGTGCGGAGAGGGAACTGTGAAACCAACTTTGTCTCCATTTTAGTTCAGTGTTAACATAATTTTGGTGGAGGTGTCGTTAAAATGGAATTCTGATGCCGGAGTTGTCACTGTCTTCCTCATCGTGAAATTCGGAATTTCATCACTGAAAGGAATTTGGGACGGAGCAGAGACACTCCACCCTCCCGACTGTGTTCAAGCTCACGGACACTCTCGTGCAATGAGCCAAACTATTCATGAGAAATGTTTGGAGAAGGGTGGAGCTTCATTCTTCACTTCTTGTTTGAGGCCCAGGGGTTGTAAAAGCTGTACAAAGGAACAGGAAGACAAAAGACACAAAGCAGAGGGGTGGGGACTGACCCCGACCGTCAAAGGCATTTTGAAATCAAAGATGGGAGAATTAGCCCCACAAAGGGCTCGTTAACCTGTTTTGTGGCTCCTTGGGGCCCAGCGGTTATTGACCCACCTCTGTGCTGTGTGTTGCAGATGGGAGGAGGAGAGGTCCAAAAGAGAGGAGCTGGAGTCCACTGTGGAAACCCTGCAGCAGGTGACGTCCACAGCACACACAGCAACACTTCTGTGCAGCTCAGAGGGGTGGCGGATACCACAAACCCACAGGACAAGCCCACCGGGGTCAGGGTCAAAATCCGGTTTAAGCATCTCACCTGAGACCCACGTGATCGGGGACAAAACACGCATTTGGAGCGCCGTCCTCCAGAGACTGTCTCCTTTTAGAGCACACGGGCTGATGCCTGGAACTGGAAACCTGGACAGAGCCTGACAGAGGAAAGAAGCAGCCATTAAAGAGATCAGATTCAAAATGGCTGCTGCAGAGTAAAGCTGGCGTTACTCAGGTTTCTGTTACGGAGGCGGTTCAAAACTCCTGGGATCCATTCATGTTCTGATGCTTGGGTAGCATTTTATGTGTCCATAGCCACCATACATACATACATACAGAGCAAGTGTGGAACCAAATTCTGTCTCACCTAGAACATGAAGATTAGGTCAGAACAACCCAACACACAAGATTATAGAAATATGAAAATTGGCACAATATATTTTTATGGCAGCTGTTTTCTTCTGCTGCTAGAGTTTATGCTTATCTTGTGTCATTTTAACCGAACAGGCAGCACCACAGACAGCTTGCAACTCTTCCATATTGGGACTTAAAGCTCCAATGCTTCATTTGAATATTGCCTCCTCCTGTATTCACACATGCAGTGACAGTGGCAAAAGATGAGCCCTTGTATCACTTTGGTTTTCATGTATGTAAATATAAAATATAACTATAAACTGGTCATAAAAAAGATGAGCACGAATTAATAGGAAAAGGGGCTAGCGTATAAAGGCTTTATTTGAATATTTAAAGCAGTGTCACTTTCACAGATGCAAAATTAGTCTTGTTTCACAGACCAGATCAGAGGTTTTATTGTGTTATTGGAAGGCCACTAACAGTATCTTCACTGGCCCGCCTGCTGCCTTCTCTCAATTCCCCCTCTGTGATCAGAGCGCCCAGGAGTCTTCAGAGATCCAGGATGAGCTGCGGGAGAAGGTGGACAGGCTGAAGGCCGAACTCGTCGTCTTCAAGAGCCTGATGAGCGACGTAAGTGTGGCTTCAGAACCGCCTCGTCAGCGTTTCCCTGAGCCCGATTAAACTTATACCCTAATAAGTGCAGCATTAACTCACATCCATACTAGAGTCCAACAACGACTGATTTTCTGTCTGATGAAGATAAACATTCACGCAGGATGAAAGCCTCCCAAACAAGCACTAAGCAGCACTTCCCCATAGTCAGAAATCAGTGCTGGTCCGCTTTAGTGACGCTCCACACTGCAGAGGCCTCAGGTTGCTCTGACTCAGAGATATACACACACACCCAAGTTCTCTTTAAAAGACATTGTGTTAAAATTCTGTTTATCTTCAACTTTGACATCTGAACATTGTAGTTTTTTTTTTCCTTTTTTGTTTCTCACTTTTCTCTGCCTGGTGATTACTGATTCCAGAGGCGGGTAAGTCATGTAGAAGCGCTGGTTTATCGTAAGAAACATCCTCATCCATCCCTGTCTGCTCTAGATTTGGTGACCTCATGTCAGAAAAGAACCCTCTTATTGTTCCAGCTTTTAAGGAAGCGATAGAAGCAGATTATGATTTATTCGGTGATAAATTTAGTTGTAGTTATTTAAACCCAAATTCAAAGGAGTAACAACAAATAAATATGATGTTAGATCCTGATTTAAAGTGATTGAATCAATCAGCACACGTGTGATCCTATTGGGTTTTTCCTCGGCCCTGCAGCAAATGTCCGAGCTGGACTCAAAGATCCAGGAGAAAGCCAGGAGGGTGGACATGGACATCTGCAGACGCATCGACATAACGGCCAAACTGTGCGACGTTGCCCAGCAGCGCAACTCCGAGGACATGACGAAGATGTTCAACGTCAGCCCGGCCAGGTCGCTCCCAGAGCGGGTAAGTAGGTCTGTCCGCCGTTTGGCAGCAAAACTATGAATTCAGGAGCAAAGTACGGAGTCAGCGTTCTTCAGATGGAGCCACCACTGACCGTGTGTGGTTTCCTCACAGACTGAGTGACCCCCTCTGCTGCAGCAGAGCAGACACAAACCGACAATCAGTGTGTTACACAGTTACATGGCTGTGACTGCTCCGTGTGCCTACACACACAGTAAATTTAAAGGTTCAAGATTTGGTGCACGCAGGGCCAGGAGTGCTGATTAAAGGCAGAGGATAAATCCTCTTCCAGTCAAGCTTCTTAGGTAACATGTTAATTGGATTAATTAAAGTTGGACTATTTATAAAGTTACAGCATCAAGGTAGGTCAAAGCTCGCTAAAACAAGCTGATAATATGAGAATAAGCTGCAGCTGAGACGCAGATATTTGATCTGTGCAGCAGTGCCTAAAAGTAGACTCATGTTTATACACAGTAATTATATGCAGGAGCGGGAAGGTTGAAGTTATGGCACACAAACACATGTTTAGCCTTCTTGGGGCGTGTGTGTGTGTGTTTGCAGGGTGCTGTGGCCTGCTGCAGGAGAAAAGAGCGTAAAGCGGTCTCTGATGAGGAGAGCTCAGAGATGGACGCTGAGCCCAGCCCTTCAGAGGAGGAGACCCCGGCGTCACTCAACATCACCGATGAAATGAAGCGAATGCTCAACCAGCTGTAAGAGATGGCTCGGGAAAGCACACACTTGCACGTGCACAAACACACATGCACAGAATTGAACCCTGCAGGTACATTAGAGCAGCCTTTTCCTGCAGTGTCGCATCATTGTCGGTCATCTGCCTCCCTCTAGTGGGTATGATTGGTACTACATGCTTACGTTTACTCCATTACTGTCATGCACTTCTTTTTTGTGCTTTTACCCTCACAAACATTTTTTCACCAATTTTCTATTTAACCTTTCATTCTTTTTTTCTCAACTGATGCACCACATCCTGTGTGTATGTGACTTCTGCTGGCAGCTGTTACACTCGTCTTTCCTCTTGTTCTCTGCTCTCTCCGCTCCCTGTCCCACACAGACATTGTTCAGATAACTCCTCTGTTGGTAGGCGCGAAACCTTCGAAATAGACGACGACTGTGACAGTCTGACGTGGGAGGAGAACGAGGAGACTCTGCTGCTGTGGGAGGACTTCACCAACTACAACATCCCGTGCACCATCGCGCTGGCGGCCTGCACCAACGCCTGTCCGGGCGATGGCCCCGGCGAAGCGGCCGATCCGGTGAGTCCTGTGACGGGTGCGTCATTCAGCTGGTGTGTCGATTACGGGATGAACGAGTGAGGCCCCTCTCTGTGCTCCCTCCAAGGACTCCCAGGACGGAAGTCTTGGCAGCCTGATCGATGAAACGGAGTCCCTGTTTAAGACCAGAGAGCAGGAGTACCAGGAGACCATTGGCCAGATCGAGGTTGGTTTCCAAACGTCCGTGTAGAGAACAGTAACAGGATGTCCAACAAGCAAACGTTTTCCTTTCTTAGTTGGAGCTGGCCACGGCCAAGAGCGACATGAACCGCCACCTGCATGAGTACATGGAGATGTGCAGCATGAAGAGAGGCCTGGACGTGCAGATGGAGACCTGCCGTCGCATGATCAAAGGCGGCAGGAGCTCTCCGTCTTTCAGCTCTGCGGCCAGCAGCGACTCAGGGAACACAGACGAGATCCAGGATGAGATGTCGGAGAAGGACGCCGAAGCAGAAGGCCCTGTTAGCTGATGCTCCGTCGCAGAGGTGGCTGGTGCAGAAAACCACCCCGCTGCGGGTAGGAACCTCTGAGGTTTCCATAGTCGCCGACACAGGAACGGCGCTTGCATACTTGTTCTGTCATGGAGGAAGGGGTGGCGGGCGTCTTTTCTGTGCCGTCTTCCTCGCTGTGGCCTTGCTGGATCCTGGTCCAGAACTTCACAAATTCCAGGAGAATCGGCCAGTTCTCTCATGCTTTAAACCTGGGGGGAAACCTGGGGGTTGTTGAAATATTGTCCAACACTGTTGTTTTTGTTGAACTGAAGCGTAAAGCAGGACTGACTCTGGACTCAGGACTCCACAGGATTCTGACGTACACATTTCATTTGATTCCCTCTGATGAAGGTTGTTCTGGATGGTTTTCAGCGTTTCTGCTGCAGGTGAAAGTGTTTGAGGAGGAACGTCGTCTCACGCGGACACCGGTCAAGGAGGAAACGTTTCCGAGGAACCGAAAATTGCCAAAGTTGAGGAGGAAAAGACCCTGGATGCATCTACACACTACTGAAGTTCTATGCAATCTTGCTAGCCTTATTTTTAGACTGGCTTTTTGCCTTTTCTTGTTTGTCTTAAAACCAATATTATTAGCCTTTGAAGCAAAGCAGGTGTTTTATACAATATATCTTATTTGTATTTTTAACTACTGTTTGAGTGTAACATATATCGGTATGCATATTTTTTTAGCAGTATAATCTGCAACAGTGTCGCCTGAAACGAAGAATGATGGTAAAAGTTGCTAGACGTTATCGGGCATTGTTCTGATTCTTTTGTTAAAAACGATTTTCGCCTGTTTGTGGACAATAATTTGAGGAACAGCTAAAATCAAACAGTTTCCAAATAAGGCAAAACCATAGAACTTGTTTAACATGCTAACATTTTCATTTGTGTCTGTTATTTACCGTTTTCTTTTCGGGGCAGTCGACTGCCTGCTTCTGCCGGAGGAACTTCCTGCTTTGATCTTTTCAGTCTTTGAACTGAAACCATGTGACCGTACTCAGAATGCTGCAGGCACGTGACCAGAAACTCCAGATGCCTTCTGTTCAGTTCAGATCTGACACTTTTACTAGAAGTCTGATGTCGGGAGATCTTTATAATCCTCTTTCTATATTCAGGTTGCTGCATGAAAGGTTTGACAGCATCTTTAGGTCTTACAGAAGCAGAATATTTCAATTCAGGCCTTTATTATTTCAGAATGTTTTTGTGGCAAAAAATATATATATATTCTTTTTAAAGCAGCATTTTTTATTTTGTTTTAAAGGAGCAGTATATAATTTTGTGGCCAAAAGAGGCCCTTTGATCACTGGTCGACTGTTGTCACTGATGGAAGTGTTTCAAATGAGGTCTGGTGACATCTCAGGGCCATTTTATACTGCTCCTTTAATTTTAAAATCACAGAGCATGTTACATTATTTATCCTGTAGTTAAAGCTTTTTTCATGGTTTTGTAATAATTCTGTCAAGTGTGTCGCTAAGATCATATTTATCATTTATTGTAATCCAGATATTTGTTTCGACCACATGGGCTCACCACTCATAAAAGACAACCTTTGGATGCTTTCACTATTAATTTGATGTAAAACCAGCCTAAAGACTAACAAAGAGCCATTTTTAAATTGTACTGTACTTTGTATCAGTGTCATCAAGTGCTTTATCCACTTTTTTTGGAGGCCGTATTTCCCAGCATAGATCAGTTTGTCTTCGCTGTTGAGAACAGCAAAGACAAACAAAGATTCCAATCGAGCTAGAAGCCTCACCCGCCGCCTGCGTTTGCCGATATTTACACAATTGGTTGCCCTTTCCATCTCCTTCATTTGGACCAAGTCTGAAAAGCAACCAGTAGCAGCCTGTGCAGCGGATGTGGCCCCTTTGGAGGCAACACGGCAGGTTTTCTGCAGCCACGTTCGTGCAGAACACACAGGCTGTCGTCTGTGCTGTGGGTTTGTTGTGTGAATTGTGTTGCAGGCGTTTCTGATCGATGCTAAAATGAGTTCGTAACAGTGTAACATTAATGTAGATTCAGCGTACTCGTCTCTTCATACGTCGTAGCTGATTGTTGTTTCATTTTAATTGCAGCAACCACATCTTTATTTCAGAGCTACTGGAAATGTTTAGCTGCAGAGGAAACAACCATTCAAGATTGTAATTTTGCTTTAATTTTACATCTTTTTTTATTCTTTGTGTGGGTTTTGTCAAGGTTGTGTAACATTGAGTGTAATCACGTGGTTCGGGTGACGGCTGTTTTTAATTTTTGGGGATAAAATGGAATAAAAAAAATGCAGATTGGATAAAAATCCAGGATATTTGGTTCCCTTTTTGTGAAAACAGTAGAAACACAGAAAGACCTTAGTAAAAAAACACATCTTTATTTATTTTAATTAACAGTAGAACAGTGCCAGTATTTCAGCACAGTTTTTGTTTGACTGAAACAGTAAAATCAGTCCACACACTGGTTTTCAGGTAACTACGGTAAAAACATTTTGCGGTTCGCTTTAATTTTCAAACACGGTTACCAAAAAACTTAAAACTCGAGAGTGCATGCAGCATCTGAACGCATGACGTCTCCTCTCGCCATTCTTTGGCCATTTAAAAGCCTGGAACGTTAACAATAGTAAAAACATTTAAACATTGCCTTAAATCCTCAAACACTGTTATAAAACGAATTCCAATGTATTAGTGCATGCGGCATCTGAACGTGTGACGCCGCGCTTTTCTTTGTCAACTTTCATGCCTGCAACTCAAGGAACGCGATTCTTTTAGCTATGCCTTCTTCACCGTATTTTTCCCGTAGCTGCTCCCGGACAACCGGGTCGCCTGACATCAACAGGTCGTCGTCACTGCAGTGCCAGTGCTGCCCTGAGCCAATCGAGTCCAGCAGCAGAAGTCGGGCCTCGGAGAAGTCGCCGCTGGTTTTCAGCAGAGCTTTGGTGACGCTAACCAGGTCCTGGAACACAGAGACAGCAGACGATGATGAAGTCAACCAAGTCACTCGGCAGGAGGTGTAAACAGTCATACTAAAATGGAAGCATCATCACTTGTTTTGTGTCATTCATCAGCTCGGTGATTCGCCGTTTGTCCTCCTCCAGCTGAGCCTGTGTCAGCTGCAGGTTAGCCAAGACTGGAGCCAGGGCTTCACCCGAAGCAGCCTGGGATGCTGCTTCCTCCTGAGATTCACTGTCAAAAATAAACAGGTGAGCCTCGGAGGTTGCATCAGTGGCCCCTGCAGTGCCCCCTGGTGGCTGGCGGCCGTTACTGGCGGCTGGAACCTCCTGAGGCTCAGGCTCAGGCTCAGGCTCAGGCTCAGGCTCAAGCTCAGGCTCACGCTCAAGCTCAGGCTCAGGCTCAGGCTCAGGCTCAGGCTCAGGCTCAGGCCCAGGCTCAGGCGCTGGGGTGGGCGCTGGTGAAGCAGCTGCATCTTCAGTAATGAGACAAGGCTCTGTTTCTGCCAGATTCTTCATCTCTGTTTCAGATGGATTATCAGCAGCTTCATCTTCAGACTGATGGAAACAGGAAAGTAAAAAGCTCCACATATTAGAACCACCCATAATATAATTTTACATCTGTGTTTTCACCCTATTTATTACAAGTTTGAATGGAATCAGTTGTCTTACGTCACTGCTAAGTCCAAACTCCTCAACGGCCATCTCAAGAATCCCCAGTTGCCTTTTAGGTTTGCTCCTTTTCTCCTGTGGTGCGAGCTCTAAAAACAGGACAAAAACCATTCTCTAAAATAGGTCATCACACCGGACCAGCTCAATCCATCGAAAACCCACCTGTTCCTGAGGCAGAGTCCGGCCTGACCTTTGCGTTGTCTCCTTCTCCTCTGGCTTTCTTAGAAGGCAGCTCTTCCACTCCGCCCACCTCTTTGAGGTCAACCTGGGCAGCTGGTTTTTTCCTCTTGGATTGCAGGAGAGACGCTGGGGGCCGCTCCTCACACTTGGATGATCGGAGTTTTCTGCTGTACTGTTCAGGGGACGGTGACTTGTGGAGCTGACCCTGCCTGCGAGCCGATCGCCGCGGCGGCGGCAGTGTGGACGGGGGAGAGGACCTGGGCTTTTTTTTAACCAGTAGAGGGAGGTCAGGCTGAACCAGAGAGGAGTCCTCTGGCCTGGGCTCTTCTTGTGGAGAGACGGCCGTTTGTGGGTCTGCGACCTCCGGGGGAGGTGGTTCCTGTTGTGGACCGTCCGATGAGTCAGCTTCGACCGTCTCCTCTGGGTGACCGACTGGCTGTTCATCCATCGGTGGCTCAACGGCTTCTTTTTCTTCTTGGGGACAGACGAGCATTTCTTCCGGCATGTCTTCAGCTGATGTAGATGGTGCATCAATCTGGTCAAAAAGAAAGAAAAACCTGTTCACCTATTCCACGTATATTTCAAACTGAAGCGCTCAGAGGTTTTCAATAAAACACTTTGGAGGTTTGGAGGTTTTTGGCTGACACGATCCCCTTTGTCCAACACTGAAAACATAGACGTTTATTGCTCCTAATTGGTGGCCTTTATGGTTTCCATTTGATTTACATATAACATAGTAAATTCAAAAGGCCGAGTTTTACAAAATAAGCGCCAACAACTCGGTTACCATCGTCTCTGCTTCACTTTCGCCCTCCGCTGCCGTCTTTTCCACAACCTCTGACTGTTGCTTTGCCAGCCGGACTCTGTAGCGGTATTTCATGGACTGCCAGCTGTGGCTGGTCAGGCGCTCCTTTTCCATTTCTTGCCAAATACGGTTTCCCCCAGTCTCCGCCTTGTATTTGCTGACATAGCTAAGAATGGCAGCATCTTCTTCAGCTGTGTAAGGCTGCCGGCCTAGTTTTAATATAACAATCCGTATAAATCCTCTTGTAGTATATGAACATTTTACTTTCAAGCATTGTCCAAAATGTGTGGCAGACATGTTGTAAACCATACCTCCACTGGAATTCTCCTTGGTGTTTTGTGCAGGAGAAGAAGCGGGGTTTATTCTGTAGAGCTCTAGATCCAGCTGCTCGTTCTTCTCCACGCAGTCTTGAATGAATCGAGTGGAGACATACCTGAAGAGAGAATTAAAAATGAAATAGCTGCAGAAAATAAAACGCCTTTACATCAACAACTGCACTGCTTATCACACAGGACACAAGCAGTGCAGCGACGAACGTTGGTTTCAACCAGCCAAACAGGGTTAACGGCACTTCTAAACGCTTTTAGGTTCGGACAGGACCCACCAGTGAGTGGTGCTTGCAGGAATAGCCGCCCCTTCCACGGGATTCATCAGCAGGATCGCCCCCGGCTGCTGGACGCTGCACAGGACCCCCCCGCCGGCCACGATCAGCCGCTGCAGCTCAGCTTTGGCGGGGCTCGGACGCAAAAAGAAGGACATGGGTTTACCGTCCACACCCATGAACAACACCGGCGAGATTTTGGATGTGTCAGCGTCCTGCTGCTTGGACAACATGGTCAACAAGTGTTTCACCGGCGGGAAGGAAACGCAGATCTAGGAAAAAGGAGGTTGGAACGTTAGAGAAAGGAAACCACGTCGTTAAGTTCCCAGAGTGCAATGACGCAACACAAATGGTTTTCACGATTAAGATGCATTATAGAAAGATTAATTCGTCATAATCAAATTTTGTGACATTGTAAATTGGGCATAGCATGAGTTTTACCTTTGCGCTTGATGGAAGGATTTCCCGCCGGATGCACTTCCGAGTCTGCAACTTCTTCTCCTTATATACCTGACTGGAGCACGAGGGCGCCCCCTAGCGACCAGGCATATGTACAAACCACAGGCTCACTAACAATACTTTAGGTTTAGCATGTTTTCAAAATATTATTATCGTTTTCTTGACTAATTTCTCTGCTAATATTTCTTAAAATTTGTATAAATATAAATTAGGCCTCTTTCTACTGCATCTATGCATTTATGCATTTAATGTAGCTTCCCATCCTTCTTCCGTACATATATAAAAAGAAATAACCTATTCTGTGTACTATAATATTACATATAATATTATATAAAGATAAATTATTAAAAAACCCAATCTAGAATAGTCCCGATCAAAGACAAGCAGAGCAGATGGACTTCTGGAATTTGGAACACAAACATAGACTCTAGCGAGAGAAATCACTTTTAATAAGCTTGGCTGTCCCCAGGACATATCACAAAAAGTTACAACTCTACATACAAAAAGCACCACAATTCTTCATTCAAGGAGAAAGGGGAAGGAATTGAGCTGATGTGTTTACTGGAGATCTCACTGACCTCGCCTCCCTCACAGTCCCGACATTATTGTTATTGGCTCCTATTGTTCCTCTCTGACTTCAGCTCAGCCAGCTGAAACAATATATCAGACAGCGAGGTCCTGCAACTCCTCAGAAACAAATGGTGGGTATGTTTGTAAAGAATCTGTAATGATCTGACAGCCACTCCTGTTATCTGTTGTTGACCTCTGTCTTCAAATGTTCACCTCTTTCCTGAGGTGTCATCACATAAACGCCTGATGTCATCTAGGTTCTTCTCTGTAATGTGGTTCCAGATGTTTCTAGCCTGCAGAGGGAGATATGACACAACTGCTTGCAGTTTCAGGCCATCAAACCATAAAACTTGTACTAATCAGTCAGGCCAAAATGATATTTAAATTTAGCATTAACCAAGTCAATTATTAATACGATCCATTCAAAAATCTTCATTCACATGTCCTTTTAAGGCAGCTTTAAATCCCTCCTGCACGTTGAAGCTGTTAGAGGCTGTTAAAATACCTGCACAGGTGGATGCACTTTGACCTACACACACTCGACTGGTTGAATCAGTTCACTGTCTGATGATCTACGTTTTCAGTTGCTCTGCTTGCTATGATTACTTACAAGATTGCATCTGATTTTTTTTTTTTTTAGAAAGCAAAAACCTGAGGAAATGTATTTCTCTTATGATGTTTATCTGTTGTATACAAAAAAGGGAAAAAAAAGGTGATTTTTGTGTTTAGATTATCTACACCAAGTTAACATGAGATATCTACTCGTAATGGAAAAACATAAAAGGTGATTTTATACTGATTAGCTAAATTTTATTTCTTTTTTTATATCACACCAGGAAGCGTTGCCATGAATTCTCAAATTTCACAATGGAAAATCTAACCAAATCACTTGTGCAATTTGTTCATACGACAAATGACCTCAGCTGAGTCATATGACTCCACAGCATTAACCAGGCCACGCTACAGCCCGCTACACCGATGTTACAGGCAGATCTCACTCAAAGTTAATGAATGAGTGAAGCACCTTTAAAAAGCAAACAGTTAAGTGGACATCAAGCACAGTTGGGTCAGGTTGGTTGCATCGGCACTCCGTATTTTATTTAATTGTCTTTATTTGAACAAATGTCTATTTTTACTTAGCTATTAAAAAAATAACACATTTTTTAATGTAGTGCGGTGCTGCACATGTTTTTTCTGGATTCTGAAGCTAAATTTATTTAGTGTTTAAACATCAGTGGAAACACTCAGTAGCAGGTGGATCCCTTCAGAACCAGGCATCCACTCATAGGTTTCACACCCTGGTGGGAGTTAAAATTCCACTCCGGTCTGTAAAAATAAAAGAGGTCAAAGAAAAGCTGCCATTTCTTAAAAGAAATTAGACAAAAACAAATGCTCCTCATGTGAACTGCAGCTTCTGAGTAACAGAAATAAACTTAGTGGGAAAAAAAACATGAAATTGGTGGATGAGCAGATCAAAAAACTTGGCAGTGTCCAGTCAGCAGAGACCCTCTTTGACAAAACGAGGATATGCTGAGTCAACACAAAAACACTCATTTCATAACCATCATCAGCCATTCAGGAGGACTGCGATCGCCTTCTGGGCCAGAACTCCACCCGCCACCATCTCCCAGTCCAGATTGTTATTTTTAGAGTTCTCAACATTCTCACGGTCCTGCTCTAATCTCGTCTCTTTTCCTTCCTATGGCTCATGTTCCTCAACAGATCCTCATCCAGTGTCTCTCTGAAGTACAGAACACTCAGACATTTTCATCCAGCTTTAAAAATCATCCATTTTACATTATAGAGACCAGCCTCCGGAGACATTATTGTGTGGTTTTTAACTCACAAACAGCTGTTGGAGAGTGTGTGAGGACAACCTGGCATTCTCAGATCCTCACTGCTATTCATTTGTGTTGGTTTAAAATTTGAATTTTTATTTCAAGAACAGATTTTGACCCCTAACAGTGGACAGTCTGTACCACATGTCCCAAACATATATTGGCATGTGTTTTTAATATTTCTGATTAATATTGAGACTCGTAGAGGATTCACAGACTCCTAAAACTTAATCTCAGTGTCTCAGGCACAGATTGTGTGCTCTGTGTGCTTGTGTGTGTGTGCTGTGTACTCCAGGTGACTGTGTTGGTGCTCAGGTGACCTGTGGATTGTGAGCAGCTCTTCTCGCTTCCAGACCGGCCAATGGTTCCACCAGGAGAAGCTTTTCCCTGTTGGATTGGACCAGAACCCACAGACTTTGATCACTGGCTCAGTTCAGCGGAGTTCAGATGTTGCAATTGTGTGTGTGTTTGTGTATGTGATTGATAACACACACTGAGGGCAGCTGGTGTAACAACCACCAAATATGCTTCCTAGAGTCTCCTGGCATGGCTTCCAGGGTTGTATGTCAGGTGTGTGTTTTGAAAGTCTGAAGAGCGAGGACACACAAGATTTCAAATAAAAAGTTAGAAAATATTTTATTTACAGCTGTGGCAACCCTCCAATCACAGTGCTCGCAACTCCATTTCCCAGAAAAAAAAGAATCTGACTGACCAAACGTAGCAGATGCTGCGCACGTGGTCGAAATAATCAGAGGTCAACACCCGAGGCTGACAATCAATCATACAAAAACAATATACACCACAAATATAGACTATTGTGTAATATATCCCATATTTAAAGACAGTGTTAGAAAAGGCACAGTATGGCATAAAATAATAACAATTGACGTGTGCCTGACTGGATTCATACTTTTTCAGTCTGTGCATTGATGGACACAAAAATAATAATCTTGAAAATCTGTGTATACATGCGTATGTGTGTGTGTGTGTGTGTGTGTATTCACATTAGTTCTGAAATGCGCTCCTGCCTACAGTATGTGTGTTGTCATATGTGTAAAATATTCAGATATTGTTTCATTGTGACACAGCCCAGACCAATGGGGAAGCCTCAGCTCGTCCCAGTCCATCAGTCATCCCATGTTGTCCCAGTAGTTCCGGCCGGCTGCAGATTTGAGTTGGTGGCAACTAAAAAGTCCTCCGCTGCTCCATGACCGCACGCCGCCCACTTCTCACCCCACGTGTCTCATGATTTAGACTCTGATATTCTCGTATTAATTTCTTTTTTTCCATCTTCCTCATCTCTTTTCAGTCAACCTTTATGGCAATCTCACATTTCTCTTGAAGCGCCCTTTCTCTCCTTGTCCGTGTTCAGTACAAGTCTTTCATGATCTCCTGCAGCAGCGGGTGCAGAAACATGTCCACCTCCCTCTTCTTCAGCAGTTGGATGGAGTGGACGTGGTTGGTGACAATCTGGCGCAGGTCAGTCATTTTCTGGAGCAGCTTCGCAAACAGCTGCAGGGAGTCTGGGTGGCTGATTTTTAGCTGCAGCTCCAAAGAGTGAAGCACCGTCTCCTGGAGACACTCGATGGGCTTCACGTTCAGCAGGCCGGGACGGTCTGGGTGAGAAAAGTGACACGTCTGTTAAAAACAGGGCAGCGAGTCTAGACGATTTCATTAAGAGTTGCTGAAAATTACAAATTTGGAGGGATTCTGTACGCTCTTTAAGCAAGCCCTGTTATCTGCACCTGGAACTGCAGTCTCATTTCAGTTAATTATTGACCTGAGTTGTATTCGCATCAGGTCAAGGCTTAACTTTTATCAAGCACCCACAAGCAAACGAGGATTATTAGATCACCACGCAGAGCAATAATATCCTGTGCTGCACAGAGAAACCTGATTAATAGTTCAGGATGGGTCATACAGTGGGACTTTTTAGAGATTTTATAGCTAAGAATACCAATAAACTATTATTAAAAAAAGCAATGTTTACATTAATCAAATACACTGACACAAACGAACTATGCTGAAAACCTTGCAAAGAAGCACCGACCTCCGCTGAGGATAATGACGGCCAGAAACAGCGCCATGTCGTTGTCGTCCAGCTCCAGCGTGTTGAACTTGACAGAAAACTCGAATTTTGGTTCCATCATTTCACCAAAGGGTTTCCTGAGACTCTTGAGGAACTCCCGTGTCATAAAGATTTGTCCGTAAGAGATGAGCGTCCCGTCTTTGTTCATAAGAGGCGCCATCATGATGATCATGATCTCGATCACGCCGTATTTCAGCAGTGTCACCTGTGGCGAGAACAAAGACCAGCCGAGAGGCCCAGGCTGAGTTCGGCTGTGTGTCACCCCTCCTCCGTTATATCAGCCGTTCTTCTCACCTGATCATTGAGATCCAGGTTCACGAATCCAGGGATGCTCTTGGCGAACTCTGTCACTTCTCTCACCGCCTCAACGGAGCGTGACTGGCAGCTGTTAAAGAAACGCAGCTCCAGCTCCCCTGACATGTTACAGTCTGACCCGGTTTGAGCTCCAGTGAGATCTGCGGAGGAGGAGGCGGATGGTCTGAGTTTTCAGAGATGTCTGGAAACACCAGACTAATTTCCATTCAAATCTAAAGAATGTGGTGGCCCTACAGACACAAAATGAAGATGCTTGATCTAAAAATAAAAAAAAAAATGAATATGTTTTGAAATCTTTGACCTAAGCTGAGCTACAAAATTGCACAGACTACAGCTCAACATCTCGTGTGAGCACATGAATTGATAACAATTGACTGGCCGCTCCCACCAGACCTATGAATCACTGCCCATATCTGCCAGGTTTTTCATTTAAATAGTGGATAAGAACACAACATCCTGATAGCTGTAATTGGATAGTTGCTTCAGAAAAGTGTACTTCTAACCTGCGTGTCCCACGGCGGCAAAGGCGGCTGGTGGCTGCTGTGGCTGCTGGTGCTCCTGACAGGGAATCTGTCTGCAATTAATGATCTGCTCTCCTTCCATCAGAGACTTCATGTCGTGAATGACAAAAGGCTGGTAGAGAATAAATAACAGGATACGTGAGAGATGAAGATGAAGATGTGTCTTTACAGCTGTGTTTTAAACAGTTATCACTGGACTGAAGTTAGTGTAATCTAATCTAGTGATAATTAAAGCATAGTTAATCAGAAATGGGCTAATCCTTGAGTTTGTTTTTTTTTTAAAAAAAAAAAAAAAACCCCAGAAAGGTCAAAGACAGCCTTTAGGTCTCTTAAACTAAAATAAAGGCAAGCAGGTGGTGGGATCACTTTCAAGAGGGTTGAATGAAGCTGCCGTTTAAGCTCCGGTGTGGACACGCACCCGGCCCACTCATGAATGGTACCATTCACGCACTCAAATCCTTCTTTTTTTTTATCATGTTCATGAACACTGACATGTCAGCCTGCAGCAAAGTGAGGTCAGCGATGCTTTTGTGATTTCAAACGTGCATTAAAAAGGCTCAGATAGTAACTGTGGCTGTGCAGCAGAGTCTGGACCCTGCTCACTGGCAGCCGAAAAGACGCCGCTTTTAACATATAATCGTGCCAAGAATAAAAAAAAAAAAAAAAAACTGTTTGGACCTTTCTTACGAATTGGAATCAAGCCTAAGTTGCCAAGTCTGCTTCTGATAAGGAGACGCGTATCGTTTATCTAAAGCGCTGATAGATAGCAGATTGGCTGCAGTGAGTGAAGGGCCTGCAACTATTGAAGAAGCCCCACGTGTTGCCGATTCACCTTCCTGATGTTGCCTTTAAGCATTAAAATATATAAAACCACAAGAAAGAAATCAGAAAGCATCCAGGTTTGCTTCAGGGGTTCACTGTGCTTCAAAAGTTCTTTTCCTTCAGCCCACTGGTTTAATAGGCCGGATATCAGACTTTTGTCTCCGTCTTCTGCTTTACAGATTGACCACTGTAACCTGAGCTGTTTTCTGAAGGCCGACAGGCAGAAACCTGCCACTCCACTTCCTCTTTCAGAGCACAAATAAAAGGGCCCAACAGAATAAGGTTACAACACACAGCTAGAGTGATGTTAATTCCTTCTCCTTGCCATGATTGTGAGAAAAAAGGTTGCAGAAAAGAAGAAACGTGAGAAGTAACTTGTGTGAGATTCCAACAGGAGCGCTGCCTACCGCTTTATCGCCAGTCTTCCCAGAGAGGATGGCCCTGGCCTTGGCCTTGGTGAGGGGGAAGTTCTTCAGATAGGCCTCATACAGATGTCGGGACAGAGCCCTCAGGTCCGCAGCCTCTGGATGCATGTGCTCCAGGTCGGACGAGAACTCTGCCAGCAATTTCTCCTTCTCGGCCTGAGGCATTCGGCCAAAACGGATGGCTGGGAGACAAGACGCACCCACACAAAGGCACATCAAAGTCACTCACACAGACCAAATTGACAGCGTCATTGTCCATTGAGTTAATCTTCATTATTTTCGAAGCAACAGCAGATAAAAACTGTAATCTCTGCGGAGACACTCCGCAAATCACTTTTGTATCTGATTACGTTGGACTGATGCAGAGCCGTCAGCTAAAAATTCACAATTTTCTGGTTTTTTTAATGATATATGATAAGAAATTCCACACCTTGGACTGTGGATTGTTTATCAGCACCTACCTGTGGTACCTTAATGCATCTGATGGGCCAATTATTAATCCTGTCTGTGCTGATTACTAGTGTATTTCCTTAAAGTTTGAGCCGCCATCCCTCCCGTTTCAAATATTTGTTAATTTTGAAGTCTTTAATCTGGTATCGGTCAACAACAATAGTGATACTATGATCCACAAAGGCACAACTGCAGATATTACACCGGTCATGTGTGTGGGTCTGTTTTTTTTATTTTTTTTTTTTAAATGAAACTGTACTTTTACTGAAATTTGATGTGTTGTGAAATAGTTAATCCCTCTCTTTCTGTTAGTGGATGTCATTAATTATCCGTCTATTCAAACGTGCTCTGCATTGATTGCAGCATGCAGGTGATTGCGTAATGCAGACAGGCCGATGAACGCACGCCTTAGGCAAATGAATACAAACCAAAGCGGCCCTCCTTCTCGCTGGCAACCAGCCGGCTGCAGTGACACAGCAGCTTGTCGAGAGTTGAGGTCCATGTACAACGATGTGTCAATCATTGATTGTTGCAAAGCTGGGTCTCATAAAATAATAACACGGGTGATATGCTAGGCACTCGCTGTTGTGCACCATGGAGGCTTCAGGTGAACAGATCAGCTTTTTAACACCCAAAAAACAACACGATTCAGTCACAAATCACTGTGATGACAGTGCTGGACGATGAGGGTTTTTTTTTAATCTAATAAAGCTAAGATTGGAGATCTGATTGGCACAGTGACCAGTCGTCCATAACACTCCAACCAACAACAGCTTCTAGCTTTGATCAGCTTCTGCTGCAAAAAGATCAAAATCGCTGATCCAAAAAAGCCCCAAAAGATTTTCCTTGTAGGACCTAAACCAATGTTACAGTATGTCAGAATTATATGTGACTTATCGGGATTTAAGTGCTTGTGGCTAACAATAGTAACTGTACAGTTTTACAAGAAAATCACTAAGCACCTAGCTCCTCAAACTGCCATCACACACTTCCTCATTCAGAAATGTGAATGTGTGTATGTGCTGTGAATGTTTTAAAATAGTTTGCTACTTAGAATACAGAGTATCTGTCAGTCCTCACACAGATCCAGCTGAAACCATAACGGCGGCCTCAGACGCTTGGGCAAACCCAGAGCAGAACTCGCATCTGTGAAGTGTGAGCACAGTGCTGGGCATCGTTTTACATGCAGCAGCTTACTGACTATTTCATCTACTAAACAATTCAAGTAGTGTTGGAGGTGTTGCTGGTAAATACACTGCGACACGTGGGTCAGCTAGACAGAGGAAGACCACAGAGGAAGTACACGCTCTCAACAACACCCGCAGGTGTGCACACCTTCAAGAAAAAAGACATGGCTGTGTGATGAAGATGCCAGCACTGTGCTTAGAAGAGAACAGAGACAGAAGTGGGTGCTTTCTACACCACAATTTAAAAAAAAAAAGGTATGAACGAGGTGAGCAATGTGGCGTGGCCACCATCTTACCGTTGTGCGACATGCCGACGTTGAGGCACTTCTGAAAGCGACAGTACTGGCATTTGTTGCGGGATTTCTTGTGAATGCGACAGTGAAGATCACAGTGATCATAAACCAACTTTAACCTGATTGTTCGTCTGAAGAAACCCTAAAAGCAAAAAAGAAAAATAAAAAGAGACATTTTCTTCACATATTGCAACTATTTTGTGCATACATTTTCTTTTGGATCATAAAGGAAAAAGCTTCTGCTGTCCTTTTTTCTCTTTTTGTGCTACAGTATGCTCATTTTCCTGCTAAAAAATGTCCTTTTCCTGCATTTGATTGAATTTTCTCTTTTGCAATTGCTAATTCAGATTAGGCTTTGTGTAATTGGTGGGGTA
>CAAE01014979.1:3098890-3113306 GCA_000180735.1 Tetraodon nigroviridis
CACAAGACGAGATTATTCAAAAAACCAAAACCTAAAAATCTCAGGCGACAGTTTTCTGGGACTGAAACTGAAGTCGAACACATCAGTAATAACGCAAACGCGTCTCATCTTGATGTCCCGGTTTGTTCTGTTCGATTAAACTTTTCACGGCTTACAAGACCGAAGGGAGGCTGCCGCCTTCAGCCCTGGGCCGCTTCGCACTCACCAACGACAACCGGCCGCTTCGGGTTCATCCAAACACGCTGTGTTTAAATTCGATGCAGATGTGGCTGATGTCTGCACTTGTTTGTTCAAGTAGCAGCAGAAATTTGCATGGAAAGGCCAAACAACGTTCTGAAGGTAAAGCTCAATCAACCCAGAAACAGGGCAATCAAAAAGCAAAGCTGGTAATGCATTTAGAGCTAAATTAGCATGTGTACGGTCAGGTGAACTTGACCTTTGCTCACTAAGCCTGAACACTTGTTTCACGTTTAAATTCCAAAGATTTCCTATTCACAAACACAGGACTGATGGGAAGGTCACAGGACTGCCCCCTCTGTGTTATTTAGCCCAGAGAGGCAAACGTTTACCAAAGTGGCATCCTTTTTTTTGTGGTTTGTTTTCGCTGATCTACTGGCAGAGGGACACACTGATCGTTTGACACAGGCAAGAATGTTGATCTACACATTTCCAGAGAGTTTGCGGATCTTTTGCAAAGATTAGGAGCTCTATTTTCAGCACATGAACGGCTCTATATTTCTGAGGACGTAAGTACGGCAGTCCTTACAGGACGTGTTACCTGTGAGACACATTTACGTGTGTGTTGAGGTGTTTGTTGTGTTTCATCACGTCTGCCATTGTTACACTCAGCTTTACGAGCGGCACATGAGTCCCCGCACGGCAGAGACCTCCCGATTGGTTTAGCCATCACCGACGTACACAATTAGAAACAAAAGGCTCTAATCTGACTCCTCAATCTGACAGAACGTCCTTTGATATTCTCCACATCACTTAATTATCCATTGTGATTGGAGGGTTGTTCCTTTCCTGAACACACACACACCCGTACACACACAGATAGCACTGCAGCAGTGCAGATAAGGACATCGATCCCTTTAAATGCAAGAAAAGACAAACATTATTGGACAAACATAATTTTTGCCCGTGCAAGGTCATGTGAGAACAACAGAACTTCAAAAAAGTTCAACATGCGGAGCAGGTCAGGACGACAGGGAGAACACCAGCAGCTGACCTAAAGTCCCGGCTGATGTGTCTCTGCAGCCTTAAGCGTTTCCTAACAAGATAAGAGGAAGAAACGCTGAAAGCTGTCAAGGCCTCGCTATTGCTAACACACTTTGGTAAAACTGTCGCACTAATGTATGAAAATGTGTGTGCACAGCAGGATTAGAGCACAGTTCTGGTTGCACCTTCTATAGAGAGAGAACCGCACATGAACAAACACACACCTTTAAGCCCCAGCGTTGCATCACTGACAGGGAATGAGGGTCAAACTAGAGTGTGGCGATGCCGACAGCTAAAGAGTCGCCGTTAGCACATGAACATAAAACAGGATAATTGTGGCCTCCAGCCAAGAGAACCATTTGGTAAAACTGTTTTTTGGTAGAGGAACAGAGTGACAGGCTTAGGAAGAGGGAAAGGTGTCACGTCGGAGGGGTCGTGCCCTGTTCCTCGAAGTGGAGAGGAAAGGATGGGAGTGCACCGCGTGCCGCTGTTGTTCAGCTACACAATAACAAAACAACTGGTGACGTGACTCTCACCCACCGAACATACGGTAAACGCGTGCTTTTGGAACAGAGACAGAAGCCAATCTGGAAATGTGTGTAAAAGGGAGATGGATGAAGGTTCGACAGGAACAAACGACATGTGGAGGACCACGAGGTCCAGCTTTCGATGTCAGGTTTACCTGGACTTTGTGGAAACAAGAAGGCCAACCTTAAAAAAACGTGTAAAAAGTTAGAAAGCTCTGTTCTTTAAGACTGGTCCAACCCCAGTTGGGGAAAAATGTTCCCGTACATGAGGATTATTTTTTAATTTTGTGAAAGGAAACAAGCCATCAGTGGGTACCTGCTCATCTGAGAACACTCCTCTTAGATGCAGTTGCAGCCATTAAACCTCCTGTCTTCCAAACACAAGAGCGATTCACCTCTAAATACTGTGGGTAGAAAATGCTTTTCAGAAAGAGGGAAAGCTGCTGTTGGGTTTTCTTCCTCTTTCATTTCTATAACTCTTCTGTGTTTACCCACGGAGGTTCTGATGGCACTTGTCACATGACATTATTCTGGTGTCTCAGCATCCAGCAGAGACGGCATCAGGTCTGATGCTGCACTTCTGACCTGGAACTGAAGATCCTCGAGGTGGATCATGAGAAAAAACACCTCATCTTTTGGTGTTTCTTTTCTTTTTTTGAACAATTTTTGTGCTTCTGTGTGCAATTGTGGTGGCTCCCACATTAAAAGCTACTAATTACATCAGTAATCACTGTGCCAACTACTTAACTGAGGATATACAGTATGTGAACAATTTCTAGAGGTCTGCAAAGCTTGAATGTTTTTCCTTTTGTCCAGCACATCTACGCTGAGCGACCTGTTTGAGGCCATGTGAGGGACAACAAAAACATTACATAGTATGTGGAGACACTCCTTCCATTTATGACAACAGAGCAAAGTCCACGTGTTTGTCTGTTAGATGGCTGCACACACACATACATACACACACATACAAGCACACACAGACAAACAGAGCTTGAGATAATTAATTATATAACTCGGTAAGAAAAAAAGAAGACATTCTGCTGTTAAAGCAACAGCGATTTGAGTTGGCTGAGATTTGACAACTGCCTTCAGGTCCGAATTTGCTTTCCAAAAATCCACCATCATGATCCATATTCTTACAAACGCAAAAACAGAGAAAAGGCATGCTTCTGTGTGGAAATGAGACAGCGAGGGGTCAGTTAATCCGCAACTGGAATTCTTGAAAAAAAATGAACTTTTATAACTTCTTTATTTTCCAAGGTCACGATTTCTCAACCGCCCACAACAATGTCATGAGTTCTACTACTTTAAAATAGCTGTGCTCATATTTGAACCTTTATCAAACCTGACGCACATGATAGTCTGATGAATTTAAAATTGGGTACAAGGTTATTGTGTCACTGCATTTAAGCTTTTTTCTTTTTACCTAATAAGACATCGTAAACATTTTAGGATGTTTCAACTATTGATGTGTTCTCCAAGAAAAAAAACAACAACTTTTTTTAATATCAAAATTATATGATGTGGGATATGACCGTCATCATTATTATAAAGCACCTAAAATATTTATGTCTTGTAACATTTACATACTGTACATTTACGGCGTGTATTTTATTACTAATTGTCACTGTATCCCCTTAAACTTTAAATAAAATCATGCAAAGAAAATCACTGATCTGACATTGGAAATTGTATCGGACACGTCTTAATGTAGGAATTCTAACAGTAACTTCTATTACTATTATAAATATTATCATTATTATTATTATTATTATTATTATAACTTTAATTTAAATATGGTCAGACAGAAATGTCACACGTGCTGAGTCAAAACCATGATTTTTCCCCTCGACGCAAAAACAAAAAAGAAGAGAGAACTGGAAAAACGTTGCGCAATATCCACGCAGCCCTCATATGACACAAGAGACAGATGGGAGAGAAACAACGTGGAGAATATGAAGGGAAAGGCGAGAATCCGGCCTGCTGCCACGGGCTAAGCGCGTCGGGACTCACCTGAGAAGTTCTGCTCGCTTTGCGGGTCCGAACCTCTGCCTGCTGTTTGCATGTCAAACCTGCTCTCACGCTTGGCCCACACTGGCACAAAGTGACACCTGACTAGGTACCAGTTGTCAGTCCTTTAACCGCCCCCCAACACACACACACACACACACACACACACACACACACACACACACACACACACACACACACACACACACACACACACACACACACACACACCCATCCGACCCCCGCCCCCTTCGCTCCACCGCCGAGTTGCGCGACTGGACTACAGAGAAGTGATAAAGTGGTTAAAATGCACCGGAGGAACTTCACGTTGGCGGTTGGGCGTCCTGACAAGCCCCAAGAAACCACTTGAAGTTGAACCTTACCGGCGCCGGTGAAGGAGAAGCGGAGCTGGCTGGGCTGCTCGCCGCGGGCTGCCGCCGGGCCGGATCCGCTGCTGCCGCCTCGGAGAGCCGCGGGTCCCGTCGCCTCGGCGGCGGAGGTTCCTGCTCGGCGCGCGTCTCTCCTCCCGCCCCTCAGCCACACGCGTTGGTTTCAAATTACCCACTAATTATATTACTGACAATTATTTTCTATCACTGTAAATAGAAACTGGCGACGACCATTGAATTCTTTTTTTTTTTTAAATTCTATACATGGATTTTTTTTTTTTTCATTTTATTTACTTTTTTAGCTGAACATTAACGCGATGCTCTAAGAGTAACCTTAACATTTCAGTAACTAAAATGGGGCCTCAATTCATTTAAATTTATCTACAACATATTGTAGCGCTGTAGTTGCCTATTTTAGCCCAGCATTCTTCTTTTTTGTTGAGGAGGGAGTGTTGCGTTAATGTGCTGGGAAGATGTTAGAGCCACAGAGGAAGAAACTGTCATTACAGGAACCACTTTAGTGCAAAGTTTCTTGAAGTAAAAAACATTTATGTAACATTTCAGTGATTTGTCAGTGAGTCTTTTACTCTCAGGGATGTGGAATGTGCCCAATGCGTTAAACAAAGTGTCACGTGTCTTAGTTGACAGATGGAGTAGATCCTACTGTCAGGTCCCTCTGACACCAGTCAGGAAACCTGTTTAAAATCTGCCTGAAAAAATCTGCTGGCTCCTTGACCATCACTTTGTCAATACAATGCAAAAAAGAAATGTTAGAGTTTGCCAAGCTGCAGAACAGAACCGAATAAACTCACAGTTAAAGGACATTTTCCTGCTACTACAGTTTTCCATCTGACATTTACCTGGTTTACTTACACGTGTACAAGGCAAAGGCTTGTTTTATTGGGTGATTTATTGCTGGCATTGCCCCCACCCCTCCTTGGTCAATTAGTAGACTAATGATGACTGATGGGGGTCATTACAGTATCATTTTTGCTCAGATCCCAGTGTTCACACTGCTCCCAGTCACGTGAAACACATTCTTTACTCTAGTGCGTTCACCCTAGCGTTGTCCTGGTCCAGTGAAGCTGATTCATTGCTTTGGCTTTTCTTGAGAAACAAAATTAAACAGAAACCATCACATTTTAAGCCAAATGAGGGTTTAGCTGGCTGTACGTTTGAAGATGAATCAGCGATCGAAAACAATTTCTCTGCTGCAGCCTAGCAGGAATTAAATCAGCTTAATCAGGAAATCACATTGTCAAATTAGTGGATCTGTTGCTACCTTGTGTCGCCTGGACATCCGCACTGAATGACAAGCTTAAAGATTGTGGCTGTTTACAGAACGTAAGATTTTTGAGCAGTTCAGGGAGTTCAGGGATGACAAAATACCATATTACAGCAAAACAGTGACAAAAAGTGATGTGCTGTAATATTTACATGTGCTCTTTACCTTTTAACCCCTTGAGCCTGAAAAAAATGACACCCACAATCATCCACTTTAAAAAGATAATAAAACAGTGTTTCTTAACTGTTGCTTAACATTTAGACTCTAATATTTATGAATCAAATAAGAAATAAATCATTCTTATTTGTAAATCCAGTCGTGTTTCTAGTTCTGTATCAAATAGGATGGAAAAACTTCAATTACGCCGATAGCAGCAGTACAACCGTCATAGTTGTAGTCGTGGTCACTGTCTTTTTATAGGAAGTTTAAAGATGAACCTCAACAACTTTATTGAATAAGATTTTCTCTTGGCAACAAATCCCAAGTTAGGTGGTGACTATTTCTTCCTGACAACTCTAATGATGTTCGCCACCGTCCCAACTAGTCCCTTCAGGAACCAACCTGAGTGGTGGGAGATAAGAAGCAGAACAGGACCTGAGAGGAAATGCTGCCGAGGCCGTCGCCTGCAGGTGACTCACGCTGGCACAATAAATCACGTGAATGGATGTTGAACTTGCGCTTACTTCATCAGCAGCAGCTAAATCTGAAAACAGTTGCAACTGTATGGAAAAAAAGAAAAAAAGGGTTAAATTCTGGCCTCGAGCTACCCTGTTTATGTGGTATGGAGATGAAAATGTCAGGTTACGCCTTTTATCAAAAGTATCCAAAGACAATGGCAAAATAAATAGAAATGAGCCAAAACAAAAAGGTTGGACTGGTATTTTTCACTGTCCCTGCTCTGTTTTCTCACATGTAGAACAGTCCTCCCCACGCAGAATTTCTTCGAGCCCTTGAGAGTTTTGTTGCCACAAACAAAACAGAGCAGTATATTATTCAGATGAACCTCTGGGGACAGAAAATCAGGCGTCTGAATAGATTCCTCGTCCAGTCTGTCTTGACAATTTGAACCATCCTGCACACACATTTGTCAGGCTTCGGTTAAAGGGACCTACTGGCTGATGGTCTCCTGGTATCTTCCTCTCCACGTCCACGTCCATGATCCAGGTCCTCTGTCTGGCTCTGAATGAGCATCAGCTGGTGTGTCCTGCTGATGATGATGATGATAATGACCCTGATAGTGATGATGATGATGGAGACATTCCCACAGGTCGCCACAGACCAGCCATGGTGTGGTCTCCATCACACACTGGTGTGTAGGAGCTGACGAAGCCTATTAAATAATCTCATAATCCCACTGAAATTTGGAGTCCACATTTAAACAGACACAATGTCACCTACTGACACCTCTAATATCGGACACCTTAGTGACAGTAAAGGAGGACCTCTTTGTAAGGACCTGGAATTTGAGCCTATTTGAAAGGTTCGGTCTGGATCCTGTGGAAAGGAGCCTCTGAAATGGTACCTTTTTTTTTTGCCATCATTGCCATCATTTTTAGGAGGTCATATGTCCTACTGGAATGACATGACCGTCACTCTTTAGACATGTCAATGCTTTTAATCGCTTTAAAATTTGTGCATAGAAATTAAAAAAAAATGTAATCTGTTCTTTATTATATAGCGCCACCTTCCGGGTAAATGTAGGCACACCATTCTTTGGAGAAAAGTTTGTCAGATTAAAAAAAAAAACAACTTTAGAGGCTAAAACTTTTGTTAATTTTGAAAACATCGTAAAAAAATAAACATTACATTCTCTTATATTTTAAGTTACTTCTTTCCTGTTGTTATTTTTAATTGTTAAAAGTTTTTATCGGCATTACAAAATATGCTTAAGGTTGCAGAAAGTGAAAGCATCGCAATAGCATTCATTTTATATCCAAATAGGTGTTTGAGCAGTTTAAGCATCTACTTTTTTACCACAACACATCATGAAAAAAATTGATGCAGCGCCTGAAGACATAAATATTATTGGAACAACATCTTTAATTTTTTTGTCTGTACAGAAAAAATACCAGTCACCATGTCATGCAAAGCAGCAATGAAAATAAAAACACACTACAAAAACAAACATTTACTATACCATAAATGTGGAGCAAATAAATAATATTACAAAAAATATACTCCTGAGATGACACACATACGTACAAATACAACATGTTACATTTCACTTGCAACAGAGTACCAATGAGCAGACAGTTTGATGCGTGGTAACATGTATTATTGGGGTTTTTTGTGTTTTTTTTTTTTTTTAAACATTTTGTAAATGTCTAATTCATATGAACCCAACAGAAAGTGATCAGTCAAGGTTCATTCCAGGATGCTTTACATGGAGACGATTAAGATGAAACATTTTCACAAGACTTGATCTGAAGTTGAGTATCCAGCTGCAGTAGAGCAGCCTGGAATGATGCCACTGAAGGAATCTATAAAGGGAATGTTAGAATAAGGTCATCAGCAGGTACACAGGTCCAGTATGTAGACGTCTAATTAAGATAAGTGACCGCGCTCAACAGTCATGACGAGGTGTTATTGCACTACTGTCTCAATGTATTCTTAAGAGAATAATCAACAAATTACAATACTGTCGATAGATCTACACAGAGGTGAAACAAGAGATCACCAGTCACAGCTACAGACATGAGTCCTTTACCTCAGGACGTGCATTGACCCCCTGGTTTAGCGTCGCCTGGATGCTCTGATTCCAGAAGTCCAGGTTTTAAAGGCAGGTCAGTGAACTACTGGTGGTAAATGACTCAGGTCTGCACAGCTATTAAACATAGCTGTGGATTGCAAACATGTTCACAATAAGGCTACAACATCGAGAGAGAGAGAGAATGAGAGAGAGAGACAGAGAGAGAGAGAGGGACAGAGAGAAAGAGAAAGAGAAAGAGGGAGAGAGAGAGAGAGAGGGAGAGAGAGAGGGAGAGAGAGAGGGCAAACGAAGGCAAACCTCACCACTGACAGAGCCCCCTTCTGCTCCAAAAGTCATACTAAGCCACTTGGAGGAGCCATGCGTAAAACAAGTGAACACAGATGAGACGTATACACGTTTACCTCCAACTCCCTCACACAACAATCCACAGCGAGGCTGGTTGGCCCAGCAGTCAGCAGTGGAGGGCTGGAGTCGCCACAAACCACCACTGCAGGGCTTGCGTGTGTCTGTGTTTTTCTGTCTACGGCGGGTTTGAAAACTTAACTCAAACCACAAATGAAAGAGTTATGTCACTGACAAGCTCCCTCCAAAGAGCTTCTTAATATTGGCTTAGCTCCCTGTAGTTTTATATATGGTTAGATCTCTATTTAGTACTGTAGATATGAATATATACTGTATGTACACTCCAACTTTAGATTTAAATACTTTCATTGTGATATACTTTGATTTTTAAAGTGTGCTCTGGGGAAAAAATAAATTCTACTCTCCTCTATCAATGACGTAACTCCTTCACTTCACCGCTGATCTTTTCTTTCCTGCACATCTGATCCAGCAGGTCCCCCCCTCGGACTCAAGCTAAAAAGGGAGGCAAGAGGGAAAAACAGTACAGTAACACACACAGTTTTAATCTCAGACTGGTTCACATTTAATGTCAATCGAGTCATTACTGCAAGTAGAGTAAAACAGGAAGGGACGGGGCCGATGGGACCGACTAGACAGGTTTGGACACGTCTAGTCAGAAAAAAGGCTGGCGAAGGATTTTCGGAGGTTGCGGATGGTCTCGGCCTTCGCCTCTTCCTGGCCGTCGCCCCCAGAGCTCGACACCCCGCGGAAGAAGGAGGAGTCGCTGAAGGCGTTGAAGGCATTGGTCAGGGACTGGGACTTACTGGAGAAAAAGACAGGGATGAGAACAAGGAGGAAGGGAGGGCTGGGGTGCTGGGTAACGTGCACAGAAGGCCAAAATGTCTGCCAGGAAATTTACAACGGAGAGAAAACTTGAAACGTGAAGGAAAGATTAGTCTCTTACTTGAGGAGAGGATGGGTTTTCTGCTGGGAGCCTGGCTGGTCTTCCACAGGACCCGGGGCCTCTGCCGGGGCCGTGGCGGCTTCAGCCGAGGCAGGCTCCGTGCTCTGGGGAGCAGCCTGGGGCTGAGCCTTGGCTGGAGACTGGACATTAGGCGGAGACTGGCTGGTTTTGACGGGTGACTGGATCTGTGCTGGGGCAGGGGCAGATGCCGAGGCGGCCTCCTCAGCCTGCCCGGCTGCTGCGTCTTGGCCTACAGGCTGGGGCTTAGGCGAAGCTTTGGTGGGAGGCGGGGTCTGTGGCTTTGGTTGGATCAGAGGTTTTGAATTCCTGCGTATCGGGAGGGATGGGCTTTGCAGGTGGGGTGGGCTTGGGGGGCAACTCTTTGGGTTTACCAGGAGCTGCAGATGGAGAGCCCTGAGACTGAGGCTTAGGCTGCTCTGTGGTGGGAGCGGAGGCTCTAGCCGAGGCTGACGTTGGGGGAGAGCCTGGAGGGGCTTTGGTTGTGGGGGAGCCTGGAGCCGCAGCAGCCTTAGACAGGTAGATGATGGAGAAGCTTTGACTGCAGCTGGAGTGGAAGAAGAACTCGGATCTGGCTTTGTGTATGGACGGGGCCCTCGTCATCGGGGGAGGCTCTTGGCACTAGGAGGCTTGTTGACAGATCCAGCCCGCATGGATTTGGGCCTTGCTTCTGAGCTGGACCTAGAAGGTTTCTGAGCCTGGCTGGGCTTTGGTTCAGATGATCTTTTAGTTAAGTCTGAAGATGTCTCTACAGTCTGTGATTTCACTGGTGCACCTGATTAGGAATAAATAAATATATTAAATGATTGATTGAATGAATGAATATATATCATGTAAGAAAGGCAGAAACCAGCAGGGGTCGACGGTGAGCCAGTTAGAGGAGACAGGACAACCAGAAAGGGACCAAAATTTCTGACATTTCACGAGGGTGCCCACTGCCCACAGCACTGGATTGTGGGAAATTTGCTGCAAGGCAAGCAGTTTTCTTCCCCAAACAATCCCCAAGTGCTTCTTTGAAAGGACATGTAGTGAACTCAAAAATGGTGGATGAGTAAGAGTAGGATTAAAGCATTTCATTTTCACTTCCTTCCAATGTTTGTTTTTTTTTCCCCAACAGTTTTCCTATTCTGGTAACTTTGGCTGACAACAAATATGCCTACACACCTAACAATGCAAAAAGAGAATGACACAGCCTTCGGCAGCCCCTGCCAAACGTGGCAAAAAGGGGAAGTAAATATTTATCTGAGTATTTGTGATCATGTTTTCATAGATTTGCTCATCTCTCACTGCTTAGTTGTGGCCTGTAACAGGTCTCTCTTTTCAAACTGGCACTGCCGTCGTGAATGTGCAGCACCAGGAGTTTGGCTCTGTGTAATGCATCTTTGCAGAAAAAGCAGCTACTCAGGTGAGTGTTTAGGCAGAACAGCAGGACTAGTTGTGTGAAAATGAATAAATTGAACTATTTCGCCTCCCAGCGCTTGTATGACAATAAACAACTGAGTCCAGACCACCTTGAGGCTGAGGGCGCTGGCTCGAAGTCCTGTTGGGATCTGCTAGGCCTTCCTTAAGAGCGGCACTCTGGGTCAGAGCAGGAGAGAACACAAGGAAAAGAAAACGAAAAACCCTTAGATATTAACACTGGGGCGTGTGAGTCTGAATTACCGTGTTTTCACGACCATAAGGAGCACTTAAAAGTCCTACATTTTCTCCAAAATGTGCGGCGCGCCCTATGCGGCAGTGGTCTAATGCGGTGTTGTAAGGCGGACGTAGTTGAGGACACCATGAGAACGTTAACAGGCGTGTTTCGCCGGCGTGTTTCACCATGCCGGCGCCCTGTGAACCGGCACGCCCTATGGTTCAGTGCGCCTAATGTGTTGTTGTAAGGCGGACGTAGTTGAGGACACCATGAGAACGTTAAAGGGGGAGTGTGGGCGTGGCTTGTATCTAAAGGACACCGGCGCCGGTGTGAGCGTGATGCTGAACATCGGTGTTTCGGCGACCCTGAAACCGGCAGAGACGCTGGTGAAGCCCAGTTTAACCTGGAGGCGATCAGCTCCGAGGAGGATCGTGGGAATCGAGCAGCCGAGAGACGATTTAAGATCCATGAATCACAACCAAACTCAGTTTTGCTCCCGCTGCCTTTTTAAAAACACACACACTTGCATGCATGTTTTACCGGTGTGTTTTACCATGTATGTGTTAAATACAGAAAGGGCACCCGTAACTGAAACCGCACCCTATAACCCAGTGTGCCCTATGGTCGTGAAAATATGGTACAAAAAAAATGTATTGCAAAATTTGGATTTAAAAAGCATTTGCACCTGTTGTGGCTGCACGGTGGTTGGTTTTTGGCCTTGAGGTGAGCGGGTAGGTGAACGGGAAACACTGGCTGACCTCTCGGCCAGTGCTTGGTTCATCTTGAGCAGCACCACCTCTGAGATGAGCTGGCGGTCCTCGGCCTGGTGGTCACCAATCAACTGCATAGATGAACCCACCACCTACAGCAGAAGGAGCACAGAAGATGCTCGGAAATTTTTACTCGAAGGATATAGAAGAACTAGAGACAACACAAATATACAACTAGTTTTATTGTGTCCTTGTTATGAGGACTATTACAGCTGAGATGGCCGACATGTTGGTGTTATCCCAAAATGTATTTTAGTTTTCACTGTGCAGCAAGACATCAGGATTTAGACACTCACACATGCCTGCATGCACGCACACACACATACACACAGACACACATACACACAGACACACACACATTGTTGGCAGATTACAATGTGCGATCTTGTTAGACTATACCCATTTTTAATGTTTTTGGTTTCAGTCATCATCTGTGTGTAAAAACATGTATCCACCCAGCATTTTTATAGATCCCAACACACCTTTCCACATGCAGTGACTCAGAGTGAGACAGGTTTTCCACATCACTAAAGTATAAAAACTAAAAAAAGAGAACTACTGGCGGTAAACACTGACAGGCCTGTGGTGTGAAGTTTCAGAGGCTTTGCTTGTAGCCACAGTGACTCGGTGGGTCTCTGAGGTTTCTGTATCATCTTCTTCACCTAACCTCTGATGATCAGTTGACCAGAAACTTTCTAAAAAGGTTTGTGGCAATGACGGATTGGAAATTTTACCCAGAGCAACTGACTTTTGAATTAAATTAGTCAAGCATCATGACAGTGTTGTTTTTCTGGGGGTGGTTTTTTTTTGGATAAGACTGACAGACAAAAGTAAAGTAGCAGTAAAAGTGCATTTGCATTATAAAAGCAGTTTATTTGACAGAGAGATAAACTAATTAAACAAAATTCCTGTGATTCATATCTCACTCTTGAGATATGATAGAGCTCAAAAGCAACAGAGCTGATAATGTGTAATCAGGTTATGTTCAAGCAGTTTATTCTGTCACACAATCCAAGGTCGCAGTGGTAGAAACTAGGACACGCAGCTTAATTTAAGACTAAAGACCTCATTAGTGCTCTTATGAAACATAACATCCACATTCAGATGTCCACAATATCACTGAGGCCTCAACCGCCACACACTCGCTGTTTAATCCGTTTAGTGTTGTGTCAGCTCTTGATGACGTTTCATTCATTCCCAGATCTATTCTCTTCATCTTTTTCCTCACCTCAGTGATGTAATCTTTACCGTCCTTGCCACAGATGGCCTTGACAGCGCAGATATCCAGCCCTCCTAAGATCTCCGAGCAGGTATCCACCCACAGTTTATACCTGCCACAGGGAGACACACGGTCCATTAGCGCAACTCCTGCTCCACTGCGTCTCTAATTAGACCTGTCATCTTCCTACTGTGATCGGTCAACACGCATGCTGTAGAAGGCTGTTGAATGTAGTTTAATGTAGTGCTAGGCCAAAACCAGTGTATTAAACCACTAACTGTGCTGGACAGCGGAATATTCCGAGTGTCACTAACGTGGAAGCGGTGCTTACTTATCAGTCATTGCTACTTGTTCCAACATGGCAGACCCAGTGTTGCTTTTCCAATTCCCAGAAATGGATGTCCGCCTGGAAAAGCACAGGACGTTGTGTGTTAAATTAGCAGAACCTAAACATCTTTTGTTCCCACTGACCATGCAGAGAATGTGCAAAGCTATGAAGCAGGAGCACCAAAGTTTTAGTTTATGTAGAATTTGTAGGAACTGGATTGATCATCTAGCAGAGTTCTGTTTAAAACACAGCAGTTTCTCTCCTTGTCCTAAACAGCAGACTATAACACGCCAAAAACAACTACTGTGCAGCTCACACAGAGTAACACACCTTATAAAGACTAATGAAGAAGAAACAAACACACATGTACGCTTTGTAGTCGGTGCCGATTTTCTGGACCCTGATGTCATACTTGGCGTCTATAAATGGCTCCGTGGTGCAGTAGGTTTGAGTGATGGCCACCACGCTCGCAATGTCCTGGAAGTCACTTGCGTTATCAACTTTCACCTACAAACACAAATAACAGGGGAACAACTGTGTTTCAAATAGACCTTTAATATTTGATTTTATTTCTAACATTCTCTTTCATTAGGACTGTTTTTTGTTGGTGGAGAATAGAAAACTTAAATACAAGTAAATGTTGTTGAAGAGTTTAGAAATATTACCTTTCCCATTCCAGAATGGGCGTGTCCAATCTTCACCACCACAGGGAAACTGGGCGTTGTAATCTAGGTTTTCAGATTAAAGAGAGGAAGATGATAACCAGAATGCATTTTCAGTGAACTCAACGGATGACAGTACCCTTACCCTCCTTTCACTCCTAACAATTGTAATTAAACAACAACATGCCACACAATTAGGTCATTCAATTGTTAGAAAATGAAGAAAACAAGTGATAGTAGACTTTAGAAGTGCTTCAAATGCATAGAATAATGTCCTCGGTGGGATAAAATACAAAAAGGGGATGGGATTTTTTTCAAATAATTGATTGATC
>CAAE01014979.1:3122230-3135096 GCA_000180735.1 Tetraodon nigroviridis
TGATGAAAAGGCAGTCAGATATAAGGTTATTGTTATGTAAATCTTAAAGGTTACGCACAGCAAAAGTCAGCAGAATGAATCTGCAGAGGATGGAGGGGTCATTAATGGCACTCCCAGACTGTATGGCATCCCATATCTACAACGCCAGAGGTCAAATACTGCACAACAGAAGTGAAAGTACAGGACCAAAAACATTTCTCCTTATTTCTATCACCTCTTTGGCTTCTTTCTCCAGCAGAGCCTTCTTATCAGTGATCCTAAAGGCATCCAGTGTATTTGTGTTGTAAAGTGTTCCAATAGCCGGACAGCAATGGGCTGGAGTCAGACCATCCCTAAGGGCAAAATTCAATTGCAGCATGAATGCAGTTCTGAATGGACTTCTTTTGTAAAATAATTAAATACAACCAATACAGACTCAGGGTCACAACACATTGCTTATTCAATCACTAGCATCCATGTTTTAATTGTTAAACAACGTGACAGCTGTCTCTTGCCTGGTTCTGACCACATTCTCATGCACTCACTGTGTTTATCACTGTGTGCTTTATCACTTTTCTTCATGGAGTCTGAGGATTTGCTGCATTTTGTATGCATACTCCTTCTTATCAGCTAAAACTGCTCATGTTTTAGTTGTTTGGGTTTTTTTCGAATAGAACTTAATTGCCATTGCCAACATTGGTTCCTTTTATATAACAGTGTATAAAAGTGTTATTTATCATCAGTTTTTTTTACTTACACTTCAAATGCACTGAACTCCAATGTCAGGCGAGTAGGCAAACCAAGCGGATCACCTGCAGGAAAGAAAGAGCAATTGTATTACCAAAAAGTATAATCTATAAAAAAAATACAGATTAAAAATATACCACATAAATTCTTATGTTAATATGTTTTATCTAACATCTTGAAATATTAATTATATGCTATAAAATTGTATAAAAAAAAAAACAATTAAACAACAAACAAACAAATAAAACAACAGCCAAAGAGTTAAAAGTTGGACTTAAACACCCACCATTGTAATAATATCCTTTAATACACTTGGGACTCTCATCCAGTCTGTAGTCATTAAGTTTCTTCTGCGTGAGTTGATGCCAGAAGCCAGCCTCCAGAGCACCGCTGAAGGGCGCAAACTGCAGCTTCAGCTCTGCACTGGAGCCTGCTGCTTCACTGGTGTCAGATGCCATCACAACTTCGTTAACAGGTTGCACAACAACTCCACACTGGGGGGGAAACCGTAGTCCCTATAAAGTAATAATGATTAAAAATATGAATAAGAACAACTGTAGTCCCTATAAAATAATAATGATAAAAAGATGAAGAAGAGCAAGCATGTGACGCTGCTCTAAACACTCTGCACGAACAACACAGAGTCAAAGCTGAGAGAACTTGAACTGTATTTCTTTTAATAAGTTACACCAAGCAGAATATTTATCAACGATAATAAACGTGGTAACGTTAAAAAAAAAGCTATCGTACATTCCTCAGACAGACGGTTTCAATCTGAGCTTCGGTACTTACCAGATTCTTACTTCCTGGTGAAGTTGGTCATGTGATCGAAATACTTGTCAATAATACGGTGCATTATGGGTAGTAGGTAGCCGGTTAGCTTAGCTGCTACAGCAAGAATTCAAACTTCCCGGCCTTATGGTGCATGAATCATCGAGTAAAAAATAAAGAACCAAAATATAAACATGAACACACAAACAATAAAGCAAGAGAAGACGGACAAAAATTTATACGCGCCGTTTCTTTTCATATCGGCGTAGATAAGATTGACGAAAAAAAGCTGCGGGTGCAAGCCTTACTTATATCGATCAACAAGTTTAATCTGTTTGCATATTACGGGATACTACTGTTTTGAATTCCTACTAACTTTGGAAATACACGCATGAAATTAAAGGCTATTTTTCTACCGTAGACAGAGAGGAATGAAAATAATTTGCCCACCGGAATGTGTGGCAACCAGTTAGGGATCGTCTCAAAATTAAGTCTTCTCGAGCAAGCGAGTAGTAAGAACGATTTGGCGTGCAGTAATAAGGGTGCGTGTGCAATGGTGCCTAAAATGTCAGCACACGCATGCAACTAATTGTTAAGGCGCAATAAATTAATAAATAAATCAATGAAAAACAGGGCAATAAAATGTTAATGGTTTGTAAAGACAGCATACTGATATAATAGATAAAAACTAATTACTTTGATTATTTTTATAGGGGTGTTATGCATCAAATACTTTCACAGTGTTCCTCCCATTGCTACTTCTCTCTGCCTCATTTTAGATGTGTCTTCCTTGCAGATGTGGCTGCAAAGCGGCTTACGACCTCATTAGTGTACACAGCAAAAAAAGAGGAATTTTGCCAAAGTGAGTTAACATATTTTATTATCATTTTCAATGTTATGCATTGTATAATGAACAACATCCAAATATTATTATCCATATTTTACAAAAAGAAGACACTTTACAAACAGTACTAATAAAATACAGCAATTAGCAATTGAGTTTGGTTATTCATAGTTGCAACAGTGGCGCCAGACGAAGTTTTTAAGTGGCTGCCAGGCAATCCTACTTTGTAGAAAGTTACGATTTAGCCTTTTCTAATGTTGTTTAAATGCAACTATATATACAGGTTTCTATTATAAGTTTGTTCTGTTAATACTGCAGTTTTCCTATTTTTATGTTTCATCTCCAATCTATCACTAAGTAAGTAGTGATAAAAACTTTACAAAATGAAAACCTTGTATATTTATGTCTTTAAAGCCAGTGAAATTTAAAAAAAAAAAAAAAAAAAAAAAAAACCTTGCATGTCAAAGTGGTCTTTTACATACTTTACTATTATTAGCATAGAACTGAGTTCTTACATTTTTCCCGTCTGGTGCCGAATCTCAAACAAGGCAGAAATTTGAAATTTACATTTTAAAGCGCACGTTTGCAAAGGTGTCGGACAGCCGGGCAAGGCAACAGTTCCCTTATTTTCTCTGCCTCTCACAAGCGAATCTTCAAAAAATTTTTAAAGACTCGTTTAAAGTTCCTGTTGCAAAGCGGGTATATAAAAGGGTTTAGAGTGGAATTGATATATCCCAGCCATATGGTAAACATGTGGAGCTCATGATGCACACAATCTCTGCAGAACGCCATAACCATGAAAGTGATGAAGTAGGGAATCCAGCACAAAAAGAAAGCAAAGATTATGAAGCCCAGCTGCTTGGCTGCCTTGTACTCTTTATGGATCTTCAGGCTCTGAATGCGGTGGCAAGATTGGCCAATAAAGTTCTGCCAAGTCTGTCTCAGGGTCTTTGTATAAGCTGGCTCAAAATGGTCACCGTCATCTTTCTGAGTCCAGGGCACAGCGTGAGTGCTGTAAAGTGCACAAGTCTTCATCTGCACGTCTGAAATGCGACTGACGTCACAGACGCCTGTCAGTAACTTTGGCCCACTGTCGTGATTATCATGGAAAGGGGCTGGAAGCCTGGCTTCAGCATCGCCAGTAGAACACACTACATCCTGTGACTTCTTCTCAGATGTCAAGGAGCAGCTTTTGACCTTCTGCACCAGTCTAAGTTGTCCTCCTTTGATAGCAAGAAATGAAGTATGTTGACCTTTTACACCAATTTTTCTGTGAGACCTGAAGGACACTTTTCTAGTTTTATCTCCCTCCTCACTTGGACACGTTTGGTGGTCAATTACACATTGCGTTTTAGAGAGTTCTTTTGCAATATCACAACCATTTTCAGGCAATTTATGTTCACTAACAAATGTGTGAGCGTTTTGCCCATTCTCGTTTTCCTCAAAAGAATCGGTGGGGTGAATGATCCTCCCTCTGTCTCTGAGATGTTGCCTCACTGCCATGTAGATGTGCCTGTAAAACCACAGCATCAAAACTGAGGGCACGTAGAAGTTGAAGACGGCAGTGACGATCTTAAACCAAGTAACGAAGCGAAAATCGGTGTCACACTTGTTCTCCTCCTCAGGTTTCAGTTCCACGTGTGTGAAAGACCTCCAGCCTAAAATAGGTATGATCCACAGCATCGACAGCAGCCAGGCTCCAGCGATCATCGCGCTGGCCTTCTCCCATGTTCGATATTTCAGGTACTTGAGAGGCTGCCTGACAGAGCGGTAACGATCCAAACACAGGATAAACAAGCTAAATATTGAGGCCGTACTGGCCACGTAGTCCATAACCAGCCAGAACAGGCAAACGGCGCGTCCCAGCTTCCATTCGTCCTCTAACAAATACACCAGGTTGAGAGGCATGACAGTGGTCCCCACGATGAGATCTGCCACAGACAGACTGACGATGTAGAGGTTCCCGACGGTGTGAAGGCTCTTCTCTTTCTTCACAGCGCAAAGAACGAGCACATTCATTATCACAGTGACGAGCGACAGGAGTCCCAGAGAGACACCCAGAAGGCTGGTGTGAAAGTGCTGATGGAAGGTCAGGCTGTGGTTGGATTTCACCACAGCGGCGTGGGCCATGACGCTCCAGTTAGTCTCACTGCCTCTGGTGCTGAGGTGAGGAGGTCCAGCAGAGGGACTCTTACCCGACTCCATCGTGGAGCCAGTCCACCTTCTCTTGCAGTCACGTTATAAAAACAGTTGTGCAACGTGCCTTTAGATGATGTGGATTCCTCTGTGGGTTACACATCCTCCTGGAAAACATAAAGAACAATAAATATCATGTTTCCAAGTGGGTTTTTTTTTATCAATTGACCCAGAGCTGTAATATTAGTGGGCAATTAAATCATATCAACAACACTGTATGCTAAAGTCTGATAATCTGTAGGTGTCCTGTTCTTCGTTCATCTAGACAGATTTCCCAGAATCCCCTCATCACTTGTCCTGTTGCCTTCAGGGTCCTGTCAAAGAAAACTGAGCTCCCTTTTGTGGTCAGCAGCCAACGACATCATGTCAAACCTCATTCCCCGCTTCGTCTTCATCTATTATTTAGTGCACAGTCAACATGTGTCCTGCTAATCACGTGGTGATGATAAATCTTGTGCGTGAGTGTTTTGGACTAAAAGCTAGCCTCTTCAACGTGAGACTTGGAAAGCTCTGCATATGCAGTATTCAAATTCATTTTTATCCCTGTTTTTCGCTGCCCAGCTGGCTTTTTTTTTTCTTTTCTAGCACCAGGAGGTGGTGGCAAACCCTGACAACAACAACATAGCAAAGGCTTTGTGACTGTCAGAAGGAACCAACATGTCTCTGTGCAGAAATTCTTCAGTGTTTTAAAACCTTTAAGACCTGCGCAGGAAGGCAACATTGGCAAAATGAGTGTTACTATTGAAAAAGTTGGAATTTCAACTCATTATTCTATAACTCTCCCTATCAAACACAAACATTCGGTTTCTCATGGGACTGAATCCGTAACTGAATGGTGACACATACTCTGGAGGAGGAGAGGAACAACTCAAGCACGTAAAAGGATCGTGTTTTAAATAAAAGCAGAGCAGAATGATGGGTCAGCCTGTGACTCATTCCAGTCCACCAAGGTGGGGATATTGGAAATGTTGAAAACACTGGAACATTTTTGCTCCTGTTAGCTCCAGTATTTATCTCTCACTGCTTCCACCTTCTAGGATGTGTAAAGATGAATATAAAATCTGGAATCCAAATGTAAGACGCTCTATTTTACCTTATTACAATAAAAATGGAAGTTTCCTAGATTCTGTGGGCCATCTTTAACCTCCCGAGGTCTTTTTTTTTTGCTGTGAACCTTTTTCCTCCCCTTGTTTAGATCAGCTTGTACACCATCTGCCCCCGCCACACAAATATTTACAGACATCTTTCCTCATGTTTGAACTGGTGACAAGGTGAATACGTGCGCGTCTGCTGCGCACCTCAACAGCAACGGGACAATTTCGCCTGCAGCAACCAATCAATGAATCTGATGATCTGAAGTAATGAAGCTCATTCCACAGCAGCGCGGACACCGTGGGGATGGAGACACCGTGGGGATGGAGACACCGTGGGGATGGAGACGAGCGTGCGCGCAAAGACACCTGTTACACCGCTGCGGGAAACCAGCACGCAGAAAAAGAAGTTTCTGTCATCTGTCGGATGGTTTCCAGTTTAAAGAGTCTGTAAATGTATAAATGTACTTTACCTTTTTTTGAAGAAAGGTCCTGGGCTCCGTTTAATTCCAGGCCAAATATTGTGAGTCAATAACCAATGGAAGAGGACCAATGTGTAGAACCTCTCCCTCTCACGTTCTCTCCCTCCCTCTCTCTCTCTCTCTCTCCCCCTCTCTCCCTCTCTCTCTCTCTCTCTCTCTCCCTCTCTCCCTCTCTCTCTCTCTCTCTCTCTCTCTCTCTCTCTCTCTCTCTCTCTCTTTCTGCATTAGCATACCTTCATTTCATTTACTGGCACTATCACGACGGTAGCAGGTTTTTGTAATTATCATGTTAACAGAAGCACGCGGACTAAAATTCATTGGGCCATTCTTGGACCAGATTAAGGTTTATTTTAATTTGGGCCCTCCCCCTCTGATCACCTGTCGGTACTTCCACAGTCTCCTCCATCAAGGGCCGGTGCGGCCTCTATTATTTAGTTAAAAATGCTGTTCTGCTCTCAAGCGTCTCCTGCGTCTCATTTGAAGTGATTCTTGACTGGTTCCCCACTTCTTCCGCTCCATTAGTGTTAAATGTCACTGAGCTCAAGGAGGTGCCTCTTTCACGTTCATCATACGTTTTCATGTCCTAAATCATTTTAATAATGCTATAATAGTCGATTGCAAAGGCAATTTATTTAATTTTAATATAAACAAATCTAAGTGGAAGATGACTTTTCTGCAGCAGGTACCCAAATGTGCACATCTGAGATCTTACTTTAACAATACAAACCCTTAGAATTCAGAAAAAATATTTGTAATTGAACCTAAATACTGATACAGACAACTTATTCCCAAAATAAATACATGTGCACGCCTTTGAATATATTTTTTTTAACTTTATAAATATGACTTAGTGATCCAAAGTCAAACGTGTGATGTGTGTGCAGACAGGGACATCTGCTGGTCATTTGATGCACCCGCTGAAATCGTTTTTCATTTCTCTGGCAACATGCTTAATCGATAGATCAGGGCTCTCTCAACACGTATTAAAATTAATCTCCGATTTGTCTGATCTTCGTTGATCAAGTGAATATTTGTGTGTCTGATAACAACTAAACTGATTTGATATAAACTTTAAAATGGTAATTTTACCTCAATAATTATTTTTCATTTGTGCAAATACACGTGAGCAGAATCATTCTGGAATAAATCATCACCAAACTGTGAAAGTGTGTCTTTGATTCATAGAGTTTGACCTTGTGTCAAACGTGACGCTGTCGTGAATGAACAGACGAATGACGAGCAGCAGGGGGCGCTGTGACTCACATTCTGTATGTAAGGATTCGTATCATTGACGTCTTTTTCCCTGTGAACTATCACACATCCCTGGTGTGTGATAGTTCAAATCCCACCGGACTTCTGTGCTGGCAAACAGTGTGTCGTCAAAAAGTTTGGTTTTAAAGAAGCAAAATCGTAGCATCAAAAAACCTGAGAACAACCCCCTCGCAACCCCTATGTCACTTATAACTATGTCACTTCTTCATGCATTGTAAATAATCTACAAACATATTGAGAAGGTTATTTTTGCTGAAAAGGTCAAAAGGTGACACTAATGAAGTTCTTGTAGGAAAAAAAAATCATGCTTGATGTATAATTAGCTTGAAAAAAAAAAAAACATACATTTTTTTCTTATTAAAATTGCACCAAAAATATATTAACTTTGAGATTTTGGATAAAACTCTGCTTTAATTTAGTTTTTTTTACAAGAAAAGAATGAATTATCAAATGTGCTTCAACTGATCTCGTCTTTGTTCTTTATTTCAACTGAGCAAACCGTAATGTGTTCCGTTTTTCTTAAAAGAAGCATGTGCTGTATAAGAATTGATTATTTCTTTGAGGGGTTCATTAAGATTTCTTTGTTAACAACTTCAAATTAAAGACAGACATACGTTGTGGCACTGGTTGGGATCTCTTTCTTCCTGATATATTTAATGTCAGGCCTGGATCGAAGAACCAGAGATTTTCACTTCCTTTTGTCCCAAACTGTGATTATTCCAGGTGAAGGTAAAGTCAGGCGACTTTGTTTCATGCCTCACACAGTCAACTGTACAGCGACACATTTCACAGAATCCGTTTTTCATCTCGGCTAAAGGAACACGTAGACCGCGTCCTTCTGAAGTGTCCTGAAGCAACACACATAATCTTCGCAGCTCTCCTGATGTGAATTTGTACCAGCATCTGTGAGGCTGCAACATGAGGCAAATCTCTTTAATAAGGAGACATGTGAACGTGTAATTTCAGCAAAGAGCCACGTCGCTTTCTTTTTTAGATATAACGTGAAACCACTTCAGGAGATAAAAGAAGTGCATTTGTTGAAGCGGGCGCTCTGTTCTTGCCTTAGTTCAATGATTGTTTTGATTAAAATATGCAGACTGAAAGTAGCAATTTCCAGAATGAAGAAGAAATATAATTGCTCAACATGTTTGCCTCAAACAGAGCGATTCTGTGGGGTCATCAATCTGGATCCCAGCTGACTTGACTGCAGCTCTTCTGTCAGCGGTTTCTGCAGTTTCTGATGAACGCTTCTGTCCGTCGTCTCGTCAGTGGCTGTCTTCTTGCCATCGCCTAAGCGGCCGACACAAACTAGGATGACAGAAACCCACTTCACACGCCCTCTACATCATCCTCACTTTCCTTTTATAACACTCTCATTGCTGCCCCCCTCAAATCCCTCTCCTCACCCTTCTCCCACTTAATTTTCTCCAATTTACTCCGCTCCCCAACACCTCCTCCTCCTCCTCTTCGTCCTCCTGCTGCCTTCTTCCAACCCTCTGTCTCTTGGGCATTTTGCAGTCACACAGTGAGGCATGTGAGGTGAAGGACTTATATAATCTGCCCTTTCTCTATTTTCTCCATCTATCTGTATGCTAATAAGGCAAAAACTGGGGGAAAATTCAGGTTTTTTTTTTTTTTTTTTTGGTGAAATATGAATCCTTTAATCTCCAATAGTAAATTATTACACCTGAGAGTTACTTGTTTGGTTCAAAGTAAGCATCAGACAGACTTTAGTCATTTTAGTAAAAGATTTGGGATTGCTAATAATGATTTTTGATGCAAAAAAGGTGTATTTACATGTCGTCAGGTATCCCATCACGGTGCAGGGCAACATTCTGAAAACGAATGAGCTGCTAATACACTTTTATCGCTGCTCTGTGGTGGAAAAATGCATAATCTGTCCTGAGTAAGCAAGAAAGCCTTCATGTAATTCAACGCCAGGGATGTGGGTAAGCAATATTCAGTCAAATCCCATGTGATAGACAGCAGGAGGAGGCTCATCATGCAGGATTTGTGCAGCCTGAAATTCCATTCAGTTTGCAAAATTTCATCTGAATAAAAACTGGCTGGCTTAGTGGTATTCAGATGATGCATGAGGAATATTCTGAACAGTAAATATGGAAATAAACAACTTTAAAATATATAAATACATACATAAATACATAAATACATTAAATAAATTAAGTTAAGATAAAGCAGAGTGGTATTTACCGTACTTTCTATTGTCAATGGCAGACTGTGAATAATGTGTGTGTGTGTGTGTGTGTGTGTGTGTGAGTGAGTGTGTGTGTGTGTGTGTGTGTGTGTGAGAGAGAGAGATGTGTGTGTGTGTAGTCGTGTGTGTGTGTGACTGGGTGGTGTGATTGACTTGAACCCAGGGGTAGTCCTGGAATAGACAGATTCACTCGTCTGTTTCTAATCGACAGACATAATCGTACATAGGCCCTGACACACAGACAAAAGCTGAGCTCCAGCCTCTTACACAGACACGCAAATGCACACACACACACACACACACAGACACACACACATAAACGCTGGCAGTAAGATCTTCGGGCAGTTACACCATGCCTTGTTGTCATGCTCCGTCCACATTTGTGAAAGGATGAAACAAGTTTTTTGAGCTGCGGATGGATCCACCCTCCCAACACACAAAAAGGTCTAATTGATCTATGAACACCATGAAGGGCGTCCCGTGTTTACCTTTTAAAGGCTTGATGGGTTTAAAACAATCATTTAACATCACTCAGAAGGGACGCTAAACGTGGATGCTGTGGGTTCACTAATGCGTGTTCCCTGACGTGATGCTGCTGTCGGCACTCGCCTGCCGCCGACCCTCAGTCGCTGTCACGCAGCTGCCATGGGCCGGGATGTGCTCCAGCCCCTCATCTGCAGCGGTGAGCTCAGTGGTCTGCTGCACGTCACACACTGCTGATAAGGACGAGTCCCCCCCCGGAGAGGAGGTGCAGTGACACCCCGGCATGGAGCAGTGATGCTGGGAGAGAGTGGAGGCAGCTGAAGCCTTGGAAGAAGAAACTGAAATACATATAGAACACCAGAGATTTGCTGTGTGCTGTACTACAGCAATAGATGTTGTTCATTCCCCCGTGAGCAGAATGTGAATAAAAATGTCAAATAGAAAATGGCTGACATTAAAGAGTTGCGTCTTTTTTGAAGGTATTTTTCCTGAAACGAGGATGGACAGGACTCTAGAGCATTTCAAGGTCACACGAAGAGTCACATGAGATGATGGTAAACGTGTGGCTGCAGAGAGCACAGGAACACAAAGCTGCCTGAGACCTCCTGTTCTACATCCACAGTTCCTGAGTCAAACTATCTTCTATCCTCAGCTGCGGTTGAATTTGTTGGAGACACATTTACAAGTGAGGCACAGCAGAAACCAGAGGATGGGAGTGAGGGATCGCTCTCTGGTGGCGCTGCTTTCTTTCATCTCTTTGTTCCACAGTCTCAGGTGATTCTAATTATTAAACTCAGGCGGCAAAAACAATCAACGACGGTCAATTTTGATTTAGTGCTGTAAAAAACTGTAAATTTGCATTAGAAATGTGTAAAATCTCATGGCAACACCCCCTCCCCCCACACACGCAAATGTACAGTATATGTAGTTTCAATATCCAATAACACTGAATTTCATGAGCGGGAGAGAGAGGAGAGAAAGAGAGAGAGAGAGGAGCAAGAGGGAGACAGCATTATCTATGCAATTTCAAGCCCTGTCCGTCATGTGGCAGTGTGCAGCTTCTTAGGAGCTGCTGCCACAATGGAGCAGAGCCAGTCAAAGTCAGCATAATCCCTCACACACACACACACACACACACACACACACACACACACACACACACACACACACACACACTTTCCTTGCTCTCAGATATGTCTGGTCTTTATCTCTGCGTGCAGCTTGAAGCTTCCAGCCCGCCTCCCCCCGCTGAGTTTTCCCGCTTCCTTCTCTTTGATGCCTCTCTGGAAACACAGGACCTGCCAATGGAGACAAGGAAAAGACTCCTCACTACACTGCCTCCTCGTCATTCATGCCAATTCATTACAGTAATGTTTCGCAGAGGAGGGGGGGTGGGGGAGTGAAATGAAGGAGAAACAAAACAAATTTGCTGTGTCTGTTTCCCTTTTGCTTTTTTAAAAGGCAATAAACGCAGATTAATTCCATTCTGCAGAGCTACGGTACGTGGTGCAACTGTGATGGAGAAAATAGGAACACATGCTTTTTACTCAGTGATTTACAAATTATTTAGAATTCAGCTATTGTTTTGCGCAATAATGAGCAGTTACCAACAGATTAATTTGTTTTTCATCATTTAACACTACCAGGGTGATACATTGTCACAAGGAAATGTCATATCTCAGTGCCAACAAAATTAATGCACTAGTATTTTACAGCAATGGGTGAATGGGCCTCAATGACCTCTTTATATTTGAAATGATTACATTATATATTGCCATATTTGCATAAAGAAAATCAGTCAAATAATAAACTCAGTTTAAGAGTCAGAATGAAACAGTCTGAGCTGTGAGCAGGATCCTGCGTTTGTTCAGATCAGTCAGAGCAGAACATACCCAACAGCAGCCCTGCATCCTGAGACAAACATGCACATATCCATCATCCTCACAGCAGCCCACACTCACACTCACACCCCTCCTGCTGCACGCTCAGAGTCAGTGATCCTTACCGTGCAATCAAATTCATCTTTCCTTTACAGACTGACAATTTGATTTATGGCACTCGTGTTGAGCTCAGAACTTGGCTGCGAGGAGAAAAGGAACCTCTCAATTACTACCTTTAATGGCTTTATTCCACTTTCACAACAGCGCTGTCATCCTGGAATGGCACCGACTTGCTGTTAAGTATCAGGCTCAGCATGTTTCATGTGGATGATGGAAGCATCAGGAAGGCTCGTTTCCAAAGCAGCCTGATGTGTTGGCGGCAAAAGCACCGGTTGTTTAATGTTTTCCTCTTGTATTAGATATTCAGAAGATGGATGTATGTTCAGTGGCTGTGAAAAGAGGGTCGCGCATAAGTGCAACCATTTAAAACAAAACATGTGACCTCCTGACATCCAACCGAGCAGCTTGATTTTACGATGAAGAATGCGGGGGAAGAAAAACCCATTATTGCCCATATCACCAGTCTGTAAACTGGGAAAGAATTCGAAGTGAATTTTTCACAGTACACTTTTATTCAAGCAAAGGACCAAAACTGTGTAAGCATTCAGTGCAAGGTTATGTCTAAGATCTCTAATTTGATAAATATTCAGGGTGGATTATTTTGCCACTGAAGGTCGAAGTGATGAGTCGGGTTTGGACACCATCATCTCTCTTGGTGATAACTGTCCCGAGTCTCCAGATGTCATGGGTGTCCCGCAGTCACGTTGTGCCTCTTCAACGGACAGTGACAGATCTGGGAGTGACTTCATGGACAGCCTCATCTCATATATCAATGAAACAAGCTTT
>CAAE01014979.1:3135146-3162858 GCA_000180735.1 Tetraodon nigroviridis
CCTGCATTCAGAGATCTCCTTTAAACCTATGAAAACGTTTCCATCCACAGCTGCCCTTCAGCTCAGCAGAGCTCATCCCACTACCTTCTCATCCATCCCTGGGCTGCCGTCTGCTGACCTGACTCGCTCTCCTGTCGGACTTAACCGAACCAGTGTTCAGGGTCATCATGGCTGGGTCAGAGGAGCGGAGCGTGAGTTTGGGGCTCTGGGTGCTCCTTTTGCTCAGTGCAGGAATGGAGGAAGTCGTGGAGGGATGTAGCTGCCTGCCAGCACACCCACAGCAGCTATTCTGCAGCTCTGAGATTGGTAAGTCACTGGAAGGATGAGGGAAGGGATTCCGATCACTGTGGTCTGGAGTTTTTCAGCTGCACATTTGCTCCTTCTTGTCTTCTTGTCTTCTTTTTATTGTTTGGTCTGTTCGGTGCTGACCTGTTATGCCCCCATATCCCTTAGTTTTTCCTCCCCCTGCTTCACTAAAAGCACATGCCAAAACCAACACTCTGCTCTGACTTTAAGTACTTGGCCCCAGACTGCAAAGAGCTGGAGTATGTACTCCTGTCAAAGGTTACACTCCAGCAGAGAAGGGGGACAAAAACGACAGTGGATTAGGCCACTTTCTTTATGCTGGTTGAGCTTTGTTTTCAAGCAAACTTTTTCTAGATCAACCTCTGAACACTGCTTGTCTGGTAACCTTGCAACCACAGCTGATGGCACTAAACTATCCACATGTTAATAGAAAATTCATTATTGTAATTTTATCTACAATTTGATGTTTACTTGTTTTGTTGATGCTAGAATACGTAATGCTCAGGTCCGTCCTGAAATGCCAGAGTTCCTCTTTAGACCTCATGTTTTGGACGGTAGATTCTCGTCAGTGTTTTTGCTGTGTGACGTGCCATCATGGAATGCTGCATATTTCAGGAAAAAAAAAACAAAGGCAAAAAAATGTGCACAAAACAATCCGTATGAGTTTTGCACAACTGAAGTACTGAAAATCATTAAATTGGACAGCCAGTTGTACACACAAGAAAGATGTTACATGTTCAGGACATTTAGGCTGCAATCGCTCAGCTATTCCAAGCATCATAAACAGTAATACGTGAAGAGCCAAAACTCTTCAGGAATATACTCTTTCCATCTGTGAGAGCTGGTTTCTCTAGGTCTGTGTTATAAATGCATGTTTTTATATTTAAATGTCAACTCCACCATTTATCAAATAGGATTAAACCTTTTGGGGCTAAGAATAAAACAAATAAGGAAAATCCCTCTCTTGTTGTCCAAGCTTTTAAGGACACCTCGGCATCTGTGATGTGTGAATATACTGTCGGGTGTTTTCCAAGCATTGGCCGGTGGTGACCTTCAGTTGACCTACAACGCTGTCAGAGTAGATGAGCCTGTTGAATAAAGCCGTACATCTGAGTAATATCCCATCTGGGCAAACCGTGGACTATTCTCTTGCTTGTGTTTGGTAGTGTATTTGGATGTGTGTGTGTGTGTGTGTGTGTGTGTGTGTCTAAGCGTTGGATTTGAGCCACGCCATGCCAACCCAGCCCACTCCATCTCGCTTTCATTCCCTCGCTCTCCGCACTTAATTTCCATGTCTATAGGCTTGGTCTATTGGTCTGCATACTAACAATATCGGTGTGAAAGCCTGCTGACAGTCCAGCTTTGTGAGCTCCACAAGGGCGCCGATTCATCAGGGAGGGGGAGAGTTACTCACTACATCAGTTCTCATGGTCCAGGTTTGCAATATTTCTCTTTAGTTATGTAGCCGCGAGGCAGATGTACGGCCACTCTGACTCTGCAGGCATCTTTGTCCTGGCTTCATAACACAGCTGCATGAGCCTAGCGGAGCTGGTTACCTAGCCTGCAGGCTCCGAAGACATGTGAGTGGGGGGTGAGCATTTCCACAAATCTGGACTCGGTTTACAGAAAAGAGCCTTATGGCACAACTCTGGGCTAAACTTGAATAAAAATTCCTGAAAACTAAAATAAAATGGGTAAATTGCAGTTTAACAGGTAAAAACCTTGAGCAGGACCCACGGTCACAGCCACGTTAACGCTAAAATAAACACATCTGGTGAGCAGACACCTTCATAACCTCTGATTACATTTCCGCAGAACACACTCGGAGCGTGGGCTGTTGCGCAACAACAACTGCAACTCAACTGCAAACATTTTACTCAACAATTATGTTTCCTCTGACAGCTTCACAGCATGTGATGGGATCATCCCAGAAATGGGTCAGCGCTCTCTGGAGAATGCACAACAAGTCTGCTTTTGATGGCAGCTGCATCAATCTGCCCTGAGCTGATCGCACAGGAAATTGTATAGTGACACCAGTTGGGTGTCAACAAAGGGACCTCACGGTGGGGATTTGAGAAAAGAGAGAAAAAAAAAAAAATAGGGGTCTATGTAAATATATAAAGGACTCCCCTGTTTTATTGAGTGGAAAATTATTCGGTATCGGAAGAAAAATTGCCAAATGACCAAATGACACCACTCACTCAGTTTCCACAAAACTTGGATGTTTGACTACTTTTTTTAGGTGAAACTTAGCGGGCAGCTGTGCTTCTGTGATATCTTATTACATCAGCACCTAAATGATGCTCACAGTGCAGTAAAACAAGGTATTTTGTCAAAAGTCTACAAGAATATGAAGATTCATGTTGTGAGTCACAATTAACCTAATGCAGAATAACAACTAACATGACGCGAGTGAACGGATAGTGTGTGTGTGTGTGTGTGTCTGTGTGTGTTTGTGGTCTATCCAGGGTGCATTTCTGTTTTTCTAAACTTGATGTCAGTTTAGGGGCCAGGCTTAAGTCTGTGTTCTAGTTTTGGTGCAGTGTATACTGTACATAAAGGTTGTGTGTGTGTGTGTCACTCTGTGTCACAGTGTGTGTCAATGTGTGTCACTGTGTGTTCATTTAATGGGATTGTGCAAGCAGAGAGCTACTTGTTATTCCACAAGGGTCCTAATTTCCCTCCCAGAGAGAAGAGACACATCCGGTGTCATTACAGAGAACTAAACTGTCTGTGCAGCGAGAGAGAGGAACATATCCATCCTTCCATCCATCCATCCATCCATCCATCTATCCATATTTTTTCCCCTAACCTCCATATATATAAATACATTTTTTATCCTGACAGTGATAAGAGCAAAGATCTCCGGGGAGAAGATCGTGTCTCCTGGCAACAACTCCTCACCCTACATGAAGATGATCCAGTATGAAATCAAGATGATCAAGGTGAGATCTCGTAGGAGATGTGTTATTTCTGTACGGTCCACCAGGACAGGTAAATCTTGACTGGGCGCACCAACCACCAGCTGAAATGTATAAAAAATGTCTGTGGAATTTCTCTGACAGCCATTTGTTCGACACTGCCAGCCCTTATTTGATCTGTCTGATTATCTGTCTCTGCGTAGATGTTTAAAGGATTTGACAAAGCCAAGGATATCCAGTATGTGTACACGCCGGTCTTTTCCTCGCTGTGCGGTGTCAAACTGGACTACAACAATAAAGCAGGGTATCTGCTCTCAGGTATCTGTCTGGGCCACATTTTTGACTTTAGGAAGGACAAAAACAGCAGAGAATCCAAAACAGACCAAATGTTCTTCTGTATATCTGTATTTCTGGCAGGAACAAACTGCAGTAAAGAAATTTGTTTTCCTTAAGGGTTTTATGTTTCAGGTAGGAAATTTGACAAAAATCACAAAATCACAGCTGTATTAATCTGTTATTGCAGCCAGAGTAATGAAGATACACTAGCTTCACCTCTGAGTTATCTATCTGTGTGTTATCAATACTAAGCTAAAGCAGTTGGCCTAGCTTCCCAATAGGAAGCCGGCAAAAAAGATTTTCTTTCTTTCTGGACGTATGTTCCGTACATACAAAGAGCCAACTCCACGTCTGTAAAATCAAGGAGAGCACGTGATTGGCTGATATCCTGACTGGGTATGCTGTTATGTGTCCAACAGGTAGCATGTGGCGAGATGGAAGAATTTCTGTTGGTCAGTGTGACCTGGTGGAGTCCTGGGACAACTTGTCACTCTCGCAGAAAAAGAATCTCAACTACAGATACCAGATTGGCTGTGAATGTAGGGTGAGTGATGATTCTACATGTTCATTTTCTCTCTATGAGATGCTTCATGAAACCCACAACTCTGGTATTTCAAACTTTTTTCTTTTGCACCTGATGGTCTAATGCATGTGCAGCCAAACCCAGTAATGACACTGAATAGAACTGAACGTGCTCCTCTCCTCAGATCAACACCTGTTACACGGTGCCGTGTGTGTCCGCTGGAGAGAATGAGTGCTTGTGGACTGACTGGCTGCTGGATAACAGCTTAAACGGCGAGCAGGCTCGACAGTACGCTTGCATCCGCCGCTCCGACACGACCTGCAGCTGGTACCGTGGGGGACCCCCGCCTGAGAAAGACTTCCTGGACATGACCGACCCTTGATTTGCAGTTTAAGTGTCCATCTTAACCCATTTTCGCTCGTGAAAATCACACACTTGCTTTTGTAGCTCAGCTTGTCTTTGTAGGATGTCGAGGCGAACTTGAAGATAGTATCGGCCAAACACGAGCAACAAACTCTCCAAGTACAAGTGCCAGTCTTCTGCTGCAACAACAAAACATTTTATTAAAATTGAATTTTTAATAACAAAGCCCTATTTGAGCCTTAGAAACGATTAGGGTTGTTTTTTAAAATCTTTCAAACAAAAGTCCCTTTATAACAAAACAAACCCCAGACGCACAGAAACAGAAAATAAAAATAATAAATGGAAGCATGCTAACCATAATACCCGGCTGGCATCTTCACGGTGAGCTTGATGCCACCTACAGTCTTAAAATAAACGTAGCAGCTGCCAAAGTCGCTGTGGCCAAACTAATGTTACCAGTTAATTTGTCTAAGTTCAGCAGATTGAGGAAATATTGATGGTAAAGTAAAACCTCGCAATAGTTTTTTCCCTGAAAGGCAATGCCTACAAAGACAGTCTGACATCTTTTCAGACAACTGTTCTCTGTGACCGAGAGAGAGATGACAGCAAGAGAGAAATCACCTCCATTTCTTTCATACTTCTGTGTCCTCGACATGCTGTAATCATGCTTTTCTAGCCAAACCTTCAGCAATGTTCCCCACTTGCCTTCTGTTGTGTTTTAAACTTCTAAGCATCTAAACCAAGAAATAAAAAGTCACAGTGAAAAGACTCAACCAGACTAGTAAAAATATCTAGACAAAATCTGACTAATTAATGATGTTTGAGCATAAATCTTGTAAATCTGAGATTGTCAAACTTGTAAATATTGTATTTCACTGAGTGGTAACAAAGAAATACTTCCAAACTTAACCAGATCATGTCATAGGGTGTAGAGGTTTCCGTGTGTTTACTTTGCTCAGTACCTATTCCTGTGCCAAAAATCTAATCCGGCGTTTTAACAACAGCACTGCCGCCTAGATGCCAAGACACCGCTTTTTAAAGTAAATGATGTAACGGGACAAGGTTCAATTCCAGTTCTTCCAGGCTGGAGATGGGACAAAACCAACTTTGGCACACGGTGCTAACCAAGAACGTGATATTTGTGTATAGACGACCAGCGGTTAAATGGCTGTTTTATTGGCATGAAGCGCTACATAGTTTGACCCTTAGCCCCAAACTGACCCTTGTCTTGTTAAAGGATTATTTCACCCACATCGTACAGGTCAAAATGATTATTTAAAGATCGTAAACTGCTTCACAGTTCACTGAAATATGCCGCTTCATTAACTTTGGGCTTTTCAGATGAATGCACATTAACTGCATGGCTTTAGTCAAGTATTATCAAGCATTTTCATGTCTGTTTTTTACTGGAAGAATTGTTCGGGTTTGTATTTATGTCTGAGTTTCTGTCTAAATTGAGTTTTCTATTTCCATGTACCAAAAAAGATTGTATATAAAATGCCTTGATGAAGAAGAAATAAGAGTGTTACTTTCTTTTCTTTGGTTCACACACACACAAACATAGCTTCACACGCCAAAAGTTACTAGTTATGTTGATGATTTAATGGGGCAACACTTTTGTCATGAAAAAGCACAAATATATCTGAACTAGAACTACAAATAAACATGAATATAAGATGCAAACAGGTAAAACAAAACTAGAGCTCTTACCATATCTCTGTAGTTGGGGTAGAAAGTCTGATCAATGAGGGGGAACTTATCCAATCCCAGCCTCTTCTGACTACTCATCAGCTGGGAAAACTGGGAAAAGAGGAGTTTCCAACAAAACGAGTGTTACCCGTGTAATGTGGATGCGAACTGTAACAAGTGATGCTGTCAGCACAGGCGTTTAAACACATCGGTGCATTCTGTTAAATTTGCAGAAGGACGTGCTTACAGCCCACGGCTTGTCGCAGAGGTTGTAGATGGAGTCCAGAGAGTTGACCGAGGGGATGCCAGCATACTGCAGACCGATGATCAGGTTCCTAAAATCCTCGTTCTGGGCCATGCTGAAGGCATGTTGACGCACCAACACAAAATCTGGCCTGAAAGACCTAGTTTTAAAGCAGAAAAGAGAAAAGAGAAAAGAAATTAAGTAGAACACACAGATTTGACTGTTACCTCTTCACTGAGGACATCTGAATCACAAAACTGGATCATAACCTTAGGTTTACTATCTATAGCTGGGCTCATCCTCAAAGATGAGCTTTTGTGGAAGCAGAATAGAATAGAATAGAATAGAATATCTTTATTGTCATTGTCACAGGTACAACGAAATTAAAAAGTGCTTATCGGTCAGTGCAATAAATAAATAAATAAATAAATAAGATAAAAAACAATAAGATAAAAGATAAAAAGACAGTGGCCAGGGCCCAAATGCACACAGACATCACACCCACACGTCAAAGCTCACACCGCCACATGCACACAGTTCATGGTAAAATAAATTCAGTGTCCGTTGGTTATAGCAGTATTAAGACAGGTTATTTCGGTCGGATAAAAGCTCTGCTTGAATCTGTTTGTCCTTGCTCTGGCTGATCTGTACCGCTTGCCTGAGGGCAACAGTTCAAACAGGGGGTAGCCAGGGTGTGAAGTGTCTTTTATAAGCAGGCATTATCATGGCTGCCAGCGACAGTTTTTATTAACTTTATATTAGGGGTGGGACATTAACGCGTTAATTGAGATTAATTAATTATAAATATTTAACGCACTAAAAAATATGAACGCTTTTTATCGCAGTTTACTTACCCGCAACGTTTGTCAGTGCACGGTGTTGCGGAACCTTTGTCAGAACACAGTGTTGCGATATGCCGATTACACCGACGTACACACAGGTACATACATGGAGCCTGACAGCGTAACGGGTCTGCTGGACGGTCATTTTTTATTCAAAAAAGAACAGATTACGTTTACTGCAAGCTATGCAGAAAAGAGTTTGCCTCTCACAGAAGCTCGTCAACCCTGAGACACCATTGAAAGGCGAAGCGTGTCGGCGTGATCGCTGGAACTGCTGCAGCTCGAGGTTCCGGTCCTGGTGAGCAGGGTCCGTTGGAGCAAATGGCGAGTTTCCGGAAGAAACTCAGCAAGTCGACGTTAGACACGGCGACAAAGGCACTCGCAAAGTGGATTGCCCAGGACTGTAGACCGCTGCCAGTTGTGGAAGACACGGGTCTACAAAGTGTACCACAAATAGCAGCGTGTGATCCAAACTTTGCATTTATGAAATAGATGTTTTGGGGGCAAATACGGTAATTTGAGATTAATTAATTACAAAGCCTAAAATTAATTAGATTAAAATTTTTAATCGAGTCCCACCCCTAATTTATATCGAAAATAATACCATAAAAATAGCTAATTGTGTCTCCTAAACATGCACACATGCCAAAACATCAGGCAGCCTTGATCTTCAAAGGCACAATCAGCCAATCAGAGCAGCCCTTGCACTTAAAAGGATCAAAGATCAGATGAAAGATCAGTTATATTAAAAACTTGTTAATATCTGTCTCCATTTAGTAAATCACCATTTTGCAGTCAGTACAGAACAAGTTAAGCTCTGTGTGATGGACTTATTAGCACTTGTGCTCACTTTTCAACAGCTTTTAAAGTTTAGTTTATGTCAGTAATAATGGATGTTGCTAAAAGTAGTAGAAAACCACATTCTCTGGACTTAGGTAAGGACCTTTTTACCAAATATTGAACAAGGACACCTAAAGAAAAAATATTGGATTTACATCACTGTTTTTAAAAACATTGCAAATATTTATGCAATGTTTCTTAAGCATCTTCACATTTATTGCAAGTATTAAAAATCAATTTGGAGAGGTTCAGTCTTTTGGAACTGAAATAAAAAAGTAAATGTGTGAAAAAGATCAAGCTGCACTGGTAGATTTCAGTTAGGGTGCCAGTTGCTGCAGGAAAGCTGGCACCGGTTTTAAATGTGTATAATATGAGACAGTGACTGATATTCTTTTAATTTTTTCTCAGAAAAGAATGCGTTGCATTCCCCTAAATCCAAACATTCCCATCAGGCACGGGTGCCGAAAGCTGCCAAACGTGGACGTTTCACCAATCAGCTCCTTTTCTTGGAGGAACGAATAATGAGGGAGCTATGGTGCCATCCGCTGTCCAGGCGGCTCTACTTTCATGTGGACACGACAGATCTTCCAGTAAGAATTTAAAACCACAAAAATAAGACACTTTTGTACAGTTGATTGACAATACTCTGATATTTGAAGGTGTTGATGTGAACCTTTAATGAGATGCAGTCACCTGACAAGTCCTGATTGTCTTGTAGACTTCACACAAAGTGGTTACAAAAACCATGGACCTCAACACAATCAGAAAGAGGCTGAAGAATAACTACTACCAACATGGTGCAGAGTGTGTTCAAGACTTTTTATCAATCTTCATTAAATGCTACAGCTTGCATCAGGTAACTGGATACTTGTCAGCCAAAAACATCCATCGGTAGCTCAGTAAATGACAGGTGTTTGATTTGTCACCTCTGCGTCTTCTCTCCACAGCCCACTGCAGATGTTGTCTCAGATGCAAAGACTCTGGAGGAACTTTTCTTCAAGCGGCTCTCCATGATGCCGTTTCCAGAGTTTGAAACAAAACGAACGTCAGCCGTCAGAAATGAAAGGGGAGGTAACGCGAAGACAGTCGCCCTCAACGTGACATATCAGTTTTGTTTTAAAGGTTACTATATTTGTTTATTATCTTTTAATTTGGTTGTCAAGCGCACTTCCTTTGTCTTCTTCATGCAGAGGTCTATGAGGACACCTCTGAATCTGAGATCGAGGATTCTCCAGCATCTCCAAATAAGGTGACTTTTCCTCCTTTAAAGATCCAGAAATACATTTTATTTAAATGGACTGCTGTCAAATTTATACTGTTATTCAGTAGCAGAAATCTCTTTTTTCCGGTCTGATATGTTTGCCAAATTTTTGGAACAGCTTTATTTAAAAAAACCCACTGACTCTAAATCATGAAATATCATTAATATTAAATTTGTTGATTTTTTTTTCATTTTGTTTTTAGTTTTATTTCATTAAAAGAGGTTAAACTTTACCTACTCGGATGTCTCTGTCCCATTATTAGTACCTTTTATAGATTTCCACACAATCTAAAGGCTGTTTTCCTCCATCTTTAGGTCAAAATAGGTGCAAAGAGAAAAGCTGAGGAAAAGCCCGTCCGCCCGCTGAGGAGTTCCTCAGGAAGTTGCCCCAAAATAATAAAGAAAAGTTCTTTAGATGAAAATCTCACCAACGTTAGGAAGAGCGGTGAGGCTGAACTCACCAAACTACCCAAGAAAGCACAAAAGACATCCCAAGAAGCTGCTGCCGCTGCTCTTCCAGTAAGGCTAAAACCGGCAATATTAAGAATTTCCTGTATAAAAGAGTTTAAACTTTACCTACTCGGATGTCTCTGTCCCATTATTAGTACCTTTTATAGATTTCCACACAATCTAAAGGCTGTTTTCCTCCATCTTTAGGTCAAAAGAGGTGCAAAGAGAAAAGCTGAGGAAAAGTCCGTCCGCCCGCTGAGGAGTTCCTCAGGAAGTTGCCCCAAAATAATAAAGAAAAGTTCTTTAGATGAAAATCTCACCAACGTTAGGAAGAGCGGTGAGGCTGAACTCACCAAACTGCCCAAGAAAGCACAAAAGACATCCCAAGAAGCTGCTGCCGCTGCTCTTCCAGTAAGGCTAAAACCGGCAATATTAAGAATTTCCTGTATAAAAGAGTTTAAACTTTACCTACTCGGATGTCTCTGTCCCATTATTAGTACCTTTTATAGATTTCCACACAATCTAAAGGCTGTTTTCCTCCATCTTTAGGTCAAAATAGGTGCAAAGAGAAAAGCTGAGGAAAAGTCCGTCCGCCCGCTGAGCATTTCCTTAGGAAGTTGCCCCAAAATAATAAAGAAAAGTTCTTTAGATGAAAATCTCACCAACGTTAGGAAGAGCGGTGAGGCTGAACTCACCACACTGCCCGAGAAAGCACAAAAGACATCCCAAGAAGCTGCTGCCGCTGCTCTTCCAGTAAGGCTAAAACCGGCAATATTAAGAATTTCCTGTAAATCAGATTGTTCGGTGTTTTAATTTTAATGTTATATCTCATCCTCCATCAGCCTGTTGTATCATCTTCAATGAAAGAAATCACACAAAAGGGCAAATCAGAGCACAGTAAGTCCAAAGAAAAGCCATTTTAGATTTCTGTTCTTTAAAATACCGGAACTTTGGTTAAATTGTGTGTATATGTGTGTGTCTGGAGTTAACCGTAATGAGGACCCCCCAAAGAACAGAAGCCCAAAAGCAGAGGAGCCTCAACCTAACCCTAACCCTACAGCGGTACAGCAAGTATCTTTGGCTTTTTGTGCCTCGAACCCCGAAAATATTTTCCTTTATTTCTAGCTAGTTGTGAAATATCCTCAAGCCTGGATAGGACTCAAAGATATGCTGTTGAAGGGGAATCGGCCAAGTAAATATTCCAGGACTTCTTTAGTCAGCATGTGCACCATGACCTACTAGATTGTAGCTCACAACAATGTGGTTTCTTTCAGTTCTTCCAAAGAAAAATCCAACTTCAATAGCTGCAGAAAAACCTAGATCCCCTCCAAGAGAGACAGAGAGGGAGAGACTTAAGAGAGAAGCTCAAGAACATCGCAGGAGTGTGGCTGACGTGAGTTCCAGCTCTGTAACTATGTGACGGTGATCTCTTTATGTTCCTAGAATATTCATTTACCATCTCCTCTGCTTTACCTTTGTTCTCACAGGCCAATGCCTTTGACCTCACACTGCAAGCCAGAATCATGGCAGAGTTCGAGGAGAGCTGTGGTTTCAAATATCAATTTTAATCTTGTTCACACACACATGTTCATGTTTTGCTTTCATACAGTTCTTAATATGTTTTGTAATATGTAATATGTTCTATTAAATTGTTAAAACACAATATTAAGCTATTTCTATCGGAGTGTTGGGATCAATTTTAGCTTTCTTGGAACGTGCATCTACTAAAAACTGTCAGAGATGAGAAGATGCTCAGTCCATATAGTTCACCTTTAACCTTCCTGAAAAGGCCATTAAATTTCAGCACAAAGGACCATTTTTTTTTTAAGATGTTTTCTAACTGCTGATTAAACACCTTTTTACCTTCTCACCTTGTGGGTGTGTGTGAGAGTGTGTGTGGGCTGACCTGACCACTTTGCTTCCACCCCTGATGATCTGCATGTCCACATTACAGGAGCCGTTTGACTGGGAGATCAGGTTAATCTCAGAAAATTCAGCCTACAGGAAAATAAAGAAAATATAAAACACACCGTAATGGCCCAAAACATAAATCTTACATTTCTTAACTGCACCCAGTAGTTAGAAAACTAAAGACTCAACTTATTTTTTTTCTTAGAGGTGCATTAGTGTTTCAGTGTCTTATAAAATGTGCATAGTGTCTGTTCTTATTTCACTTTTATGCCTCCTCTGGAGGTTCCAAAAGGATTCTTTAACACCATGGCTCAATAAAATCCGTGTAATTTTATTTACCTGCTCCACTTTGATGTCATACTCTCCCAGGATCTTCTTGCCCCGAAACACTTTGGCCCTGCAAAGGAGAAGAGAGAGGTTCAGACCGCAGCAGGCCGCCTTTGCTGCCCCCTACTGGACTCGGGGGGCGTTTCAGATGGTCAAATTAAAGAAATAAATAAATAACTAGAAAAGCACCTGAAGTAGTAAAACAAGATTACATAACATACTATTTTTTTTTAATTAGAGAAGTGTAATGCAACCAGCAAACACCCGAGATGCCCTGGCTGTTTTCTGCACGGAGGCAGCCTCTCAGCCTGGTTCGTTGGCTTCTGTCCGAGGAACCTCCACGTCTGTGACGTCACAGCCGCAGAAGCGTCGCTCCGCTTCGGTCTCGTTTGAGTGTGCGTGTGTTGGCGTGCGTGTGTGCATTTGCACTGCGGCATTATTAAGATCCAGCATGATTAACGCTTGCAGAACACAAACACCTCTCCCAGCAGCAGCCAGAAAGGTTTTTACAGTATCTGGGAGGGATGTATTGATCTTTTAGCCTAGATTGGGCTGATCGTAAATCAGGTTACCAAAATGATGGACATACTTTTGTTTTGTTTTGGTTTTTTTGTTGTTGTTTTTTTGCTGCGTTTAGAAAAAATCAGAAGGAAATTAGAAGGAAGACATTAATCTGAATGTTATTTTTCGATGTAATTGATGCGTTTCCACCTCTGGGTGCAAAAACTGGCTCCACGGCCCTCTAGTTGAACAGAAAACTATACAAAACAAACAAACACACCAAAAAACCAGTAGGTGAACCTCTATTTTCCTCTCCTACAGTCGCCAAACCACGACAGAACCTACAAGTATTAATGAACCCCTGCTATCTGCAATTCTATATTCCCACCGCCAGGTGTCACTTAATATCCCAACTACTTCACGCTGTAATTTTAACGTCGGGTGTGAAATATTATTAGAGATAAAATATCCTGTACATCAGGAGCACGTATTGATATCACAATATAGCTCATTACTGACAGAATTGCGGGTGGTACATCATTATAAAAATATTGACAATAAAGGATTATTGCTGCCATGCCCTTTAGGCACGGTGGAAAGAGGAGAACCCGGATTGTTGACTGCACAAAGTCAGCATCTGTGGTGGTTTGATGGGATGTTATGAAGCCTGGCTAACTGTCTGCAACATCTGTGCCAGCAGTGCTGAGAGCTCCTGCACAGAAATGTTGTGGAAGAACGCGGGCAGTCAGCTGGAAATATGCCTTTTCAAGGATGCTCCTGCTTATTAATGCATCACAAACAGCTTTCTAGGAGTGAAGCAGTCTGGTGCTTTTTATTTAAAAAAAAAAATAAATAAAAAATCGATAAAAGAATGTGTTTTGTCAGGCAAATATTGGAAAGAATTGTGTTTTTAATGATTATATCAGAGGCTGTTGGATCAGACATTTGAAAATGTTATTTATCCTCTGCTTTCTAAACCTTTGCTAAACCTCGAAGCTCAAAAATTGCAGGTACGTTGACCTTTGCGGCAATAAAGCATTGAAGGACGCTGCTGAAACCAAGAGGAGATAAATCCCTTCTCCATCTCTTCAGCGGTAGTCTGTTGTGTCAATTGTCTTTCCTGGTCATTTGATGCAACCCCACTTTTCCTATTGATCTGCGGAGTCCGAGAGTCTGAGGCAGCTACCAGGTCTTTGAAATCAATGCACGGGAAAGCCAGAGAGAAACCAGCAGACAGATGGAAGGAAGGGAGAGTTTACTCACAAATCAGTCATTTTTAAATCTCACCCTCCTTTAGGGATAAACTCAGGCTGAACCGCAGCGTGCTGATAATTCTGAACGGCTAATGTGTCTGGGGACCTCTTGAATATTTCAGAATGACTGTTCTCTGTGCTGCAGCTGTGCAGGCAGCAAATCAGACACTTGTCTCCAAGTGCAAGTAAAAGAGATAATACCTAGGGTTGAAAGTGCAGCCAGCTACAGGGGCGCAGAAGTCTCATTAGTTAGCCCGAAGGTTCTCTTGCTCTAGGTGCAGTCAGGCAATGAAGGAACATTAAAAGGGGTAGAAACCGATACTGTCGCCCCAGGGCCGAGAACTCGCCTGCTGCAACACCGGTTTTTATTGCAGAAAACTAAACATCAAAACAAAATATTATTAGTATTACTGGAAGTGACAGCCTTGAATAAGGGAAAGGCAGAAAGTGAAGTGACAGCTGCAGACTAAACAGCTGCCTTTGACCCTTTTACCCAGCAACACCAGGCTGCAGACGCAGCAAAGGTACCCGCTGAAGAGCAGGCGTTCGCCAGTCATGTCAGGAAGGGGGCGACGGGGTCTCCCAGCCCTCAGATTCTACACACAAAGCAAAGCTTGGATCCATCTTTGACCGCAGAGGTCAATGCTCTCCTCTTATATTTGAGCTCTGAGCATCTGAAGACTGCGTGTGCATAGAGAAAGCTGACTGGCTGCATCGCCTGCCTGTGCTCAGCATGGGAAGCTCAGTCGGTGGCTCATCTATTCTGCCCTGAGGTGCAGATGTCACCTGGAATATTTAACTGCAGCACAGCAGGCCGCAGCACCACCTCCTGCCACGCGTATAGGTGAGTGCGCACCATTACAGGTTAAAGATATGTGTGACTGAAATCATCTTTTGGTCCTTGAGGACTGTATGGAGGTGAGATTTTTTTTCCTGTAATTTGAGACTTTATTGTTCTTTTTCTTTTGCTCCTCTTGTTTCTTTTTATTTCCCATCAGACTGTACCTGTAGGTCAGTGCTTCTCCATCACTCTCTCTCTTGTGCATTATTTCTGGCTGTTTTGTGAGATCTTTTTTGATATTTGAAGATTTTTTTTTCCTGACTTTTTGCACTTGGACCCCATAAAACAGATTTTCTAGGAAAGGTAAATTCATGGTGTATTTGTCACGGTCTGGGTTTGTGGCCTCATTCTCTCTCTCTCTGATCCCCAGGTTAGGTGCAGATTGGTGGGCGTGGCAATTTTCTGTTGCCTTGCTCTCCAATTTTTTGAACCTGAAGAATACCTTTCCCACTGGCCTGCTGAATTTATGTTGGATTATTTGTACCCTGAGTTCAATCATTAAAAAGATTATTATTATTTTGGAACTTTCTCTGCCTCGACAAACTCATCAATCTTGGGTGATTTAAAGTTGCTTGTTGCATATCCGACATTATAATTGATTCATCACTTGAGAAGACAATCACAGATTATAGGGGACTGAAAAAATGCACGATGGAATCTAATCTTTCAAAACTGTGCAGTCTGGGGATAAAAAACCCAACTGAATCACCACTCAACAAGGTGAGCAGAGACAGTGCTTCGCTGCAGCAGCACAGGAGGCCGATAAATCAAACTGTCTTTGCTTGGCACAAATGAGACTGTATGTGCACTTCAACCAGATGGCTGTCTGTTGATTGTCCTGCTGCCTGCTGCTACAGGACGGTTCCACAAGGTTTGTTTCTACAAGCAGAATATTGTCACCTACAGTTTAGCTTTAAAGCTGCACGGTTGCCCACAGAACAAAGATCTGGGGCTCGTGACAACTGCTAGCTCACTTGTATTCAAAAATAGCAGTGGCCATAGTTGTAGATACAAGAACATTGAGAAATACCCCCCCGAGCCACATTTCTTTGCCCATCTGCTATGTTTCAGAGTTCTAGCTTAATGAGGAAAAACAATTAGCTCTTGTGGCTTAAAAAGATGATTACAAAACCGGATGAGCCCAGCATATTAGTGGAGGAACAACACTGGTGCTGATGGAGAGCTGCAGGCTGCTCACCTCCGACGGCTTCCTCTCTACCCTGTTGGTTTGTGGGAAAACAAATCAGGCCAGGAAACATGAACACACTCTGTGGTTTGCTCATGGCATGGATTTTTCTGCTTTTTAAGAGAGGATTGCAGAACTGCGGTTAACACATCGCCAACAGGCACTCGACAACCTTCAAAACCGTAAAAGGAGGAGGCTCGTGGCCAAAGCTTCTGCACATTTAACATGCAACCCGCCTCCAACCTCAGCATCAGAATGTGACAGAAGATTCGTTCATTCATAATAGGAGTGCGTGAGACAGCGGCACCGCTGGCTTTTAAATGAACGGTGGCTCAATGAAGAAAGAAAAAGGTTGGCATCATCTTGGAGGACTGTTTCCAATAGCAAGGCAATAAAAAAGGAAATGTCAGGGTGTTTTTAGTCATGTGCTGCAGGCATACTAAAGCATCAGATACTCCAGGGGCACTATTGGTGGAAGGGAAATATATTAATCTCAGTAGACAAAGCTATGATGGACAAACACCTGAAGACAGCAGCGCCATCTTAGAAAGCAGGAGACGGGCTGGCTGTGTGGGGACTTCAGCATGGCTGCTCTTAGAGAAACCCACACCCAGAAGCCCACACAAACACACACTGCAACTAAAGTATACAGAGTCTGGATGTTCAGCTACAGCACAAACACAGCACCTTTTTTTTTTTTTTTGCTTTTTGCCCGCATCCAAACAGCAAAGTAGGAAGAGCTAACGAAACCAAAAATCTTTTCTCTCTTAAATCTTTGGTGCTTCTCTGCTCCAGTACAGAGAAAAGCAATTCATCTCTCCTTGGTGGCTATTAGCAGGGGACCAGACCTCTAACAAGCCTGGTCACTTTCTCAGTCGATACCTCAGTGACTGTTTTTTCCAGTCAAGTCTGTCAGACTTCAGCTGCAGCTTTACTGTAAACACTATGCTGGAAACACCAAAAACTGTGTTACAGGTAGACATTAGTGTTGAGAACGCACCGGTCTCTTCGTGAAGGTTTTCCTCAGAAAAGTGATGCACCTATTAGCACAACTACAACTATAGCTGCAAAGGAAAAAAAAGCTCCTAATGCTAGAAAATGCTTCCTACACTGTAACTGATGTGCTGCTTCAGCTTCCATCACCGTCCATGATGTAATGCCACAAATGTCACCTCGAAGAGCACAGACGATATCTTTCCAGTGATAATTACCCCTTGATAAGGTAATTATGCCTTCGATGTAAGAAATGATAACTTACTGCTAAATGTTTGACAGAGTATTCAGTAAAAAGACAGCAGAGATAATCCAGCACACACAGGCAATGAATTTTAAAATGGAGGATGGATGGAGAGAGATGCGTTCTTTCCCGTGCAGTTATTACCACAGCATGTCAATAATTCATTCTTGGTGTCTATTAATCAGCACACTTAGGAACCAGACTCAAAGGCATAAAGCCAGTGCAAGTTTTTGTGATAATTCCACTATTATTATGGGGAGCTGTTGTGAAAGCCACTGAGAACCAGGTTGCAACATTTCTCATCGATCCATTTCTACTAGAGGCGAAGACGTTAATAACGTGAGCATAGGAGCTCTGCACTCGCGTCTTTTTTGGCACCTTACCGGAACTACACAACAACCCAGAAGTGTAACATCGGCTTTTGGATCACCGGTGTCAAACTCCAGGCCTGCAAATCTAATCTGGCCTGTTGAATCACAGACAGATGGAAGCCATTTTTGGTGGGGTTAAGAGAGGGAAACTCTCTGCAGCTTTTCCAAGTTGCCGTTTATCAGTGAGACAGAAATAAAACAGCCCACCCACACAGGCACATGCATCACAGAATTACATTTAGATGCTTTTATGTTCTAACCAGAGTGGAGGGAAAGAATAAAAAATAAATACTGAGCTAAAATGTAAACTGTAACTTGATGCACCGCTGTAAGCAAAACAAGTGCATTTGCATCTCTGCACACATTAGGATACAGAGTGAGAAACGTGTCAGCTTGTGTGTTTACATCACGCCACACACGGATAATCAAATCGTTCGCTCATTAAAGCGGATTGGCCTGATCGAATGTGGTTGTTGGGGGCCTCCTCGATGAGGTACTAATTCCTGCTCATCCTGGCGCCTGAACAGAGGTGCCAGTGGTGCAGAAAGACTCCTCAGAGGTGTTCAAACAGAACTGCACATGACAAGAGCTGAAGAAACAAGTCCAAACATTCACAGCAAAGGGTGACGATTATACAATTGCTTTCTATCATCATCACATCACTCATATCATCACTTCCCTCACATCCTGAATAATGAAGACTAGCCATAGCTGTTGTTATTAAGCACTTAAGATTAATTATTAAAATTAAAATGTATAGTGCCAAATTCCACTGTGGGAAACTGAAGCATTTAAACCTCCAAAGTCACATTAAACAAAATATAGACGGTTAGGATTAGTCAACATTACAGGTCAGTATTTACACCATAAAACAACCTATTAAGGGAAGAAAATATAAAATAGACCAAATATTCTCCACATTTATGACTAAATCAAAATAATTTTGTTTTGTTGTTTTTAAAGAAGCAAGAGTTCAAACTGTAAAAAGAAGGCTTGAGGGCGTGCATGTAAGCCAACTCACTGAGCCTGAAAGAAAAAAGAAATGGTGCAGCCGTGACCTCTGCCGCTTCGTCTGTCAGAGCAATTTAGCTGCGCCTCACCTTTTGTAAACGAGAGTGTGTTTCAGGGCTTTCCAGGATGTCAACAAACCCTTTTCCAACACTTACAACGGGCGACAAACTAACACGACTTGTGTTAGCGCTTCTGGTGTTGCCATTCCTTTGGCTTTTAAAAATTCGCCTAATGATCTGGACAGTGATTGCCTGTTGGATGGACTTCCTCTGTATCAATATATCCCCTTATCATCAACCTTTATTGCTTAGCCGGGGTCACGAGGGTCGTAGCCAATCTCAGCTGCCTCCAGGTGAGAGGTACAACCAGGACAGGTCATCAGCTCCGCCTGTGTTTGACCAAATGCTATTATACAACAATGTAATCTGCTTTTAGTGCTGCCACTGGCTTCCCACCAGAAACCTCCATAAAATAAACATTTTTGCAAATGTTTATTCTGGGGAAGAAATTGCTTTCAGCAAATCAAAAGCGAGCAGATGAAAAGTCATCAGGAAATGATTCAGAAGATCGTTTCACTTTCACTGGTAGCAAACCATTCCGAACCCTGGAATTAGGATGTTTAGCAGCACTAAACGAGAGACTGACAGATGGGGGGAATAAGGCCAAGAATAGGGAGGGACGAGTCTCATCGCATCACAGACTAAACACACGGCTACTCCAGCGTGTCTGACTCAGCTTCAGAGCTCCTGGCTGGTTTCACAGACATCACGAGCCACAGTGGTGGGTTTCTTAGTCCACAGTGGGGCTACGTCACGCTGTATTTTACCTCAGGGTGGTGGGTCACCTGATCAGAGGAACACAGCTGCAACTAACGTACCCACGGGCAGTGGAAATTCTTTCTGTCTGCCCTGAAACCTCTTGCTCTGTCCTCTCCACTCGTTCACCCTAGTGTCCTCCTGTTAGAGAGTGTGTGTGTGTGCGTGTAAGATGTGCGGTCATCGAGCCGTGACATAGCTGAGTGCGGCAGCCGTGGGGCAGTCACGTGACATGGTGCTCAGTCAGAAGTCGGCGACACGTGTCCTCGGCTCCCCAGTGATCATTCAGAGATTCATTTTAGGAGAAATCAACACGTCCTTGTCCATCACATTCTGCCTTAGTCAGGTGACAGCACCTCTCCTTCTGGTGTTGGTGTCAGTATTTACTATAAGACACAGACAAATGTTACTAGTTATCATTTGTTTTAAAAAAGAGGGAATTTGTCCTGGGTCTAAATATTATAGAACAGAATGTTACGTTACTGAAAGTTAACACCTTTGGGTGATATTGTGTTATTCTAATTGAGAAGACTTCTTTTTTTCACCTCATGTACAATTTTGCACATTTGTTTCTTTCGCAACACATAAAATGGTCCTTTATTATTCACAGGACTTTTTTTTTTTTTTTAAAAAAAAAAAGCTTCTTATGATTCAAAAAACTACTGTTCTTCTTAAAAATGTTGGTATGCTGATTGTATTTATTCTTTTTGGTTAAAACTCATAAAGAGGGAGATTATTCACCCAGCAATGGAACTGCTGATTGTCTGTTGTAATAAACTGTCAGAAAAACACTACTCCGACATCAATTTTTGTCCCAAAGGATCAGACAAGATTAATTGTTCCTGCTCTCCGACATCTGTGGGACTTGTAGCTGTGCTAATTGCCTCGTTAATTGCCTGTTATTAAATCCAAAGAATATGCAGTGATTTTGAAACATTCTGACCTCTACTCTGATGGTGAAAATGATTGTAAGAGAACCTGTTGCTACTATTCATGTGCTCAGCACCTTCATTAACCTGGACTGATGGAAGATTCATTTGATCTGATATGTGTAAATACATCCGCTGCTTACTCCATTACACCCACAAAGACTGAGTAAATATTTTAAACAGCCTCATGCTGCCGCTTTCAATTTGCACATTTTGTTGAAACAACAGCCGGAGGAGCAGAGATGTGCCGGTGAATATGGAGGCAGCTTCTCTCCTGTGCAACAGAAATCAGCCCATTAACCTGAAAAAGCAATAAACCGCCAAAAAGGATCTCTGCAGACTCCGCCTGTAGGTAAGAGGGTCTCCAGTCAGGCAGCTTATTGAGACCCACAGCTGAGTGCTGTCCATGTTTCATAACAGAGCATCTTTGTACCTGAATAAACTTAGATTTCAAGTCAAGCAATGCTGCTGAACCCATTTACGCAGCAAAGGGAGTATAAAAACTACGAATTATCAGTATTGACCAATCCTATCCCTCACATTTTTGCAGAATTGCCCTTGAGGATTCATCCAATATTAATTCGGTCCCCTGGGTGTAAGAGTGAGGGCTCTCTGAGGTCATCTCCATGTCTCCCTGTTGTTTGTGACTCTGCGCCACATGAGGTTGACGGGGCCTCGAGCTGATTTGCAGAGAGTGAAATCAGGAGAGCTGCCTGGTGTCCCTGGTGTCTGGGACCATAAACAGCAGCTTTTAGACTTCTGATCTGAGGACTAAATCCAACCTAGGCGGCAGCTGCACCACCTGTGACGGGGGCTGCGAGTGGAGCCTCATTACTGCCAGACTCGTGTTCTGCTGGTCGGATATCGGTGTTTCGAGGATTCCTGCGGGGTCAGAAGGAGCGAGCGGCTTCTCCTCTGACCGTTTTACACTCCACATCACACAGGGAGAGTACAGCCACACAAACCATCGATGTGGGTGTTCGAGACGTGCTCCAGAGGGAGGATAGGCTCTGGTCACGACTCAGACACACATGCCAAAATTATGCACACACATACACAAAGACACACACAGACATAATGTCCGCATAACACTCATCCAACCCTGTAAGCTAAATCATAAAAGTGTTTTTATAGACAACATGAGACTTCTCCCCAAAGCAGGGTGTTAAATATGTGAATGTGCATGATATTCACACATGCCTACAGCTGTGCGTGCATGTACGAGCAGCACCACCGAACAAAGATAAAAATAAATCAGTTTTAAGGACATTTATACACAGTGGTGACTGAAATTGTAGGAACATTCGGCACAAGAGGTTTCAGGGGTTTTCAGTGAACGAGCCATTTAAAGAAACGTTCTTCTAACTACTGTCCAAGCACCTGTGACATGAGGAATGTGTTTGGAAAATACACAACACTCTGGAGATATGCTGCAAATGGTGGACAGCACTAGCTCTTGTGCTTAGAGCAATAATTAACACATTTCATTAACATAATTACCTAAAACTGTGTTTTGGGGGCTACCGAAGGTCTCTATTCTCAGATCTGTCAGGATAGGTTCTTAGTTTAGACCATGTTATCTGTGTGATTTTAGGCTTACCTAACATCCTGCCTAGATGACACCATGGTGTGTGTTTGGTATGTACACCAATGGGAGTTTATTTCACAGCCGTTGGAGCATATTGCATCTCCGAATTAACAGATTTGCGCCTAACTTATCACAGCACGCTGCATAGCACATGTGAGGAGAGAGAGAGAGAGACTAAATTTACACTCTCTTGGTTGTTCCTAGTTTAGATAGCAAAGTGAGACTAGTTTTTTGATTAAAATAAAGTAACCCAAATGAGGCCATAATATAAATGACTGAGGTGCAGGCACTTGTGGTGCTTGTCTTTTTCTCTCTTTTTTTAAACTCTGAGGATAATTTACCATCTGTTTCCATGGTTATCATGTCCTTGCAGCAGAGATAGAAAAGAAATATCCTGCCTGTCAAAAAGCCAGTTTAGTCATTTTCTCAAGCAGAGCTCTGGTGGTCAACTATGAGGCCAGAGGAGTAAAGTAGTAGCAGTAGAGTAACACGAGAAAAGTCCAGAAACAGGAATGTACGCCTGTGTGTTAACTGCGCTGAATTTGATCAAAATCCAGTTTCCACAAGAGCTAATTTAGTTTAAACACCTGTGGGCGAGATACCTAAGATATGACACCCTTATCTGACCCTTTGTGTAAAATTAGGTCCCGGAAAGGTGTAAATGTACAGTCAGCTGGGAGCCGAGTGAGTCAGCCAGTAGCTCCGAGTGGCTCCACATCCATCTGCAGTAATCCTGTGATGGATGAGTTGCCTCTCGTTACATGGGTCGGGCTGACGGTGAGGGCCGGCAGACATTGAGCTGCTCCGGATTGTTGTCAGGGGAGGAAAAGTCGAGAGCTGCAGGTGATACAGCGTCTTGTTAGACAGCAGAAGCAGCTCATGACTATGGATGCTTTCTTTGACTGAGCTCACCTCTGTCCTGCCAGTTCCTGCTCTCCCCTCCACAGCTCATCAATATGTCTATTCTCTTTCCTCCCCCTGTTTTTGTCTTTTCTTATTACTTGTAGATACCCCCCAAAACCCCAGCTGGACTGTAGTTCTAACTAAAGTACTGACAGCGACGTATCGACTGTAGCTTGATGAGAAGGACCGACCACAAAAAAACAAACCTCTCTGTCCTCACAGCTCAGTCTGTCTCACTTCTTTTCTTGGCCATAAACGCTAAACAACAAAAAGCTGCGTAGCAGACAGTGAAAGAAAAACAAATGTCGAAAGCATTACTGCTGGGCTGATCAAATTACAGCATGTTTATGCTCAGCACAAATGGTTACCGTCATTTTGATGTACGACCTGCACAGAGCACTCGAGGAGCAGCGGGGTTTAGCAGCTCCACATGATCTGCTCAGTCTAGGAATTATATGCGACTCCTATGACGAGCAAACATTACAGCCACAGAAGCACTTTTCCTCACCACATTATAGCACAACACCAGGTTGGCACTGAAAGGAGAGATCTTAGCTTCACATCCGTCAAAAACATGGCAGAACCAATCAGAATCCTCACAGGATCTTTAAAAATGGAGTCCTGCTGCAAACAGTCGATGGTTCCATCACCCAACAGTTCACTGCAGAGCTTCTCGAGTGTGTTTCCCATTTTCTTAAACCAACTTCTTGATCACCACTGGGCTGTTCCTTCCCAGACGGCACACACAGGTTCACGGACCAAGAAAGCTAGAATTGAAAGGCAGTGTTTGGGAAAGCTGGAAAAAGATGAGGAACAATGGGGCAGGTTTCTACAAAATGCAGATCAGCCCCAAAATTCTGTCATTTACTATTTCTGTAGTAACTGGACATTAACCATTAGACTCGTGTGTAACAACTGTGTCAAGAAGTAGCAGTAAACACCATACTTCAAATCCAATTTAGAATAAACAAATAATTATCTTGTACAGAGATGACAAACGTGCTGCATCCTGGTTTTTCTTGCCCATGTGGTTGTTTGTTACGCACTCCCGACAACATCTCGTGATAATCTATCTATCAGAGATAATCTATCTTGAACCATCCGCAATAATTAAAGAAAACAAATCATGGCTGCAAAGTAAAATCTATCGTGTGAAATTCCACCGTGACGCATGATGCTGCAGCTTCTCCGTCGTTATTTATTTCAATATTAATATTTTTGACTCTGCTGCAGACAGAAAAGCAGCCATAAGACATCCACTCCGACACACTGCTGTCAGGGCTATAATAAAAGCATCTTTATTGGTGTATTAGGATGGATTTTTTTCATAAAATTAAAAAAACGCAAATCCCAGCAAGATAATGGGGAGAATATCATCCTAAATATAGATGCAACACGGCACTGCAGTGTTTTCTTTTAGATCAATGCTTCTTCACGTTCCCTTTGTGCTGAAAATGTAACCGTTTCGTGTGTGAAAAAAAATCTTTGTAATGTCGTTCAGTAAAAATTTTGTCTCTATCTATGGCCTAGGCCCACGTCTGTCTTCTTCTTTTGACAAAATAAGGGGTAAACGTCTAGAAGGCTCAGAGTAGATCATGTGGTCAGAGTAATCCAATTCCACTTGCAGCAACTAAATCACATCATCCCAGCATGACTTTTGAGAGGGAGTGCGCCTCTACACAATTGCTTGATGGATGTGCAGCAGACTTAGTTTCCCTTCTTCTTTCCCTCTCTTCCGTTCCACTGTTTTAAGGGCTCTAATTCTATTTTGCCATTATTGTCTGATGTTTGACGAAAATATACCAGCCAAGGATTCTAATTCAAATATTGGGTGCTTTGGTGAATAAACTTTCATCTCTTTTTTGATGATTCAAAATTCATCTGCAGTTTACGTATAACAGAACTGGTGATAACAGAGAGGTGATGGAGAGGGATGATATGACAGGGACTGTCTCCGACCTTTGATCACTTCGATTTTGTCAAATTTGTAATAAACCTACAAATGGAGGAGAACTGCCGGCAGCGAGGTACCCTAATATTGCATAACTGCCTCTTTTTAATCATAAAATGTTCAGATTTATTAAAAAAGATGAGTTGTTGTCATAGCAACAGTGATCCGTTTCCTCCACAGGTGACATGATGCTGATTGGTCTGCTGATTGATGGCATTTGAGTTCCTTTGAGGTGCGTCTCGTGCATAGTAATAGGTCTATGTCTGCAACACTGCAAGTTAATTCAAACAACTCACAAAATTTCTACTCCCCTGATGCGGCTGTTTAAATAGATTTTCCTGTAAATATACTTACAAACATCATCAAAAAATACCTCTGTGCTGCACATGGGACTTAATGTCCATTGTTTTTTCAGTTAAAATGATCACCCAAATTATATTATACAGACATTTTTAAGGTTGAACAGAAGTTATGTAGTTTCAGGCTAAGCTTTATCCTAAAAGTGGATCTGAAATAATATTTGAAATAGAAAGAGGGAAAGAATAAAGCCCACACTGCCAACCCAGACTAAACCCCATCTGTGGATCAGAGGTACACCACCTTTCCTTCACAGCAGAGGCTGATTTTAGTCCTGCTAGAACGAATTTAAAACTTTCTTTATAGAAGGTGAAGGGTTAGTAGTTTTTTTCTGTTACCAAGAACCAAAAGGAACAGATTTTTATTGCTTTTAAAATCTCTGTTAGGGCAGGTGAAAAAAAAAAATCTGAGATTTCGTAGCAGCTTTACCAGAGCAACCTGGTGCTTTACTCTTGATTGTTCTTCTTGTGACATTCCCTGTGTTTTTCCATCTAGATTTCTAGCAAAGCATAGCATGGCGTCCCGAAAACCCAAATCACTCCATGACAATTTTTTTCATGTTTAATCAAATTCATAGATCACATTTTCATTTTTCTATCCTTTCAGAACGTGCGAACAATTACAGTTTTGTTCTTGTCATGTCTTTTTTATGAAAAATCCTAGTTTAATATTCAGAACACTCTGCAGCCTGTGACTTCTTTTTTAAAATTTGGAACAAAGCACGACGACTGTCTTTGCTTAAAATCTTGTTGCCGTGTAAATGTATGGCGATAGCACAGGCAGAAATAGCTCGTCATTATTTACACAATGGCGACAGGGCATGAGGAGCAAAAGAAGAGTCACAACACAGAAGAAACTTTGCTGTTTACCACTGCAAGGTTGCATCCAAATTAGTTAACAGGCTAACTGCCCTCCTTTGACATAATAATCCCTCAGGACTCCTGGGGAAAAAAAGCTCTTCTTAATGCTGGTTATTACTCAGTGCGTACTGACATAGCCAGCACCATTCGTCTACATCTACTAATAGTCTGCCATCTTGGGAGTGAGCACAGGCCTCCTGTTTACTCAGAAATTCCTCAGTGAGTCAATAGACCCATTTGCATTTAAAGAAAATGCTGCTCAAATTGTGTAAATATATGCATCGATGTCAGACAGCTATCACTGGAATTGCCTACTGCTTTTGTATGTTTGTGTGTGTGTGTGTGTGTGTGTGTGTGTGTGTGTGTGTGCGTGCGTGCATGAAATCTTTTTCTAAACATCTGACACAAACTAGAGTTTATTTATACGCCTGTTTTAAGTGAAACAAATATACATGATCATCTATTAAAGCATATGTAGGCAGTAGTAGTACGAGGTTATATAAGTTAGTAGGTTGCTCAATAATCAAACTTATTTCAATTACAGCTGCAGCTGCCCAGAACATTCTGGCTGAGTGCTGTAAATCTCTGAAAGGCAGCAGCAGAAAATGAAGCAGTGACGGCCAGAAAAGACCACCCTGTCATTTAAATGTTGAGCTCAGTGTGTAGCAGGTCACTTTGCCTCTTTTTAACTGCAGAAGCTGACTGACAACTGAACAATGGGGCAAATGGCCGAGTGTGTCACAGCTTCACTGGAAACTGCCTGCAACACCACCAGAGATGGTTGCACCTGCATTCTTAATTTGTGTTTGCTTACGTAATAGTGTACGCACTGTGCATGTGTGTGTGTGTGTGTGTGTGTGTGTGTGTGTGTGTAAGTGTGTGTGTGTGTGTGTCGTGCGTGTGTGTGTTTTTCCTGACATCACTTAGAGGAGTATGCACAGAGGTGTGACAGCTCCTGCAGGGACAAATCCTAACCGTGTCACTGCTTTTATTTTGCACATTTTAAAAAGGGTGTAGGTGTAATTACGAGAGTGATTACCATTAAAATTATGTTTCTCCCCTCACACCTCTGTGACTCAGGGTCTATTATCATTCCACGATGACTAACAAAGCCAAAAACCGACCTGGTTAATGTTGGTGTTATAACTTCTAACTCACGATGTGCTCCCCAAACAGCTAAACAGTGGAGTATGACTCACTAGGAAAACTTACAGTGGAAAACAATCTCTTCCTAACTGTATTTATAAAAAGGAGGTGGTAGAATCAACACTGGGGCCAGGGAAAAAACATTAAATAAAGAGAGATGGACAAAGGGGGACTGGCAGTGACGTAGGCAGATGCAGGGAGAATGAAAGGGAAAAAGAGCAGATGCGGCCTTTGGGCTAAGCTGCTGAATCACCATGTCTCCTCTCATTACTGAAACGCATCATGAGTCCCAAGCCCCCCCTCGTACGCAGAGATGGTTGTGATGAAAGCAGAGAGCAAGGCAGCAAAGGAGAAAGAGATGGGGGAAAAACACACAGAGGGCAGCAAACGTGCAAAAAATATTCCCAAATCAGCCCCCCCCCCCCTCCTTTTTTTACCGTTGGCCTTCGTCACCTTGAAAGGCTGCAGGCTCTGTCTCCTTCTCACACACCTCAGAGTCTGTGGGTCTGTTACATAAGGTCTGCACGCAGCGCACACACACACACACACACACAAACACACAAACACACACACACACACACACACACACACACAAACACACACACACACACACACACACACAATCTCTCTCTCTCTCTCTCTCTCTCTCTCTCTCTCTCTCTCTCTTTCTCTCTCACTTCAAACGAAACCACCCAAGCATACAGACACACTCCTATCTGTAATAAAAATCCACCAGCAGCAACAGCAACT
>CAAE01014979.1:3202556-3233975 GCA_000180735.1 Tetraodon nigroviridis
AATCCAGAAAAGCCTATTTATTTCAGTCAGGCAGGTGTTCCCCAGTACAGAACATTATTGCTGTTAGAAACAATGTTTTTTTTTGTTGTTGTTGAATGCAGAAAAACATGCTGGACTTTGTGATTGCTGTGGATGATCCAGTGACTTGGCACACGATGAATCTGCTGCAGAATCGTAAACATTACTCCATTCTCAAACTGCTGGGACCAACCATGGTCAGCTCCATACAGCACGACTATGGAGCTTCTGTATATTACAACACACTGGTGCCTGTGGATGGGAGGGTGAATGGTTTTTTTGATGTGTTAAAAAAAATACATGCAGTTATAGCTTCTCAAATGACATTTGCTGCTCAGATATGAACTCTATGTAGTCTATAATTTCATTTCTACTATTTTCTAACTTTTAATCATCTTTTTTCTTCCTTGAACAATATTCTTCTTAGATAATTAAATATGGTGTGATTAGTACAGAGTCTCTAATCGAGGACCTGACACACTGGAAGACCTTGTATGTCGCCGGACGCCTCCACAAACCAGTCAGTATATTTATATAGGCAGTATGTTGTATCTTGTTACATCATTAAAAATTCACCTGTTGTTATTCTGTCGTTCATTTGTTGAACAGCATATTTACACGTTTCTTTTCCGATTTCAGGTGAAAATGCTGTTCCAGAACGAGAATGCTAAACTCCGTGCTGCTCTGGCGTCTAACCTAAAAAGTGCTGTGACGGCGTCCTTCCTGATGCTGCCAGAGAGCTTCAGTGAGGAAGACCTCTTCCTCAAAATAGCCAGTCTTTCCTATGCCGGTAACAGCTGTTGCGTCACTGAACGCATCCTTTTAAATTTGACTATCAATATGCCGTAGCCGATGAACACGTTTTTTTCCACTCACTTTTTTTCTGGACTGCTTAAGGGGACTTCCGGATGGTAATTGGAGAAGATAAATCTAAGGTGTACAACATTGTCAAAGACAACATTCAGCACTTCCGGATTCTTTACAGCAGCATCTTGCGTGACTGCCCCCAAGTGGTCTACAAACCCCAACAGGGGAAACTCGAGGTAATATTTACATGTGTTTAACATATTCAAACCTTGTAGTTGTAGTGTAAAAATAAACAAAGGTATGTAAATTAGTAAACCAACTCACTGTCTTTTCAGTGACTTTTTGTGCATCATTTCATCATTTAAAACCATAAAACCAGGCGGGAAACACAGTAGAAAATGGAGTAGATCGTTTTTATCTACATTTTATCTTGACGTGTTCCTATAGGTTGACAAAAGCCCAGAAGGCCAGTTTATCCAGCTGATGGCGCTGCCTCGGACCCTGCAGCAGAAGATCACAAAGCTGGTGGATCCTCCAGGGAAGAACCGGGACGTGGAGGAGATCCTGCTGCAGGTCGCTCAGGACCCAGACTGTGGAGCTGTAGTACAGCAAGGTTTGACCCCTAAAAACACAGAGGAGAAGGCAAATGATCGGGAGATATACGGAAGGAGAATGTTGAGATATCCTTGAAATGTATTCCCACACGATTGTCATGCATGAATATTATCATTAAACCTCACTTTTAGATTCACATCAAAAATATTTTATGTATATACAGCACCCTTACCAAATTTCAAGAGTATGAAAAGTAAGAGTGCAAATATTTAATGTCATTTTTTCCCTCAGGTGTTTCATTGATTGTGAAATCTTCCAGTATAACACAAAGCATCAAAGGTATTGCTACAGCTGGTGAGTACAAAGATTACATGTAGTGATTTCAGTTTAACAGCTGTATTATAATAGAATAATCAGAAATATTAAGATAAGAGATTATAGAAGACTTTTTCCTAAGTAATATATACAGCATGGAATAAAATCTGGATTATATCAGCGATCTAGAAGTCAGGGTGCACTTCCAAAGTCACCCACAGGGGGGCGATAAACAAGTTGCAAGCTAGAACGACGTGTCTAACAGACAAGCTTAAGTTTTCAAGTTGTCACCAAATAATCTGTGATATGGCAAATCAGGTATTTTTGTACAATTAACAGCCCTGACCTGTCAAAAAATAGATAAATAAAATCCTCGTGTGTCTTCTGAAGATAATAACAAAGCTTTTCCCACCATTCTGAAGCCTTAAGGTTCAGTGGTAAACTATTTTAAAATAAAGCTGACTGCAAAAAGTCGTATTAGCTCTGCAGTCATCATTGCAGCGGCAGAGATCTTGCGCGATTATTTTAAGCTCTGGACCTTTGTATCTAGAGCTTGCCGGTCCTTTCAGATGTCTTAACAAAATCTAATATTAGTTTTTTAAGTGGTACATGTTTTAATTCAGTTGGGACTTACACTTTAAACATCTACTTACCTATAATTAGTGTTTTAAAAGTATCTACTCTGTACTAACAACTTTTTTAACTGTTACCCGTTCAGGTTTGTGGAAGACGGTGTCGTACAGCTCCAAAAAACTTTGGAAGATGTGGAAGGGATGGAGGAGGAAACCATCTGTCTCACAGATGTCCTGATCTCTGACAATCAATGTTTATCTTTTTTTAAACCCTGAAACAACCAGAAGCAGAAACAGATTTCATTGATGTGCCCCATTTATATCTTTTTTTCAGGTTATTTATACAGTATTACCCTCTGTTGTCTCTCAGAAGTTGTCACTGTTACTATTAGTTATTCGATCAGACTGATGGTAAAATGCATTGACTGTTTCTTTACGTACACTTGAGTTATTCACAAGAATCATAAAACATTTTAACAAAATTTCTCTTGTGGCCCTTTTTTTAAACAAAAAAAAATCAGCCAAGATTTTCAAGTCATTAAATTCAATCCAAGTTGCACAGCTATAGTTAAGCAGATGCATAGTCTAACTTTTTAAAAAATAATTTGTCAATAAGTAAAAGCATATTGGCTCAGAAAGATCAAGATAAAAAGCGATTTGCATATCTTAAATTCCCACGAAACTTTAATTCAAATATATTCTTTATTCTAAAAGGTTTAGGACTGGGATCAATTGAGAGAAAGTTTAAAATGCTAAACTGTAACCAAATCTAACTGAATATTTATTTTTAATAAACAGCATTTTATTGTTTAAATTCTGCTCTTGTCTACAAATTCCTATTGTTGTTTTTTTGTACGTTATGTCATAAATATATGTAAAGGACTTTAAACAAGGCAGAAAGCCCGCGTGGGTCACGTGGTCACACCTCTACCGGAAGTGATGCCAATAACTCATTATCATAATTTATATTGATGTCATCGCCTTTCTCCTCCGCCAATCAGCGTCTTTCACTTTCACCACCTGCTACGAACTGAATTCCATCATTCCAGGCATTCCTGCCCTCCCTCCCTTCGCCCTCCCTCCTCCTCCTCCTCTCCTGCCCCTCTTCCTCGTTTAGCTACAGCCAAGTCTGTTCCGACGGTCCTGCCACCATTGTCTTTCTTCGTTCCAGCGGCTTTATTTGTGCCGGATATTTTTCTGCCCTCGAACCTTGTTGGAATCTACTTTTCTGCGTGTTCGTTGTCACGCGCGGAGCCTCCGAAAGTGGCGTTTAATGCCGGTAGGTTCTCCAGACTCCTGACTTTTCTTGGGAATTTCTGGTGAAAGTTTTATAAAGTGTGTTGCCGATGAGGTCGGTTTTTGTAAATTATTGTCAGTTTAATTGAAGACTGCACCAACAACCGGTTTTAGACGGCAACAAAGTTGAAAAGCCCTCCTCAGCCGCGCACTTTTAACTCCACAAATCGGCGATCACCGACCTGTAGCATGGCTGCTTTATTAAACCTCCCCAAAATAACGCCTGCGTTTTCTTTTACCAACTTACACCTCTAAATAACGTTGCAAAAATGAAAGACTAAGTCAGGACGATGTCTGTTAAAGGTCTGAAATTCAGACGCACTTGTTAACGTTTATTTTTAGCGTCAAACTAATGAATTTGCGCGCTTGACGTAAAACGCGTTGTTGTGTTGTGACAAGATCCCGGAGACCAGCGAGCAAACGCTGGCAGTTAGACCTGCAGCCATAAGACGAGCTGAAGGAGAGGTGTCCCACAATGTAGGCCTGAGAGGTACGCTCCATGCTCTTTTCCTTATTTTTTAACCACAAACTAGCGCTTAGATTTCCAAAAACAAGATTTTGTTCTTGTTTCGGATAGGGAACAGCTTTGGGAGCAGCCGAGCATTGTCACCATACACCGAAACATCAAGTATAAATATATGGTTTAAGGCATCAAAATCTATATGAATCTATATATTTTTTCCAGTGTTTGTGAGAAAGTGCACCTTCCTCATACCCAAACTCTGTGATTCACAGGGGCTCCAGCATGGAGACACCACTGGAAGTTCTCTCAAGAGCAGCATCATTTGTTCATGCAAATGAGGAGGACGGTAGGTTTGATGAAAGTGCTGCTCTTGGCCTTTTGTGTGTCAGTGTGAGTGGAGGCTTCTGGTTTTTCCTGTCTGCTCAGTCGGTGCAGAAGCTGCAACATGAACAGAACAATTAGCATGAGCGTAGCTGCTTTACATCAGTCGTTAACCCTGACCCCGTTCTACCCCATAAAGACAGTATATGTCTTTGTGCTGTGCAAGCTTTAAGTAGCAAATCCAGGCCAGACACCCCCAGCTCCCACCCGTGCCTATTTTTCTCCAGCTTAATGACTTGGGTCAACTTGTTTTCACATGAATTGGCGGTGAGTCCCCGTCTGAGCCAAATCTATCTGTTCTGGATGCTGTGATAGAACGCAAAGTGAAATGGGGTTCTGAAATGAAGCGGGAAATCTGGGTTCCTAAGAGAAGAACAGCTGGTGCAAAAAATCTCATTAAGAGGTGTGGATATTTTAATTCACACATGCAAGCGAATAAATTATCGTATTATCATTTTTTTTTTGTCTATTTCAGAAATGCAAGAGGATGACTGGGGTTGGCATATTTCCAAAGACAGTTTTAAATGTAAATTGAGTACTTTTAAAGGCCTTAGATGGTTTTTGTTCCCAGGATTCTTTGGTTTAAATGAGCTGACTATCATCTTCTTGCACTTGTGAGTGAAATCTCATTGAAGGTCTCCTCCCCTAATTCTCTCTCTCCCTTCCCTGCAGTGTTTTTGTTTTTCTTCCTCCGCGTTGTCACTTTTTGTTGTGCGCGGCCTCTTTGTCCGAAGGCAATGCAGCAAACTCCTTTGCGCGACAGGAGCAACCCAGCGATCTCCCCTTTTGTTTGTGTTTAGACTCCTAATAAAGGTGTCATTTGCACAACCTTATTGTGCGTTACCAGAGCTCTAAATGCCGGCCAACCTCCGTGAAACCTCTCCGACTGACCAGGCCTAATACTCGCCGTTCCCTCTGCAGAGTAAATGTAGTGGCTGCGTGGAAGGTCTTGCAGAGAGCTACATCTTTCCTGAATAAGTATATATCTATCTATATGTGCCTGGTTGTTTTAATTCAGATCACCTGATTTGCTCTCATCTGAATGAACAACAGGCGGTCTGTGTCTCAGTGTTGCATTATGGAAAGTCTATTTGTGTGTGTGTGTGTGTGTTTCTCCACGTTATCTATTGTTTTGCCCCTGTTTTCTTTTTTTTTTTGGTGTCTTCATTTGAGCATGACCTACTAGAAACAGGTTGTGCTGTAGGTGAGAGGTAACCTGACCAGGGAGCCATACCTGTGGGTGTTATCAGCCAGCTTCTGTAACTGAAGATGAGTAATCCCTACAGCGCCTTTAAAAAAAAAAAAGTTTAATATTTAAACAGGTTATAAATCATACAGGTTGGAGACAAACAATGGCCTGAAGCCAAGTGACTCAGGCTTGATATCGGTTGCCAGACTGTGGGAAGAGGCGGTTACGCAGAGTAAAACAACTCAGAGCTGCACTCTTCAAACAGTCCCCGTCTTTCTAGTGGAAGATGAAACCCCCCCCCCAGATGTTGTCACCGATACCCGCGGAGCAATTACTCCTGCGTGTGGACTGGCGGTCGGGTCAGCCGCTGACCTCTGCAGGCTGTGTGTGCTGAAGCCCGAGTGCTCCCACAGGCGCAAGCGTCAGTGTGTGAGCCTGGGTTCTTCAGGCTGCAGCTGAACAGGTGCTACGCCTGCACCACAGTCCCGGCCCCAGGGCCTGCGTCACACGGACGGGTAGAGTGCCTTGAGGAGTGCTGTGTATGTAGAAAGTGCTGCTTTGGGTAAACTCACATCTGTTTCTGACAAGTCCATCCTTCATCCTTCCCGTTGCGCTCATTTCCAGTTAAAGCTTGCTGTCTGTTGCTGTTTTTGCTGGTTGGCTCCTGCTGTGATGTAATCATCGGTGCGAGCTATTAGCTCCTATCAGTGTTTGTGGGTCAAGGAGATTTCAGTTATCAGCCAAGTTTGAATGAGGGCTGCGACAATCTCTTGAATGACCTCACTCTCGTGAATCTGCCATTGTTCTTGACATTAGCCTCAGAACAGAACTTTGAATGTTGATATCTTGATTATTGGTTGCACAGGTGAAGTCCAGGTCCAACGAGCGTCGCCCCTGCAGAACGCAACACTCACACCTGGGGTTCGATCACTTTTGTGGCCGGAAAGAAAGTGATAATTATCCAGCCTTTTTGCTCCTTCTTTGTAAGGTTCTTCTTGCTCATCTCTTCTCCTGTCCACGTTGTCCTCCCTTTCTTTTACTCTTTGTGCACTCCCTTATGTGCACTAAACCAACACACACATCCACGTGCATCATTGCCAGGGCTTTGCCAAGCCTGCAGGGGCGGCAAACAAAGGGGACGCTGTGGTCACAGTGTCAGAAGTCAAGTGTCAGAAGGTCACACTTCCAAGTCACAAGGTTAAATACAATTAACTCTTTGTTTGTGTTCTCTACATGCAGCATTTCTGTTTTCTGCTTTCGCCAGTAAGATCTCATACCCATCACTTCCAGCCCTGCTGTGTGTTTAGGCCAGCATTCTCCCCCTTTAGTGGAAAGACTGCTGTCCTGTTGTAAAATCTTTTGTTGTTTCATTAGTTCCTGAAGCTTTTACCTGAGTGCCATCTTACTGTTGGCCCCCACATTGACCTGGGGAGGGAATCACCCCGATGGCACAATGTGTGTTTTCACTTCATAGATGGGAAAGAATGTCTGTTACTAATGGAAGATAGTTTTCATTTGCCCACCCTTCTACCATAAGCTCCCCAGCAGCGGCCAGGCTGAAGGCCTGAATGTTGGGGTGTGGAGGGGCTCCCACCTGACCGGCATGGACACTGGATGAAGGGTTCTTCCCACTGGTTCAGAGCTCATGTCCCGCATTCATTCGTAGTAAATGCCACGCTTGCTGCTTCCATGGCTGCTCTGCCGTCTTGGCCAGCGAGCTGTGCTGACCACACATATTTGACATTCTTTGCTTTTCGATAGAACTCACCACAGTTACTCAGAATGAAGGAGGCAGGACTGCAGAGCTCTCAGAGATAAGCCTCAACCCTTTTATTGCTGGTAGAAAGAAGTACTTCTTCTGAGGATTTTGTTCATTTTGGATGGTGATGCGAATGTTTTGGTAGAAAATTTAAAAAATGGAACATGTGACTGTGGTCAATTAGGGGAAGAACTAAGAGTCTGACAGATAGAGGACATTACATTCCCATCCTTCACTTAATCAGTTGATCACTGGCTCAAACTGGCTGAAGATATTTGAAAAAAATCTGATTTAACCCAAGCTCAGACGCAGAAGGCTGCGTTTCCTGGTGTCTTTAGGAGTCGGGAACATTTCATGGTGAAGGTTTGATAGCGAAGCAGTACGCAGAATCACGAAAATGCAACTAGGGCCTCAAGTCTGTCCTGTTTTGGTGTTTGTAGTTGTGGTGCTGTTGCTGTGTGTATAATCCTGAACCTTGCCGGGCCAGGTTTATGGAAAAAAAAGTTGCAGTTAAATAATCCATTTGACTGAAAAGACTCTTTTGTCCTGTTTCCATTACGTCACAGTGTAAACAAAGCAACGTAATAATGATGTGATTGTATTGTAATAGCCACCGCAAAGAAATCCCAAGTTCGACCTGTGCTCCCCCAGCCTCTTCTAAAAGATCTTATTTCCTAATCAGGCCTGAAGAGAGAGGGAAAACCCCTCCCCTGATCATGTCTTTAACGGGACCAATAACAATAACAACAATAATAATTTACTAAGCCTCTAATAAAAAAAGTCTGCTTGCTCTTTTCTGCCCTACTCCCTTATTAACCCCTACGTGGCTTTTATCCCGCCTGTTTGTGCAACATTTTAATCAATAACAGTAAATAGCAGCCCGGTGGGTGTTTACGCATCCGCAAATATAATAAATGTCTTATTTTGATTTCTAAAAACCCATCAGCAGTAATCACGATTAGCTGGTTGGATGTTTTAGCTGTAACAGCTCGCCAGCGAGGGAGAAATGTGAAATTACTTCAGCTTGTTGTGTAATCACTAATCTCCAATTTTTCCATGCTTCAGTGTGTTGAACCACATAAATATGACGCATTTGAGTAGTGATCAGTCCTAAGCAAGCGTTTCATGACAGCTGAACGGCAGACTAGTTGCAGGTTGGTAAATTATACACCTGATGCCAAGGTAGTGGGCGTACATATTACCAATTGTTTTTTTCAAGAATTAAGGTCATGAGCTTGTGTATGGGGTTATATTTCATTTTAACCCCAACACATGAAAATGTAGTTATCCAGAGACCCAAATGTGTTTGCAAACATTCCTTAAGTACCTTTAACTTAATAGTGTGTCAGTTTTTCTGGATTAAAACACTTGTGAAGTAGTTATTTCAGTAATATCTTGGAGATAGGATTCCCATGGAAAGTCGTGCCTGGTAGGGGACAAAAACGCTTAAAGGTTGGGAATCTTGTCATGACAGTCGTGGCCAGCAGGGGGGGCTGTGGTGTTGGCGCGCTCACACACTTTCACACACCGGGGTAAAAGTGAGCAGATTTCAGCTTTTTCTGCTTTTAACTCTGAATATCCCCAGACGTGTCTGCAGCAGACAACCTCTCAGGCGTACTGTGAGGAAATACTTGGATATGTTGTGTTTAATCGAGAAGCAAACGTGATGTTTTTTCGGTCTGACATTTTGGCCAGTGTTCTCATTTTATGGTTTTAGGCATAAGAAAACGTTTGCCGAACAAAGCAGCACAGTGCTGCTTTTAAAACCCCAAAGCGCCACCACACCCTGCTCATTATGTCCTCATTAAACAGCCAGAGGAAAGCCGCCTCTGACAATCATATTCCCGATCTGTTTATTCCCGCAGCCGCTCCAGATCTGCAGAAGAGACTGGCCCCGGCCAGACACCAGGGGCCAGTAGAGAACCACGGTAGAACTAGAATTTAGAACCACTTTTGGTTTGTTTAATTTCTCTCTGGTAATAAGGCAGCAGCGTTGCCACAGTAATTGTCCACGACCTGTCACGTTTTCTTCATAAAACATCTCTACGATTTCGTGTTGAATGATCGCCCCCACTATTCCTGATTTTATATTCTCTTGTTATTTGCTGTGCAAATAACAGAATTGTCGTACTTGAGCAACAGCGGTTCGCTCCGTGAATAAGGCTGGTTTTAGTAGCACTTTTCCCCTGTAAATAACAGGCTCTGCGTGTGTTTTGTAGCGTCTCTCTGCGGTTCCATAGCGGTGATATTTGTCATACTTGACACCGTGCGTTGGGGTGCCTCTTCCCCCCCCCCTCTTCCTCTCTGGATGTGTTTGGAGAGGCTGATCTTGTGCGTAAAACATCCGCGATATTTGAGGCGCTCCAGAGATTTGCCGAGCATGCCCAGTGCGCCTCCGAGCCTCCGAGCCGCGGAGCCAGGCAGCGGTGCAGCGGGCGGGGGGGGAGTCACAGCGGTCGCAGCCTGCGCGTCAGTGCAGTCCACTTACAGCTGGCTGTGAGGACCACTGACGTCCCTCTCCTCTAGACCACCTTTTCCGAGTCGACAAAGTAGCTAAAAGTCGCCGGGAAACCGGGCTAAGTTCACTGTGTCTGCGCGGTGTTGTAGTGGGGAAAGTTGGAGGCCGGGCCTTTAGCTGTTTAGAGGAGGAGAAGAAGAAGAAAATCAAGAAGGAGAAGAAGAAGAAGAAGAAAAGCTGGTCTTTTTGGAGGGCTAACAACTAGATCAATGCTGCTCACCAAAATGGACCTGTTGAACTACCAGTACCTGGACAAGATGAACAACAACATCGGCATCCTCTGCTACGAAGGTAAATGGACGCGGCTGGGCCGTTTTTCGGGGTTGCCGTCCGCTTTCCCCAACACTGTGGAAGCCGCGGCAGCGTAAGCTAGCAGCTCCAAGTTTGCTCCGGAGCGAGTTGGCCCGAATCTCCGGGAGCTGCGCAGAGAAACGTGTTCAGATGTTCGGCCGTCGTTTGATTCGTGTTGAGAGTTTTTGTTTGTTTGTTTTGAAACAAAACATGGATGTACCCCATTTTCACGGAACTTGTGGCCAGTTGCTGTAACGCCGCCAGCGACCCAACCTCCCCAAGTTTAATCAATGTTACCTGCTGTAATAATTAACTACAACAGGAAGCCATTTGTGTTCATATGTCCACCACTGTGGCCGACTGACTCGGTGCATCCTCCTGTACTTTACCTTCCTTCCCTCCGTGCATGTTTGCATTAGCTCTTAGTGAAAACCTGTCTGGTGTGTGTGAGCGTTTCTGCAGCAGCTTCAGATACTCTAGTTTCCTATTAGTTTACACACAGCAGCTTTTGGAATATTTTCTCATTTCTTGATCTGAGGCTCAACGCAATTCCCGATCCTGACTATCAAGAATGCATCCATTGCGCCCTCATCCACTGGGTATCCCCTTTATTTATGCGCTTCACACCACAGGCCACACAATCATGTTTAACTCTCTTGAAAATCGGTTTTGCTGAATGGTCACACACTTGCTGTTGGGTGTGAGCGTTTTAGTGGTGTTAACTGTCCTCTGGAGCTCTCTGGAACTGCAGAACATGCTTGTAGTTGTGATGGATGGACACTTTTTGGACTTCCACTCTTCACCTTCAATAACTGAAGCTAAATCAGATGTGTTGGCTAAAACCATGAGGTTACCCTAAGTGCATCTAGTTTTTTATGTGTTTTACTTTGTTTTATTTGTCTGAACAAAACTTGGAGTCCTGCAGGAGCAGAATTAGAAACAGCGCTTTATTTCTTCCCGGGAATTCTGAGCTAAAGAAACCAGAATGTGTGGAAATGAATTTCACAACACAAATCTAACGTTGGTCAGTGTTTTCTTTTTCTTTTTCTTTTTTTTTTTTGCTGCTTTGAAAGAGAACAAATATAACAGGAAATGAGCGAGACGGGAATAAAAGTCCCTGTAAAGTCCTTCGTGTTCAAACATGTCGAGCATAGATGGAGATGAAGAGCTCTGTGATAGATGTGAGTGTTCTGACTTGTATACACGAGTGCACACACCGAATTACATCTGCTGACAGCACACGCACAAGTGCTCACGCTCTGGCACACCGTTCTGCACCCCGATGGCACAAACTGGGACAGAGTAACTGAGAATTCTTCTGCGTACCCTGAAAATGGATATTTAAAACCTTTATCCTCAGATGGTGCAAAGAAATAAATGGGATGTATGAAAGCGTTTTTGGGAATTGTTATAGGAGTCTGATGTAATATTTTATTGAACATGTCTGGTTGTTACTTGTGTTGTTTTTGCCACACACACACACGCACATTGGTGGCACCAGATGATCACATTTATTATCACGACAGCTCCGGCGTTTCTGTCGGGAAGCAGCTCCGCTTCGGTCCACAGTGGACGGGGTTGCTGACTGTCTGTTTTTGCAGTCAAACAGGAACAAAAAAACCAAAGTTGAAAACCTCCCTAGTTGTTTGCCTTTGTCAGCCTTTCTCCCGCTTTGTCTTTCTCCCTCTTTCTCTTTGTGCCAAAGATCAAACCAGCGATACTTCCAGTTTAAAAGGTCAGCTTTCATAAACCAGAATATTTGTGGAGAGGATCTGCGTGAGCCCTTTTATGTATTTCAAGCCCAAGAACACTATGGAATTAAAAATAAAGGCAGCCCAAGGTCATGTTATGGAGCAAAACAGCCAAAAATAACACATTTTCCACTTTGTAGAGATACATGAGGGCATGCTGGGGCTCATCTTTCTGAAATATCTGCAGGGGGAGGGATAAAACAGAGAGAAGTGGAAAAAGAAAGGTTGGCCTCTGTTTGTAATCCAATCTCATCCTGATTCTAAGCTGTTTGAAGTTCCGAAGTCAAGAGCGGCAGACTTTGATCATGGCGTAGGCCTAATGAACTGGGAGCAGAAATCCTCCGGTTCTGCAGTCCTCTTCAGAAGAAATGTCTGCTGGTTGGCCAAACAAAAAATAATAATTTTCCAGTTCCTCTGCATTCAGATGCAGAGTGCACATTTCACCTGGACGGAGACCCTACGCCACCTTCACATCGTGGCCTCGCGTTCTCCCCCGATGCAGCGCCTCTGCTCTAACCGGACTACTGAGACTCACCGGTGCTGCCTGGAATTAGTACTTGGAGCTTGTGAGCTCTGTCCTGTTCACGAGGTTCTCGAAGTTGTCGGGCAGCGATTTGACAGGTTTTCTCTCCGGCTGTCTTGTAACAGTTTTTTCCCCCAAAGCTGATGTGCAGTGCAGATATGCTTCCGATAACAAAATAATGGTAAACTTAACTTCAGCTGACCTCTGTTTGCAGCAAAAAATGGTTTAATTGACGGTGGAGAGGGTCAAGGATCCTCTAGCACCGAGCGCTTCATTCATCAACTGGTAGCTGTTGTTGAGTCCTGCCCCCCGATTGGTCGGTGTCACCGTCTCCCTTCTTTTCCTGCCATCTTCCTGTCCTGCCAAAAAGAATGATGTCACTCTTGTTACCATGGCGCACAGTAGAGCCAGTGGGAACATGCCAGAAAGCGGGAGGAGGCGGAGGCTTTGCCGACAACCACTCGCACACAGGAAAAGTGGGAGGGGGGGAACGACAGAGCACACATGATCGAGTCCGAGGGACGTTTCTGCATGGCTGGAAGACCAGGGTCATGTTTTGAGGGACCTTTTGTCAGCCAAACAAATGGTGTCGCTGTGAGCGGCAGAATATACTTTTCAAATCTCAAGATCGACGCCGTCGTTTGGTTTTTATGTGTGGAAAAATATGGGAAGGTTTTGGGTGGGAAGTGGGGGCCAGCGTTTGGAGGCTCAGTGTTTTGTTTGGGAACAGTCAGACAGCCACACGAGGCCGTAGCAGTGGAAAGTCCCGGCGCTGAGGCAGAGCCAGCGGTAGTTTTCCGGACTTCCTTGCTCTTAACTCCCACTCTCTGACTGCTCTGTGGGCCTTCTGTGCTGGGGTGAGACCGGGGGGAAACGGAGGAATCCACACGGGCAGCAACACGCCGTGGAGCCCATCCACAGCTATTTCTCCCAAAATACTGTCAACCACACTTTTCTAGCTAACGCTGCTGCCTTGTGCTTCGTTCAGCATACTGGAGCCGACACACGTGTGTGTGCTGGGACAGCACCTTAGTTGCCATTAACCGGGGGTCCCTCACACGTTCTGGCTAACGGCGATTAAAATACCTTCATTTTGGTACCTTCATTGACACCTCAGTGGAATAGGTGTTGCATTTGACCACGTTTGAGCTTCTCCTCATCGTTTCTGCCTTTTTTTCCTCTCCTTTGTCTTTCCAGGCGAAGCAGCGTTGAGGGCTGACCCCAGGCTCCACTCCCTGTCCCTGTCCTCATCGTCCTCCTCCTCGTCTTCGTCGCTGTCCTCCTCCTCCTCCTCTTCTGTCTCCAGCCACAGGACGGGTCCTCCTCCCATCAGTCCCACCAAGAGGAAGCTGAGCGGGGACCAGGGGGACAGCGACCTGGACGACAACGAGCACGTGGCAAAGATGAGCCGGTTATTTGCCACACAGCTGTGAGTACACACGCTGTTCTTTCCTGCCCGCTAATTTCCTGAGGCGCCGAAGTCAATTTCATCAAGTAATAATAGTTTTAAATAGAGGGGAACAAACAGTACAAGCAGTCGCTGGGTTTCATATAAAAAACCCTTCGTTTTGGCCTGTGCGCAGCCGTCGGTCTCCCGGCCATTCGTTTGCGGGTTCACAAGCGGACTTTCCTGTTGAGAAGTCTCCCGTCGGAGAACTGACTGGGTGTCACTGCAGCAGCAAGTTTACTGGTAGTCACATCTCTGGAGTTCCCACATTCCCACTTCCAGAGATTCCAGAAATTCTGGAACCTTTATCGGTGGCAAACGAGTGGCGGAGCCGCGGGCGTCGGTGGCAAAGCGGGGCCCGGCGGCTTGGGCCGTCTCCCGCAGGCCTGAGTCAGTCCCGGGACTCCTGCCATTGCTATTTACAGCCAGGCGAGGTGTTGGGCAGAGTGCAGGCGTTTGCGTTCATGCCAGGTTTTTTGCAGGATGTCTCCTATAATAAAAGTAAACCGTCCAGTTTTTATCCACACATAATGATTGTACCGTGGGGTTCTATCTTTTACCAGATATATGGTTGATATATGATTCTCCATGGGTGTTTGTCACCAGAGGTGCAACAACTGGGGTCCTCTTGTGAATATTGGGCCGTAATTGGGATTAATATCCAGGCGAGGTTTGTGCACCGTCGTCGGTTTTGTTTCGAGGACGCGTCTGTCATCAGGGCAGCGCTGCTGGGGAAAGCCAGGCAGCAAATCTGTGGCATTTCCCCACTTTGGTGTCGATTCTCCAACCTTTCAACACTAAGGCTGCGCGAACAGATGGGATTTCAGTCACAATGCAGTTAGATCCTGCATACACGGGCAAATGGTCCCAGTCATGTGTCGCGATTCGGATTTTTGTTGTCTAATTTGGTCTTTTGAAGAACAGTAGAGGGGACTGTCCAGGCAGATTTCACTTGTTCAACTTTTTGTCAAAACCAGTGTGGAAGGATCGAAAAGTCATCATTTACAATTGGTAATTGTATCTTGTTTTTCTGCCATATTGGTTTATTTCAGCTCTCTACGCTCTCAGATGGGTTTTTCCGGACTCGGAGCCTGTTTGCCTGAGGACCGTATAAACCTTTCTTTTGTATTTAATCTAAAGTTTGCTGCGAGGCTTCCACTGACAAAACAGCTCGTGAGTGATGTGTTGGAACCTGTATTCAGCCCAGGGAAAGTTTTCCTCCACTTTCAAAGTGTTGTGGCTGCCCAGAGCGGCTGCGCTGAAGTGGAGAATGATGGGTTAGCGCTGCTACGCTAACTATAAATAGTAAGGAATAACAACTTCCATTGTATAGAAAACACCAGCACTTGACCGTTAAAATGACTTGGAAAATTGTTGGATACCTGAAAATGAACCCCTGAATCCCTCTGAGACACACAGACACACACTTGAAATGTCAGACTCTCTCTCTCTCTCTCTCTCTCTCTCTCTCTCTCTCTCTCTCTCTCTCTCTCTCTCTCTCTCTCTCTCTCTCTCTCTCTCTTTCTGTCTGTTTCTGTCTCTCTCTCTCAGCATGAATGGCTTTTTCCAGGCTGTCTTTAGCCGTTCTTTGTCTGGAAGTTAAGGAGATTGTTGGCGAATGTTGACACGGACGCCTGACAGGTTGGGCTGGTTGTGAGGCGGCACCAGTCACTGTGTGTATTTGTCTCGTCTTCATTTATTAGCAATTTAAGGGCATTTCTTTCAGTTTGGCTCAATCATTAATGGGGATCCACTGGATTTAGATAACCAGGTAGGGTTACACTCTGCTTCACCTCACATTCATAACAGCTTATGAAGGGACGGAGTTTCTTCAACATCTCATCTCGACTTACTCTTGAACTTTGATTGATTCCAGACCTCAAAATGTTGTTCCTATAAGGCAGTAAATGAATTTCCTATTCGGAAGGACAGCCTGGACTGAATACGTGCACTCCTGCAGCTCACAGTCACGGTTGACGTTGCGCTTTCACAGATTTGCATTGCACCATGTGACCCAGAGATGTAAATTACAGCGTCACACCAGTGTTGCAAAACAGTTCCTGTTCTAAACTTTTACCCCTGGTTTTTTTTTTTCTTACTGCTTCATCGTGGTTGATGCTGCAGGAAACGGATGCGACAGACACCTCTGCCTGTGCGTCTGTAAAAACAATGGAGGCGATTGTGTTTGTCAGTCTGTGGCTCTTTGTCACAAGAAGAGCAGATTTCCCTTCAGCCGTGGACCAGTCGCCCACCGACAGACTTTACCTTCCACAGCCCTGATGCTCTCCTCCGTTAGTGTGGGCAGAAGCCCCCACCTGTTGGTGCAGGTGAACAGGAGACGTTTGCGTCCCTGCAGAAGTGAAGCGCGGCTGTCGGAAGGCGCGTGCAGGGTTTCCTCCATCACGTCCGCGTTGGGGATCACGCCGCAGCTGCTCCGTGCTGGGAAAGCCATCACGAAGCTGTTCTCCTGGAGGTCCTCCACAGCCCAGATGGAAAGAGAATAAGAGTGTGGAAGTCATTGTTACCTTGTTTAACACGGGATCGCATGTAGAGTGTGAGGAGAGCGGAGAGCGAGAGACTTGGCCTCACAATCAGCTCGGATAAATATTTACTGTTTAACTTTGGCACATTTGACATGGATTGATTAAAGTGATCTGGGAAAGCCCAGACGAGTGGCAGCCTCAGACTGATTTATAACGGCACAAACTGGGTGAGGGCAGAGTGTGCTGGCTGTTTTATGTGGTGGCTCCTGCAGGGCTGCAGGCCTGGGTTGAGCCCGTTTTTGTCTTCTTTCTAAAGCCTGATTTCTCCCAGATGTTTCCGGCGTACATCTGTCCCACTGCTCTCCCTCCCGACTTAAAAGGAGCAGGACGTGAAGCTTTGCCAAACCAAAGATCTGTAGCGAGGTTTTCTGTCAGTGGGCCGGAGTTTGGCCGCGACAGCAGCAGCGGTGGACTCCTGCAGCAGGAAAGGCCTCGCCCGGCAGACCGGCGGCTGTCCTCGGCAACATTTACGCCACGTGCTCTCAGGTTTGCTTCACACTCCCACGTTAGTGAGAAGGAAGTTTGGTGATGACTCTGAGGGGTCGTTACCCGACCTACCTGTTGGACTCCTGCTGGTTTCAAAGAAGCTTTCAGAGTAAAGAGGGGCTGAGGACCCAGACCCCAACGGGCTCAGATCCACCTTCAAGTCGGCGTTTGCTTTCCTCTTTCCTCCGTGCAGTCCCATTATTTGTTTCCGTATGGGTGATTCTAATCCTGATGAACGCTCTGGCCTGCTTCAGTTCCTCACACACATTTTGCCCCCCCCCCCCTGCCCCCCCCTTCCCCTCTAGCTGTGACCTGAGCCATAATTGAGAGGTGAGGAAGACAGACAAAGACCCACAGAGGGGCTCCGGAGCGCCTGATCTCCAGGTTCTGGGGGGCAGTCAGGCGAGGGGAAGGTGGGGCAGCGCATGCGACCTCTTCACTGTTGACTGGTGGGATTTGTCGCTCCGGCTCCCCGGCCTCCCCCGGCGGCCCCTCTTGTGCGAGGATGTGGGCATACAGTTAGAACTCTTTCTACAACTGAAGAGCCAGCAGCTGAGGGAGAGGAGCCGTTTGTCTGAGCGCTAATCGGAGCGCCGTTTTTACTTCCCCAGCTCACGGAAAACCACCTTTCTTTACACACTTTAGGAGTTCTATCCTAATGTGCTGCTGTGGAAAGCAATGTGGGAGTATTTGTGTGTTTTTCGACACTGCCAAGTCTCTGTTCAACCCCCAGGAAGTTCTCTGCTGACTGTGAGCTAAAAGGCAGCAGGACAAAAGAGGGAAAAGCGGGCGGGGAGGGGGGATCCCCGCTCATGCAAGCTCTCGGCACAAATGGAGGAAACCAGCGACCTTGCTTTTTCTCATAATGGAGGTACAGCCCATTCACATCCAGTTCCCCCAGCGCCAACCCCCCCATTCTGTAGAGAACGCTGCCGGGGGCTCCAGATGCTTGACCCAGCAGTCGGGTTGCTTGGCCACATGGACCTACAACTGCTTCAGCATCCAAACGACGCTCTCAATGGCCCCCGCAGCTTGTTGTGTCTTCACCAGTCTCCAACCGACACACACGGAGAAGACGTGTGCAGAGCGAAGGGACGGAACTGGACCTGCAGCGTGTGGGTGCAGCCAGTCCTGCTCCCTCTAACCGGGCCTCAGATCGCAGCAGGGCTAGCTGTAACAGTTGAACACACTCTTGCTTCACATCAACATTTACGAGCTGGAAACCACCCCAGTCTCTTTTATGCTGATGTCTCTTCTATCATTTCTGATTAAAATGTGAGTTTTGGCAGAGGAAAGTATTTTCCCCCCCCACTCTGATAAAAGGGCGCCTGGTGTGTGACCTCAGGCACCGAGTGTGTGTGTGTGTGTGTGTGTGTGTGTGCGTGCGGTTGTTCCAAACAGCACGAGGCCTGAACCAGGAACTGAAATGGGTGTGTGTCCCTGCTGCAAGTGCAGGAGGCGTCATGTGAGCGGCGTCTGCTGCAGCCTCCAGTCTCAAGCTGATTTATTGACTCTGCATCTCTGAACTCGGGGCCCGTTTGCTCCTGTCGAGGCCGTTTGAAAGAACTTTTCCACCTCTCCAATAATCGGAGGCGAAGGCCGAGCTCCTGTGATCTGTTTCAGTCACCGCTTACAAAACCCTCTGTTGAACTCGACTTGCTCTCTTACTTTGCCCGTGTTTAAGAGCCTTTTTTTGCAGCCAGTCCTGTTTTATTCTGACTGCTCGCTCTCTCTGACTCTGTCTCACCGATTATTCCTTTTATTGGCTCCTTTGGAAAAAAAGCGGCTGAGCTCCAGCGTCTGTCGGATCGTCGCAGGACGAGTGGAACAAATGTTGGGGTAGGTGGGGGGGGGCGTCCCCTGGGCCGCTTGTGGCTGGGGTTGTCGGAGGTGGGTGTGGGGAGGGGGGTCGGGGGAGGTTGGTGGTTATGTGGTACAAGAAAAAAGGAGGGGGGGTCACCACCACCACCACCACCATCACCACCACCTGGTCAGTTTAGCCGGTATGGACCAGCCGCTGGCTCTCACCAAAAACAGCATGGTGGAGTCAGCGCGGAGCGGCACGGCTGTCATGGCAACGGTGCCTCACGCAGGCGGCGCAGCGGAGCGCCAGCAGGTAAGCGGCGCAGGGTCCCGAGCGCCTCCGCCCTTCGCTGGCGGACCATGGACAGCTTTCATGAGCTCTGGTGTCTGCAGAACCGTCCTTCTGTGATCACGTGCGCCCCCGCCAACAACCGCAACTGCAACCTGTCCCACTGTCCCGTCTCCCACAACAGCTGCTCCAGCCTGGGCAGCAGCTACAGGAGGATGAACAGTGAGCACGCACACACACACGCACACGCACGCACGCACGCACGCACCCACGCATGCACGCAACAGACAGGATGAGTCTTTGTAAACCTGAACGCTCTGATTGGAAAACCCCTCTTTTTCTGCCGCGCTCTTCCAGCCAACACAGCCTGTGACCCCGTGATCGAGGAGCATTTCCGCCGCAGCCTTGGGAAGAACTACAAGGAGCCCGAGCCAGTGGCCACCAACTCGCTGTCCATCACGGGCTCGGTGGACGACCACTTTGCCAAGGCGCTGGGCGAGACCTGGCTGCAGATCAAGAACAAGGGCAGCCCCTCGTCCTCCAGCAGCAGCCCCAACTCCTCCCCCGACACCCGCATGCTGGCTCACAGCCACTCCCCTTCTGTGCTGTCCTGAAGGGAGGGACTCGCCCCTGTCCCCCAGCCCTCAGCAACACCACTGGGTGTCCTTCACCAGCGTCCCCCGAGGGAACGTCTACCAACACTTCCTCCCTCCCTCCCTCTCCCTCCCTCTCCCTCCCTCTCTCTCTCTCCACGGCCGTTCGATCCCTCTGCGCTCTGACCTGGTGGACAGCAGACGATGTCCCTGATGGTTGAGGAGGGAACTGGAACTGGAACTGGAGGGTGGAGCTGCTCCCCCACCCCGCCCAGCTCACACCAGCACCTGTAGGTCACGCGTTCATAGAGAGGCAGGGGACGCCTCACCTTGGACACCTGTTGTGTCCCCACCCCACACGTGAGAGCAGAGGAGCCCCCAGAACCACCAAAGAGACCCTGGACAGCTTCAGGCCGTCTGCCTGAGCCCTTGTTGTCACATCTGTTGCCGCTTTCTTTCCTCCCCACGGGGGCGGGGGCAGCTAACCCAACATCTGATCTGCAGATCCCACACTCATTTCACTTGTTTAGACAACGTTCAGAACATGCACGTTGGGGGAAACTTTGCAGGCTGCGAGCTCAAAAAACAGTTGAAATAACACCCCCCCCCGTCCTCCCAGAAAGCCCCCGTACACACATTTCAGCACGTTGGGAATAATTTCCTGTAGTTTCTCCAGCAAAGTCGGGCACATGGCTGCTTCGGGCCTCCTGACGGGAGGGCGGGGCGGGGTGGGGCGGGGGGGGGAGGGCAGCCGCTGGAAGCTCGTTGTGTTTGTACACAGGTGTTAGCGTGTTTGGGTGCACACACCCACTCCTGGATGTACGAGAGCTCTGAACGGCTAACCTGATGCTGTCACGCATGCATGTATCCTGTCTTTAATAGCTGGTATCTATTAACGTTTTGAAGCATTTCAACCCTAACGACCATCAGCCTTCTCATCCTGACGCTAGTTGTTACTCGTTGGTCAGTAACACATAGACGCCACACACTCACTGCTGGGTCAGTCGTACTCCTTGTTGTTGTTATTTTGTATTTCATGTGCTTTCCATCGATGTCGGTTAAGTAACGCGTAGCCCAACAGCCTCCGGACAGGCTGTTTTTAACCACGAGAGGCGCGTCACCAGTCAGTCAGCCTAAAGCTCAGGCTGTTTGGTGGCTGGATGCTGCAGCCCAACCAGCAGCCCGCTGGATTGAGCCCAGGCAGCAACTGACCTGACGGACTGGTTTTGGTGGGGCGCTCGCCCACCCCGGCCCGCTGCTGGCTGAGCTGCTGTGTTGGGTTGTGTCACTGTTGCTGCAGGGTAGCCAGACTGCTGAGGAAACCAGTCTGTAAGCGAGGCCGGGTCACGTGGCCTTACATTCCATCTGGGGAGAGCTTTGCACGGACCTCACACACTCTGTGTGTCCAGAAGGGCAGAAGCGGGCGGGGCCAACCGCTCCGGGGTTCCCCGCTTTGGACGGGAGACGCAGTCGGAACACGTTTCAGGTCAGAGGACGGTCTCGGAGACGTGGACGGGAGGTCCGTGCTGTGGGAGCCACACATTCCACCCTGGATCATCTGGTCATGTGACGATACACCGGCGAGGTATCGGAACCTGAGCGAGGGCTTCAGGTCGGATGGATGAGGTGTTTCCACCGACGTTAGCGGAGGTCAGGAGCTGAGCTCCTAGAAGACGCTCCACTCCCACGCCTCTGAAGAGGCGTCCCGAGGCGGGGCCGCGGCCCCCGCCTCAGATTAGGTCTGCGCCGATGAGGCTCGGGGGGGCCGCGTGCTAGAGAAGACGAGGGAGAAGGGCTCCGTGTCTAATACTTGTTCTTTACTATTATCATTATTATTATCATTTCACTACCAACATGTAGGTAGGAGGGCGTCTTTTCACTTGTTTCGTCTTCACACCCCCCTACACACGTAGGAAATCACTTAAATGACTTTTTTTTATAACTTTAAGACCATCATTACGCTGTGCGTAACGAATGTACAGAGAAAAAAAATCGTAGGTATTTTTTTGAGGATTTATTAATTTGTTAATGATATGTAGCTATTTAATTGTTGGTTTTTCCCTTCTATTGTAATCACTGCATTTTCTTTTTTTCTGTGAGGAAAAAAGTTGATCTCTTTTTTTTTTTGAAATCTTTTGTCTCAGAGTGAAGGTTCACGTGCAGGAACACAGCAAAAGTATGAAACCACGAAAAGCCACTGGTGTCGGAGACAATCGCTACTTCCTTTAGCTCCCGAGGTTCTGTGAGCAGGAATAAACAGGACTCGTCTGCGTCGCTTTGATACAACAGTGACTTTACCGCTGGTCCAGGGAGTCCTGCTGGCCATTAAGCAGCCTTGCGTCACTGCGTTTAAGCAACTTTCAATGGTTTTTTTTTCTCTTCCATTTGAGTTTTCAAAGTAAAAGCATAAAAGTCTGACGCATTTCCACAAAAGAAGTACTTTGCTCTCTTTTTTTACATCCTGTTGACTGTCGGGGCCATTCTTCATCTGTAATCACGTTAATAACACAAAGTTTCTTGACAAAAGAAAGCAGAGTTGAACTTTACTCTGACCGTACCACCGTTACCTGGTCTTTTTTGAAGTGGAAGTAGCATGTACGTAGTGGTAATAATACTCAGAACTGTTATGAATTAAAATGTACCGAGAAAACAACGCGTGGCTCTGTCCCTCCTCCTACTTAAAAGGTTTTGGCAGGCCACCTTTTTTGTACGTAGCCTTGATGAACAATAAAATGCTTTTAAACCACAACCTGTGTGCGTGTGCGTTCTGTTGTAGCGTGACAGTAAAGGTAATTTCTCTTACCTTTGAATCAGCGCTGACACAATGGTGGATAGATGAATCACAAACTTCACTTTATTCCATGTAACAACCTGCTGACATGGACAAACTAGAGCAACGATACACAAAATGGCAATTTTAAGAACTGGGAATGCGAAAAGGAAGCATCAGCGTCAACCTGCAGCAACCGTTGCTGGGCGCACCGTAAGTGGATGGAACTAGCATTAATTGCTGCGCTGCAAGACTGCAAGATGCAGAAAAGTGCTGCCATAATTTATCCCACATTTAGCAGACGGAAGTGTTAATGGTCAAACTGGGAGCAATACAGTGGTTTTCGCATCGGATGAGGTGACGTGAATGTGCTTCACAGGGATGTGAGACAAGTCGGTTCTGGCTGTGGAGATTCCTCCGTGTGGGACCGCTTCATTGATGTGCTTTGTCTGGACTTTGTGTGTGTGTGTGTTCCTGTTGCGCTGAGGTTCCAGAACGGTGGACGGAGTGTTGGCTCCTTCAGCCGGTTTAGCCTTCAGATGCTTTCATCATCGCTCATGTCCCAAATCTGAGGACAAATAGAAACAGAAAAGGAAGCTTAACTGTGCTCTGCGCTTCCTTACAGCAACCAGGATTCAGGCCTACAGCGGTGGAATCAAAGCAGAAATTAATAAAACATTTGTTATGACACAGAAGTCTAACAATAGCAACAAGGGAACTCGAAGCTGAACCTAATCCAATTCCAGCTTCAACCCTAAAACCACATCTTAGCCCTCGAACAGGCCTTTAAAGTTGTGAGGAGCAGCCAAGTATAGTATTTTGGTACTCAACACACACACACACACCTTTTCAGTACTGTGGTAGTAAACAAAAGTGGTCTCATGGCAGAAGATTCTTCACATTCTTGCTCTGTAAGACGTAATTCACATACCTCGAACGCTGCCTGGAATGTCTCACATACACACACACACGGTTCTGACACACACATGCTGTGTTCCTCCCGTCTTGCTCTCCTCTGACTTGAAGGACGGGATTCCAGTAACCTGGGGTCAATCAAATCTAACGGGCCTCTGACGTTTCCTTCTCACAGCCAAAAATACCTCCAGTGAAAACAGGAGTCACACGTGTCTAAAGAAAGAAAGAGGACAGACGCGTTTCTATTTACGGCCACAGCCCATCCAAACACCGAAGGAGTGACGCTGGTGTGACGCTTGGGACAAAAATCGCTAAACTTCCATCTGACTTTTATCAGCAGACAGAATCAGCTGCGACGTCAACGTTTGGGTGATTTCGCCGTTCTTTGATGTGACTCTGGGATCGGCGGGATCGGCGGGATCAGCGGGCACCCGAGGTCGCTCAGCAGCAGCTGGATCCAGCATCTCCGTCTGAATGGATTCTCCATCAGAATCCTGTTTTTATATTTTCTTTGGTAATTGTGAAGCCAAGCCTCAAGCTGGCGTCGCTCCCCGTCCACCTCGTTGGTCCCGCTACCGGGACCTCCGGAGGCCTGTGATTGGACAGGTAGGAGCCGGTTCTGCTGCGGGAGAGCGACTGTCCCAAGGACAGAAAGCAAAGAGCTCTCTGAAAGGACTGAGCCTCTCTGGACGGCTGCCAGGCTGCACTGACTCTGTGTGTGTGCGTGAGTGTGTGTGTGTGTGTGTGTGTGTGTGTGTGTATACGTGTGTGTGTGTTTTGACAAACCTTTTGTGGGAAATGAAAAGGGGGGAGAGAGAAAAGTAGGGGAACGCTGGGGGGAGGGCGAGAGAGGGGGAGGCTTATGTAACCTGAACAGCTTGTTCGGACAGAGTCGTGACGTCTCCCAGCGGTGCGCCCACGCCGACGACCTGAGACGGCTGATTTCAAACCGACTCAGAAGGCAGAAAAAGCTTCTCAACTGGGAGGAAACGGCAGCTGCCACCATCAGAGTAACCGCGGTGACCAGAACAGGAGAGGGCTCTAAACAGCCAAGTCATCCCACCCAAAGGACCAAAGTCGACCACCCTCAAACACCTCCTGCTCGCGGGGGAAACGCCGGACGTGGCGGCGGACGCTTCAACGCGCCGTGACGGCGCTCCAAAGGATTGGCTGCGGCACCAAGGAGGCGCTTTCACCCCGAAGCAGCTTATCGCATCAGCACCCGAGTGGCTTTGAAATCACAAAAAAGACAAACCGACCGTTGGCCGCCCGGACAGTAAGCTGCATGTAATCACGCCGTGTGTGTGTGTGTGTGTGTGTGTGTGTGTGTGAGAGGATCGGCGGAGCTCTGGCTCCCAATCCTGATCCGGACTCGTAGAAAGGAGGCCGGGGTCTGATCAGATAGAGGAGGGTTCAGCTGGAAGAGCCAGATCCAATTTACACATGCAAGCACCAACACACCAGCGTACACACACACACACACACACACACACACACGCACGAGCGCACAGCCCCCGAGGTTGGGTGGGGGGGGGGTCGGACCTACAGGAACACATCCCTCGTGCGGGTGGCCCCCGGCGGGGATCCGGCTTCCGCAGCTATTGAAGCAGGCAGCCCAGAGCGACCGCTGGTGGGCTCTGGTACCCAGCACACATCTGCTTCCAGTGGAACCAGCACCAGAGCCCAGTCAGGCTTTCATCAGCCAGCCCTCCCGCCCATCTGCAATTAGCCAACCGCACGGAGCGGCGCGGCACAGCCCATGGGGCCTGGAGACGGCCGGAGGAGGAGGAGGAGGAGCAGAGCTGAAGAGGCTCCTGAGACGGGACCAACATCTGTGGGCCAGGTAAACGATGGTGAGCGGTGCCCTTTAGTCCCCTCTCACAAGGGCCCCCAGAGGGTCCTTTCTAAGGGGAGGGGGGCCAAAATGAACTGGTCGGAAAGTCAATACTGACGTGTGTTGGGCCTTTCACACTTCTGGGGAGACACACCCTGCCCATCACTCACTGCTGGGGGGTGGGCTTCCCCTCTGTTTCCTCCCACCAATACTGTTTTCCTTCCCTGTGTGGAAATGACCTAATAAGTCAACAATAGCCGGTGTGTGTGTGTGTGTGTGTGTGTGTGTGTGTGTGTGTGTGTGTGTGTCATAATGCCACAGAAGGTTTATCAGTACATTTTCATACTCAGGTTTGACTACACGTGCACGTACAGACGGGGGCTGGATCCTGGAGGGCGCAGACGCCCTGAGGATTGGGTTCCCGGCTCCGGGGGGGAAGTCAGCTGCGAAACGGCATTTTGAAGAACAAAAGTCTGAGCAACTTGACCTGCTCTGACAGGAAACCTGAACTGTTGGGTTTTTTGGGTTTTTTGGGTTTTTTTGCTCACTGACTGACTTAACTCAGCCGTTTTAACTGCTGATGGATTTCGTCCGAAATGCCAGTTTTTCCAAGTTTCACTGTCCCCGTTTGAGCCATTCCACTGTTCTGTCGGAACCCCGTGTGCAGTTATGTCTGTTATTGTTTACTGAGAGCCTCCTCGGTCTTCTAATGTGGGAAGGTTCCTCAGAAGATGCCCATTAATAACCAGCTGCACGATAAAAACAAGGTGGTCTCCTTGAAGTGGAAAGACTCTGCAGAGACGCTGCCACAGAAAGTCCGCCACAACAAAGAGCGCCCTCTTTCATGTTGGCGCTGGAAAAAGGTGCCCTAACCTCACCCACGGCGCGCTTCGACCCTGAGCTGACGCGTGGACGACCGTAGTAGTGAGCGCACCGGCGTGCGCGCTGGGGGAGGACGACCCCCCGCGATCCGGTGACGTCTAAGACCCCTCACGCCTCTCTCATCACGTGTCGATGGCGCCGAACCGTCCGTGGTGGCGCCTGCGGCAAACTCTCATCTACTGAGCTTTTCCTTTTCATTTGCCGCTAACGGGCCTGTCTTTCTAAAGCAAAACGCTAAAATTGTCAAAGCAGGACGGCCTCAGCGGTCTGACAGTGGGATAATAGACGTCTGCTCTAAAGTACAATGTTCAGGTCCAGTGGGAGCCAGATTTAGACCGGCCTGCACCGACGCATCACTTTGCGGTGCGTTGGAGAGACTCACGGCCGCTGCAGCATCCAGGAGCTGCGACCTGCCACCGCCAAAAGCGTCGCCGCACAGATTTCTCTACACTGGGGCTGGTTCTGACGACCTGCAGCACATCTGTCTGCAGACGTGAGCCCGAAGCTGAACCGGAGCTTCGGCTTCAGTTAGCACGCCTCCTGTAACCCGCATGAGCGGAGCTGATCGAAGAGCCGCTCGTCAGTCGTCTGCATTCGCCTCGCGGCACCTGTTCCGCAGCCATCTCCAAGGCTCAGAGAAGACCTCAACAACTGGGACGCAAACAGTCAAAACCGGACACGGCAGACCTCCTACCGGAGGGAGTGTGAAGCTCAAAGTGCCTGAAAACAGGGACCTCGGTGTAACATTCGTGGGCCCTTTGGGCTAATGTTCAGTCCTCCTACTAGCGCAGCTAGTAGGAGTGGATATAGGTATGCCTCTGTGTGTGTACGTGTGTGTGTGACTGCACCATTCAGACCTGAAACAGGAAGAGGAGCTGGGTGGAGACAGGAAAAGGAGAGGACCACCTCCTAACCCCACCTGCCCTGGTGGCAGCAGATGACCTCTGGACTAGGAACAAAGCTGAAGCTGATGAGGTGGACGGACACAAACGGAGGTCTTTAAAACGAGCGAGCCCAGTGGGAAGATAGGAACAAGTGTGGAGAGATGCAGCCCGATGAGGGGGTGAATTATGGGATGGGTCTGGGAGGGAAAGCGTGCGACCCTGGTTCAGAGGCAGCTCTGGTGGGAAGAGCATGAGTGTGCGGGTCCCAGCTGAGGTCACGTCCTCCTGCTATGTTTTCATAAACTCAAAGCGCCGCACCCGTCCGCGCGCCAGGATGGAGGGACTAAAACCGGTAGGAATCCACCTCTTCCCTGGTCCTAAATAGAAGGATGCCCTCGGCCCTCTTCCCCATTTTTCTGTGCTCTTGGTCTAAGTCGGTCAAACTCGCCGCTCTCCCAGAGTCGTAGCAGCCAGCTACAACAACAAACGGGGCCTCTCACGGCTGGGTGTGGTGGCTTGTGGAGCACCAGCTGGGTCCTGTTTGTCTCCTGAGACGCTGAGAAACTGCCCCCCCTTTTTTTGTCAGGACAGCTCTCCGTCTCTGAGCCCATCTCGAAAACCAACACCAACCTTGGCCGTCTTTCTGCTGTCTGTCCTCTGGGCTTCTCCTGGGTCTCCGCCACAGCCAGCAGCCCGTTAAGCTTTAAATTCTCCCTCTACTACTTCTACTCTGTCGCCCTCCCCGCCCCCCCCCCCCCCCATCCCCATTTCCTTCTGACATACTTCCTGGGAAGGTTATCAAAACATTCCCGTTCACACGACTGTGATAACTGCTCGACGTTGTTGCGTGTGTGACACAAACGTTACCGATACGGTGTCAGACGAGGATTTACGACCACGACTGCACCTTTTGTCCGTCGGTGCTAGAACCATACGACCCTGGGTCCAGCCCCCCTGCTGGAACCTGAGCGAAGGCCAACAACCCCACGAGCACCGCGGATGTGCTGCCAGTTCAGACCTGCCTCCGTTTCATTAGAGCTGTAAGTGGAGCCGAGCGGCGTGCGGTCGCAGGCGCCGTCGGACGCCGTGAAAAGCTGTCGCACATGCAATTGACACGCGTGAGTGTGAGCGCAAGGCGAGGTGCTTCTGGGTAAACCCCTGCAGAGGCTTCGGGAGAGGGACCTCGGTGTCACTGCTGAACACTTAAAAACACAGCTGAGTGAGGCTGCTCTGCTAAACACATCACACTGGTTCAGTCATCACATAGACTCAGACTCAAACTCTGCACACGTCCTTTTGGGCCTGCAGATGTTGTTCATACACATGCTGAGCTCATGGATATTAATGCCACCATGAAAGAGAGAGAGAGAGAGAGAGAGAGAGAGAGAGAGAGAGAGAGAGAGAGAGAGAGAGAGAGAGAGAGAGAGAGAGAGAGAGAGAGAGAGAGGGAGAGGGAGAGGGAGAGAGAGAGAGAGAGAAAAGATGACTGAATGAACATGCAGCGGTGGAAATGGGCTCCAGCATCTGCTCATGGGTTTAGGACTGAGTGTGAGTGTGTGTGTGAGTGTGTGTGTGTGTGTGTGAGTGTGTGTGTGTGTGTCTATGTCAGGCATGATGCTATCACCACTGTCCATGTGCTGGATGGAACAGCATCAGAGGGAAAAGATAAGGACAGCCATTGTGTGTGTGTGTGTGTGTGTGTGTGTTTGAGGCCAGAACTCCAGGGCAGATTACCTGTGACCAGCCAAGCAGAAAAGAATGAGGCTATGAGGACACACCACACAAACATGCACACTGACAAAAGAGCTCTTTGCTTACTTTAGTTCCGTCTTCAAATCATTTGTTCAGCCTCATCCCACTTTCACCTTCATTTCACACCTTAGTTTAGAGCATAATGCATCACAAACACACACACACACACACACTTTGCAAGTCCTCCTATTATTCTGTAGATAAAAAGTGTTTTACAGACAAGCAAAAAAAGACGACTTTCAAAATAAAGGTCTGAACAGAGGCTCTCTGGAGCTCAGTCTTGCTCCGGTCAACAGCTGTTTAGCAGTCACACCTCCGTCTCTCTCTCTCTCATGCCAACCTAAATGGACCTTTATACCAGACTAATTCATTCCATGTTGGATAAATCAGTCAGCAGTGGATGAACCAACGGTGAAAAGGCCTGGCTAATGCTCATACTGCATACATACTGTGTACGGGTACCCGAAGCTGCACGTTAACTGTCGGGTTTTTAATAACATGCACACTTGCAAAGACGCGTGTGAAGCGTGTGAGTACACGTCTGATCTCAAAGGGCACTGCTGACACAGAACCAGAAATAGTTGTTCAGAGCCATCAGAAGGGGAGAGGAGCCGCGGCTAAAGAGGGAGGACGAGGTGACACTGACAACGGAGGCTGCTGCAGCCCCGTCATCTGTCTGTCTGTCTGTCTCATCCATCTGTCTCCCTGTGCACACAGCCAGCTGCCAGGCCAGAAGAAGGTATGGCTTGGGACTGCCTGGCGCCTGGAAGAGGGGGGCCGCCTAGGGGAGCGAGGCTGCGGCACGCTTCGCCGTGCGGTGGTGAAAAACTGGCCTTTATTTATGACCGCTGACAATGAGTCCTGTGTGATTGATAATGGGTTATTAAAAATGAAACCTCTCTAGGCTTAAGATCAGAGACAGCTGCCCCGGGAGCCCAACATCCCCTTTGCCCTCAAACTTTACTAGCTCCAACTATGTCCAAGTGTATTATTAAAGCGGAGGAATCCCACCACGCTCAAGCCCGTCACCTCTGTATCTGCATGTAGTCGGCACTACATCATCGCATCAAACCGAGGCGTCAACTCTCTTATAAGAGGCAGTATTTGTTTTCAATTATAGGTTGGCCAGTCTGTTTTTACAACATCTTCAGAAAGGAGGACGATGCCATAGGCATAAAAGCAACGCAGTAAAACCTTCAAACATTCAGCAGAGTGTTTGTGGAGTTTATAAAATGAGGTAATACGTTAAACCCCTGGGTGGCACAAAGCTTCCGAATTTAGTTGGAAGTGGGGCTTAGGCTATGTATAGCGTGTGTGACAGGCTGATGCAGAGGGAGAAACTTGGCCCAGGCAGGAAGGCGTCGGTCCATAGCTGACATACATCATCACTGCAAGTGGAGCACACTTAAAATTAGCCATGCATTAGATGTCAAGCAGGCATAGCTAGCATACAGAAATACACACGTTTAGCAGTGGTGCTACACGATGACGCCAACATACATGTCTGACATGTTAACAGACACCTTATATGATGGATCTGGTAAGGTCGAATAAGTAAATCCAAAGGATGTTTTTCCTAGAAACTGTTGGCCTCAATTTTTAAATTCTTTGATGTTTCTTTCAGCTAAAGGGTTCCGTTCTCCACCGCCTCTGATCCGATGTCAGTGTTGTATTTCTCATTTTGACATTTTATCTGTGGAGGCTGCCAGAAGAAGAAACACATTAAACATGAGATGCAATCTTTTGACATGACAATAGCCGGATGTGGAACATCTGCTTCCTACAAGGAACCCTGGGTGGAAACCTGAACGGCTGTCAGGGCCCAGCAGTGGATCAATCAAGAGAGACAGGGATGAATTCAGCAGACAGAACTACTGCCGATGCCGCGCTGCACTTCTTTTGTAGCTGGAGTCAGTAGCAGCTTAAACTGATAGATTTTTACATTTTAAATCAATTACAGGCTCTCTCTCTCTCTCTCTCTCTCTCTCTCTCTCTCTCTCTCTCTTTCTCTGGGTTTTACGAGATAGGTGTGCAGGGTGCCAGTGAAAAAGCAGCCTTAATGTTTTTTCCCCGACTCCATCTGGTAATAATTGTAGCATGTAGCAACCGTAGCCGTGTTTGGATAAAGCCCTGACATACATGGGGCCCTCTGACGTTCAAGTGTGTGTATGTGTGTGGTTGTGTGTGTGTGTATCCTTGTGTGGGGGTGAGAAAGGAAGAGAGCCAAGAAGAGAGAAAAAAAAAAAGCCTGTGACTGGTGAGAGAGCTTTCCCGCGTGCATGTGTGTGTGTGTGTGTGTGAGTGTGTGTATTCATACGTGTACTTGTATATTCCTGGCAGCCGATGAGCCAGCTAACGTAAATCATGTATCTCCAGCCCACTGTTTTACGCAGGCCGGAGGAGGGCTGAGACGTGGGTGGCTGCGTAGCCTCCACTCCCGCGGGGCATTAACGCAACTCAAGGTGATGATTTGTGGCAGCTGACGGCGCGCACCACTGTTATCAAACACAGGTGCCTCCTGTTTGACACAACATCGCCTCTGTGTGCTATAAAGAGCGGTGGTCTCGAAGGGTCCGGGGACCTTCCAGCTGGTTTGAACTGAACCCAGCGCTGGAGCAAACCCCACCGTTGCCCCAGAAGGAGCACAAGAGGCAGAAACCTCCAGGAAGCGTCGCATACTACGGTATTAAGAACAAACTGAGGTCATTTCACAATGATTTCATTACAAAATCAAACACTGAGGGGATGATGATGATGATGATGATGATGATGATGATGATGCA
>CAAE01014979.1:3234025-3275287 GCA_000180735.1 Tetraodon nigroviridis
ATTCCTGTGTCTCCGAACGCACTGGGCCAGCCTGTAGCAGCAGATGTCCTCGTGGGTGTAGGTTAGTTCAACATAATTGACTGTGTAATGGTCCCGTCACACACCTTCCAGACTGTAGCAACCCCTCTGGGGGAAGACCGCGTGCCTCCACTAACGCGGGATTGCTCTGGCGGACAATACAACAGGTGATGGTCACACACCTTTTCTTTCTATGTTACTGTACAAAAACCCCAACAGCAGTATCCAGGAGTTCAGGTCCACCAGAACCCTGGAGGGAAAATGGTGCTGCTGGAAACTGTGTGCATCTACGTGATTAGGGAAAAAAAGGCACACATTTGTTTTTATGTAAGACATTGTGTTCTCACACGGCATGATTTGACACATCATTTAAAGCAAGAAAACCAAATTTTGTGTAATGTTTTGTCTTACTTCCGTTTTAAGCTGCTGTCATAGGTGCTTGTTTTTACATGACAAATAACATTCATTTCAGAATATACATTTTCGGCGCGTGTGATAGAAAAGACAGCAGGTGTCAGCAGTCTCTTAGCCCTCGTACTTATCCTCTATTCACTGAGGCCGTTTCTATGGCAATGAATGAAAAGATTGCGACATGGTTGATTGGTGCCAATCCTTCAGTCTATAGACTCATAATGGACGCCCACTCAAAGAAACAGTTAATTAATACCCAAAAATGTGTCAAAGAAAGAGACTAAATGAGTTTTTTCTGAAGGCACATTGAAGACCAAATTTTCCCGATGACTACATTTATATGTGGTACAGTGGATTGCAGTGATCTGCAACTGTTCTGCAGCAGAAAATCACTGTCCTTAGCATGACAGGCTGGCCATGGATGTAGCAATTAGTCTGTGTGGACTGGAGACAGATGCATGACTGATGACCACGTTAGGATGTTTACTGAGACAGAAACATACAATCTCTTCCATCTATCAGCCCATCAGCACAGCCCAAACTCAGAGAAACAAATGTCCTCAACCTGCTGATGTGTCGTTCTGACTGGTAGCAGCCTAGCAGCAAACGCCGAAACTTCCCCCTGACTTAATGACCTCCATCTTCATCATGCTGGTGTGAGCGAAGTGCAACACGTCCGTGCAACCCCGCTCCCCTCAGCAGCAATCGATCCAGCTAACTGAAGCTATATGAGGGTGGTAAGCACTGTATTGACATTTTTGAAGTAAAAGCAGAGGTCAACAGCTTTTTAGCCATCATATTTTAAATAGAAATCAGTACATTTACACATCTAAAATCCTGCTGAGTTTCATCTTAAAAATCAAATACAAGATAGATAGGTAGGTAGATAGATAGATAGATAGATAGATAGATAGATAGATAGATAGATAGATAGATAGATAGATAGATAGATAGATAGATAGATAGATAGATAGATAGATAGATAAAAAAAGGTCATTAAATGCAGCGCCAGGACATTATATAACTAATAGTGAGTCTTGTTTTATCTTTGTAAGAGCTATGCCTGTAGGCCAAATGAACCATGGGTATAAATGTATTTACCTATGCTCTGGAACTACATTTCTGGTATGAAAGGGGCCTAAATTTTATCAGTTCAGTTTTATTTTATCTCTACATCATATCTGCTCGTGCATGACAGCCTCTCAAGGATCCACACAGGATAACAGGCATAAAAATCCCTTTTTAAAAAACGTACTCATTTATGTCCTATTTCAGTTTTGAAGACACGGGTATTTACATTTTCCTATTTGCCCTCAGAGCATGGGCCAGCTAAAACTCTGAATGCAGTACACACTCATTGATATTAGCAGGGAGATTGAAACTGAATAATAAATGAAACCTAGAATTAGCCCGTCACAGTTCCGTAGCTTTGCCGAGAAGTCACGGTGCATTCTCTGTTTTTGTATTTTATGCGTCTTTTAAAATTCCATAATACATTTAGTAAAGGCTGGAAAATAAAAGAACATGCAGAGGGATTTTAGGTAAATTCAAAAGTAACATGAAAATCCTACATTGGTTGTTACCTGTAGCGCTGAAGATGTGCACAATAAAAACAAGACAGGACATTTCACACATGATCGCTGCTGGGAGAAGCCTCACACTCATCTCCAGGGCAGCACCAAAGATCGATTTCAGGTGGACGTCCAACATCACTGTAACCATTTCTAATGGGACACCTATTCATAATCTCACCTTTGGTAGAGGTCAACGCCAATCAGGAACTGACTTTTTGAACATGTTTCTGCATTGCGGTGTGTTTTCCGAAAGATCGTTTTGTTGAACCTGACTAATGTTAAATGGGTGGACCATTGAGTGGTCCTTAATTTTTAATTAAATGTTGACGAGAGAACTGAAACACATAAGAACTAATAAGCAAACAACAACAACAACAACAACAACAACAAAAAAACCAGTCAAACTTCCCCAAACAATATGTAATATGCTCTGTGGTTAAAATAATCCAAGGTGATGTAATTTTCCTGTCACTGGCCCTCAGCCACTGTTCAGGAGTCAATAGAAAATCCAGGCAATTTATATTTTCTATTGTTTGACAGCTGATCACTTTCCCCGGGCTAATTCCTGCTAAATGATTGGCGCAGAAATACTGCAGCTGGATCCAGGAATTGGGAATCATTGCTGCTCTCTTTTGACTGAGAATTAATTTTAAAGTAATTACAGAGAGATCAAAGATCAATATTCATGTCTCGTGTGGTATAGACTTTAAAATAAATATTGAAAGAGAAATCGATTATTCTCATGAAACCAAGGTTACCTCCTGCACGACTCATATTTAATAGAGTCTATTTAAGGGGAGAGTTCATTTTTTGAAATTAAAATTGACTGGCCTTAGATATAAAAATGTGATGAATATATCTGTGTAATATGACAAAAATCAGAATCTATTCATAGTAACAGATGGGTCATGAGTGGGATTTTGTCATAGTCTTGTTCAAGTCTTTGATGTTTAATGACAATATGATTAAAAACATTGATGCAGATTTTAGACTGCAAAGCAACATTATGACGTACAAGCAAAAGATTTAGGCTTTATTATTGGTGGCCAGGTTTAGCCTAAAACACCTATAAAAGGACATGCAAATAGACATGAAAATGCCCCAAAACAAGCGCTGATACATTCTGCAGAACGTCTAAAAGGATGCAGAGCTGCATCCACTAGGTCTAAAATAGCTTCTTCCATACTGCTCTAACAGAAGAGAAGAGGCACTTCATACACACATAACACAGCCTCGGGCGCTGAATTAGGACAGAATTATCCTCCTCTTCTCTTCCCTACTTATTTCCGGGCATCCGCACATGGCACAGTAAACCAAATAATCTAGTCGTTATCACACAGCACATCATTACACCATGATAGCCTCCCCGTGCTGACACACCATTAGACAGAGGGAATTTGGCTAATGTGCTGTGCCGCCGTTTGTTGATCGCTCTTTGTCTCAGGAGAGGTCTAATAAAACCACAGAGAATCAGATGAATGTCGCTTTTCTGGGCACACGCACGCACGCACGCGCACACACACACGCACACACACCGCTGTTTTAATAATGGCAGCAGATTGTTGAGGCACAGTTGCTGATTAGGGACCTTCATTATTCCAATTTAATGACAGCAGATGAGCTGTGACACGTGTGACCACATGCGATTCACATCTGAGTGAAAGAAGACAGGATGACTCCAAAGAGAGTGATGGAACTCACCCCAAACCAATCTCTGATCTGTACTCTCTACAGACTTTTATGTCCGTCCTCATGAGACCTAAACAAAATCTAATATTTAAATCTTACTACTAAGTCAACCTTAATTTGTACCTCTGACTAAACGTTTTTTTTTTTTTTCACACACTGTTCATTGACGCAGACACTTGTTTTGTGAGAGGAAAATGAAGTAAGTTAGTCATATGCCTAACTTATATTTATAGTTCTCTTTTTTTACTCTCAGGAAACAACTGATCCAACATTCAGATATGTCTTCACACATTTTGCTTGATCTTCTTAAATCAGCCTGCAGAAGCAGCTTCCTATCAGATCGCCAAAACAGCCAGACCTGATTGATAATAATTAGTCTCTCTTACTTCAGAGGCAGAAAAAGACGAAAAGCTTGTAAAAGTATTCAAATTGTACTAAGCTTCCTTCTTGCAAATTAAAACGAATATAAAATGCAAAGATCTTTTTAACAACCAGGTCACTGATGAACTGACCTTCCTCAATTGGAAAATAAATACAGGCATAATTAAAGAAGAAATTCTATTTTTTTTTAGCAATCAACTAAATTAGGAATTTTTGAAGCACATTCTCACGGAGGAAAATAATTACTCATACTGAGCTGAATCAGCTAAGTTGCAGTACCAAGAGTCTATATTCACTCTGCATTCCAGACGTTAGCATCTATTCAGAGCTGCAATTAGCTGCGTCACACTTCTGTGCTGAATACATTATTGTTGAGTTCAAGAAATGCAGTGACATTTTTTGTGCTTTTTCTCGTCACAAACAGAATAAATGACACTTTTTTGCTGTTTATCTAACACAACACAATCAAAATGGTGAAACCTTTGGACTGACCTTCAGACTGACCTACAGCAGTTTTTGGTTCCCCCCCCCCATATAATCAGTATCATTACTGGATCAATAATGATACTGATTATCAACACAAACACAAGCATTAGCATTAATTGTGTAGGAGCAAGTCTGATCTGGGGGTAAATAGCTCATGAATCTATAAAAGCGAAACAAATAATTGCATGGTTAATTCAGTTGGAGCCACTGGGGTAATTTAACCAAAAACACTGTCAGACGTTTTTATACATCATCACCTGACATTTCCCAGAGTGGAGCTGTGGAGAAACATTCATCATCAGCTGAATCACTGGTGGCAGCAGCCTTTGCTGTGGAAACATACAAACATGCTCCAAAGACGTTACAAGAGTGCGCAGACAGAAGGTTAAGATGCACTTTTTTAACAGCTTTTTAAATGTCATCACTCCCCATTCCTCCGTTTTTTGGGATTTTTTTTTTGTTTTGTCTTGTTTTTTCAAGTCCAACACAGCAGCCACCAACATTCCTCGTGTGCTTGTGCACGTGGGAGGCCTGCGAGGGATGCGTCCCCTCAGACAGATGTCCCCCCCAGGCTTTAGTTGCTAACCTTTCTAAAGTGACAGGTAGGGAGCAGAGGGAGGTGTTTCCACCCGCAGCTGAATTTATCAACGTGTACACAAGTGTGCGTCCTGGATGTCTTTTGTAGAGACATTCTGCTGGTATTTCAGCATCTTAGTATGTTGTTGTTGTTGTTGTTGTTGTTGTTCCAGCTGATGAACCTCACTTCAAGAAATATGGACGCTGAAGCGGCGACAGAGGTCAACCTGAATGTCAACAAGCTCAGAAAGCAAGATGTTCTGGATGACGCTGATATTTACAGAGAAAAACTCCATTTCGGTCTTTTCCATCACTAAGCTACAGTATCACCCCCATCAGTGTTGGCTATCAGGGATTCTCCATCATGATCTCCCTCACAAGCCTTAAAGCAGCCTTATGGAAGAGAGATGAAAAACACTCCAAAATTTAGAGTCTATTTGTGTGTTATTTATATTTACATCTTTATGAGGATCCAGACGACTTCATGGAGCAAATCTCCTGCAGATAAGAGTGTTTTCTAAAGGTCACCGTGTCTCATATTCCACAGGAAAATAGGCAGAAAATGTTACAACAGAAGCCTCACAAAAGCATCAAGGGTCAAATTACACTGTTAACCTCAATTATACTGTGCTTTACAACAGGGGCAAGTGGTCGCCCCTACGATGAGGTGGTTCAATTTAGAGCAGCCAGAGGTGTTTTGGACAGATAGCCTCTCTCTCCTTGGCTCACTCTTTCCCTCTCTCTCTCTCTCTCCATCTCTGTCCCAGTTGATATTTGCAGTTTGTGCATGAAAAGGAGCCATGGCTCACAACAAATGGCAGAAAACTGATGTTGCTCAGTGTTGTGGAAAAGACAATGTGCAGCACATTGGAAATAATAGAATTATTTTGATTTAAGACCTATTCAGTTTAATGTGGGAAACATATATTCCAACCCCAGTGCTGCTGTGGTTCAGTGGTCCTCCTCAGCATCATGAATTCCACGTCAGTCACTCGAGTCTGCAGCTCCAAACCACGCACGCTCCAGTCTCGGAGTGGGGTAATAAACAGCGCTGTCCTGAGCCAAATCCAAGGCGCTCTGGTGTCCCAGCTGACCACTGTACCCATTACACCAGTCAACACTACATGAGTCATACTGGAAACACAGTCGCTGGCTGGTCACGGACTGAAGAACCATTAACACGGACACGGATGGAAGTGTGGGTGTGAACTGGTGTGGATGTAAAGCTGTATCCGTTTGTTTGGTGTCCGTGTGCGCTGCAGCTGATGCTGGCACTTGAATTTGTGTGTGTTTGTATACATGCGTTTGTATGTGTGTGTTTTTGGGGAGTGACTTCTACGCTGTGGAATAGGAATCCTCCAAGGTCAGGATTAAATAACAGAAATTACACAGCTGCCAAAACCGATTAATGCAGAAGCGCGCAAAGCAGGGCTCAGCCACGGGGAGTAGACCCGGAGTGTAGCCAGCAACCACACAACGAGGGCTAGATGCACCAACCAAAACAGCAACACACTTTGCAAACCCCACAAATCTGTAATCAAATCATTTTAAAAAATCTCTTATATATGTCTGGTTTGTTAGTAAACAGCTGAGAAAAAGATGCAGGTGATGCTGATAATAGGTGGTGACACTGAGCTGCACCAGATTCACTTCATTTACTGCCGATGGATGAGGAGAAATAGGGCAATCGAGAGGGGGAAGGAAGGTGGAGAGAAAGGCGGAGGGAGAGAGAAAGACAGAGAGGGAGCCAGGTAAAAGAGAGAAGAATAGAGAGGACAGAGAGAAAGACCTTAACTGTCCTCAGGCATCTTCTCCTGTGACCCATGAACTGAGAATTTAAAAAAAGGTGCCAAGATGTGCGCTATTTTGTCATCCCCACCCCTGCAACTCTCTTTCTCTCTACCCTTTTTTTTTTCTTTCTCTCACTCTCCTTAAAGACACACACCAAACACTGACCCCGACAATGAAAGTGTACCCACATGGGTTAGGCAACCAGAGAGCGTTAAACTCTACGGGCTATAGATGGATGGATGGATGGATGGATGGATGGATGGACATTGGTAAAGGCCCTGATGTCATCAGAGTTTGCAATTTGGATCACTTATAACAAAAACTGTGGAGCCTGATCTATCTCACATTAAAAATGGGTTTGTTTTCTGACAGCTGTGACAAAAGGATGACAAACACAGCTAACGTATGACAGAGCTAAGGTGAGAATAATTTTATGAACACATTAATATAGATTCAGCACACAAATCTGCATCTTTTGCTGATACTGAAAAAATACAGCGAATCTATCTTTTCCTTGAGAGAACACCACACATACTCATTTAAAGCAGCTACTCTCGCCTACATACACGTGGCATCTGGTGATCGAGCTTTCATTAGAGGAAAATAAACATTATTACCCCCCCCCCCCCAACCTCCCAGTTTCCTGTTCAACCTCTCTATTTGCCTTCACACCAGGTGTAGAAATGCTTTTCTCTCTGCCTCCTTTCATTGTACACCAACTTATTCTCAATCGTGTCCCCTCTTGATCAGTGATCCTTCCCAATGTACTCCACGTGCATGTCAGTACACAGCCCACCATGACATGTCCAACTATTCTATCATCAATCTAATGTGCTGTTGTTAAAACAAGATGCAAACACACAAACCAGTTCACTCACACATGCAGCAGCGTTTGCACAAGAGCCAGAAGCAGAAAAACAAATCAGAAATATGAATTCCTCACCTGGAGTTAGTTAGAAATGTGCTGCCCCCTGCTGGCATAAAGACACATGAACACACACACAGCTGTCGGCAGTAACATTTTGTATAAATTCAAGAAACCAAACGTTATATTTTTTGTTTACACATCATTTTAAATCTTTTTTTTTTCTAATTTTTCTTCTTCCTTTAATTTTAGAGCAGAATTCTTTAAAATTGGCATAAAAACAAAGGAAATAGCAGTCTAGGCTTTTTGTTTATAGTATTTATTCCTAAAATTGAGTGATCAAGCAGTGTCCCCTAAATACCAAAATGTAGAGACCAGTCCAGAACAAAAACGCGTGTTCATTGGATAAAACTTTTGGAGTGGAATATCAAAAGTTAAAACAACCAAATTAGATTTTTTTTTAACACCTTTTTTAATAAATTTCTGTAGACAGCTTTCACTTCAGGATCACAGATTTTTAGACAGATTTGTAAAAAATATACATCAACGTGTTTGTTGTTAAACAGCAGGCTAGAACGTCTATTAGCTTTGCACAGAACAGCAGTGAGGCAGCACAAACGTCATAAATGCAACAGCTGAGGGACCAATCGCAACTGAGATGTGATGAAACTTGGCTTGCTAATCACTTCCACCATTTCCATCATTGCTTCCTTAACCGCGCACTTGCTCAGCTCGTTATTCCCTTTCTTCCTTAATTATTTGATTGTTTCTTCCCCACCGTTCTGTGGTGAGAGAGACTTGCTTTTCCACAGGTGCATTCCTTTGACTGCATGTTTTATACAGAAACAAGGACAAAGGAGGGCAGGATGGAGTGAGAGCCCATCAGAGGAGGCTGTGATAGGGACATTCATCTGAACATGGAGACCAGCTCTTTGACACCCACTGCATTTAAATGCGTGATGGCGGCAGATGCGCTTTTACCCCTGCGGAGCCTGGGACAGCAACAGCAACAGATCCGTTTCTGCTATACAGTGAAAGGGGGGACAAAGGTCACAGGAACACTGATCGATGGCAAGCCGGATGTTTACCTCTGCTGTGAAAGCATTAGGCGGCTTCGTACGAGGGCCGTGTCAGCGCTGAAGCCCTCCATGCAATGACAAAGAAGACAGAAGCGGAAGAAGCAGAGTTTCAAGATGAGAAGGAAGGACAGAGAGAGGGAAGACAGAGAGGGTTTGAAATGTTCCTCTGATAGGCGCCCTTCTCCTCCAGACTAAGGAAAAAAGAAAATGCAGGGGTGGAAGCTGCTCTGTCACTCTGAGTTAGGCTCAGCATAATTACTGTGAAATGACACACACCCACAGCTCACAGGCGAGCAGCCAGAGGACAGAGGTGTGGGTACAGACTCAGCCAGCAAGTCTCTGCCACCTTTGCTAACTCAGAGCAGCAGGTTCTGTTTATCTGACGTGTTTAAGAGCCCTCCAGATGAGGTGTGGCACCAAAATCACCCAAACCTTCAAATTCCAACATGATCATGAATAAACTATCACACTGTGTCTGCTGCTGGGAAAAAAGGACCTAATTCAAGTAAATGAGCATCACAGAAATCCTAAAGCGCTCCTCAGCCCTCACAGTCACAGCTGGTTCTGGCAAAGCTCTATTTCCTGTACAGCTCCACAGGTTATTCAGGCTATTCTTCCTAAAACCAGTAAAAATACATACAGCTGGATGCTTTCTCATCACACAGACCATGTGGAATGGTCCCTGAGCTGCTACATCTTGATTTGGGTTTGAAAACACCAATCAGGGAACCACACAGCGGGAGCTCTTGACCTCAGCTCCTCAGAATTATTCTGAAGGCCTTGACTCGAGCCTGACCGGCACTGAGAGTACCAGGACAGGCTTATCAGGAGGGCGCTGTGTCACAAAGCAGATATTAATGTTAGAAAAGAATGGGAAACGGCTGCCTTAGTCACATTGTTAAATGAAAACAACTCCGGGTTATTAGGGTTTGTGCAAAGAAAAAAGAAAAAAGAAACAGACTACATCATCACGACTTTCCCATATGGGACAACCTTCTCATATATATATTTTTTTTTTTTTACAAAAAAACAATAACCTTCCAGTCATTTGTTTTGTTTCCTGTTGTTTAACGGTGGACAACCTTTGCAGATCAGACAGCAAGCAGCTGGATGGCTGGGGTCAGGCAGGTCCACTAGAAATGTGTCTCCTTCTCTGAGATGGTGGCTATTTTCCCGTCGGCCTTGAGTTTAGCGTCGTTGGCAGCGTAGGGGCTGAGGGCAGCGTGTTTCCCCCTCATTTTCAGGTCCTTGCTTGGAGTTGTCAGCTTCTTCATCCTCTGTTGGAAGAACGCAGATCAAGGAGTTTATTCAAGAGATGTTGTTAAAGAAATAAAGAGAAATAGAAAATATAATGATGTCACATGAGCAAAAATGGAAAATAGAGAAATAATTATCATTTATAAATAAGGACAACAAAAAACAGCCTAACGTTGACTCTTGTGGAATGCCAATTCCTGAATATGAGTTTTTGTATGAGGTCTTCAGCACTGACTTTGGACCAATCAGAGTTTAAAAACACACATTCTCTACCATTGTTTACCTCAGTGAAGGTGCCAGGAGTCTTCCAGATCATCCATATAATTCCAAGAGGGATGCAGACCATTGAAGACATGGCCATGAACCAGCCGATCCCGTAGCCCCAGTCGGGGTAGGTGTACACATTGTTGTACTTGAGCGGTTTGTATTTAATCAAGAAGAATAGGAAAATACCCTGTAGCAGATAGAGAACAACATTAGAACCGTAGGTGTCAGGTGTGTAGGTGCTGTTGGTCATCTGAGGCAAAGCCTGCATCAGAATCAGCGGTTGCACAACTCTAAAACATTTTGAGATATGCTGTATGGATTCGGAGCGCCACTCACAGCACAGATCCCAGGGGTCAGTATCATCCAGCACCACTTGATGAAGAAGACGGGTTTGTAGCCAATCATGTCTTCAATATTCATGTAGAACCTGTCACTACCTGCAGTGCAAATAAACATCAGTTTACGCCCTTATTTAAAACTAGACAACTACACATTTCATGGCCAAACCAAACCAGAGACTCGTCATATTAGCATACTAATAGAGCATTATAATTTATGTTAAAGTCCTGGATTTTTTTGTGGCATGATTCCTTGATGTGTTTGCATCTGTCCGCCAGCAGAGGGCGGAAAGAAAGTTGGATTATAAGTACTTTTTTTTTAAAAAAAATGTGCAGCAGTTGAAAAGATGACACGACGCAATCTCAGGCTGCCTTCTTACCATACACCCAGCCGATACATATGGACTCGAATATGGCAACGAATAGCAGACACATCGCCGCTGGCAGCGTAGGCGTCAAACAGCTGGAAGACGTACATCCCTCCCTGACAGGAAGAGACAGGCGTCAGTTTTCCTCCAAAGCCTCTAATGAGCATCAGACAGACCAAAAAACAGAAATGCATCTCTTGATCTGATCGACAGCGGCTGACAGAGAGAAGCCCTGCGATGAAAGCGCTTCGGTACGGCTGCATAGTGCCTTTGTTCAAACCGTGTCACACTTTATTTATTTACCCATCTGATTATGGTGCTGATGGGGGTTCTTTCCAGTTTCAGGTCATGTACTTTAAACATATCTAAATAAAAAGCTCTTTGAATAATAACGAAATTAAAAGTTCATGTTTTTAAACGCCTAAATGTTATTCCAGCAAAAGTAATCTGCCTGTGTCTTATCTTCCCCACGCAACAAAACTGATCTACTCTTCCACTCTCCCACTAAAAGGTTCATCATAAATAAAATCTTACATAAATTTCAAAGTGGGGGTTACATCACAGCTCTGTGTTTGGGAGCAGCTAAGAATACCATCAATAGATAAAACATCAGCTTGGTGCTCCAGTTGGAGCCAGATGTTGACACAGACTCCCACATCACACCCATTATTGGGATTCTATTGCATCTTTGAGCTTCTTCTGACATTTTAGTTGTGATGTTTCTTGACCAGCAGAAGAAAGGCACACATTTTATACACTGCTGACAGGCACGAGTCGCAGGACGCTCCATCTGTCGACAACCAGTGAAAGATGGGCTGAAGTACAGCAGCGCAATCATGGTTTTAAGCAAAGACTTTGTGACTGAAGCAGCTTTTCCTCCATTATTGCTGCAAATGATGTCAAAGGTTTAGATGGCTCCCAAGAGATAGAGTGACTGAAGCATCAGTCACCTCATGACCTCTAACACAAATGAGCTAAAATATCTATGGCACAGTGATGGCAAGGATGGGAGTCGCACCTCTGTACACATGATGAGTCCTATGAGGAAGGAGACCACAGACATCCCCAGGATCAGCAGCTCTCGGCGGTATCCTCTCCTGAAGGTCTCAGGGTAAAGGTCCACCACAGCTGTCACTAAACTCTCCACACACACAAACTGCCAAAGAAGAGGCAACTTAAAAAAACTTTCCTACACTTTTTTGTTGCTGAAACTGGCTGCTAAGTGGAACCAGCCACCCACATTTCTGAGGACATGTTCTAATTGAAAAAGAATGAGAAACTTTAAACAGTTCTGAGATCAGATTTAAAGTGGAGGCTACTGCTGCAAAAATCTTTCATCACGATATTCATTTATGGGTGTAGGCAGGGTTGTTTAAGCTTCCTCACCTGACTGTCCAGACCGAGGAAGATGAGCATCATGAAAAACAGACAGGCCCAGAGTGGGGCCAGAGGCATCATGGTAACAGCTTTGGGGTATGCAATGAATGCAAGGCCAGGACCTGCATGGAGGTGACAAACACAGGAGAGGACCTGTTTTATTTACCTCGCGCAGACCAGGACAGCTGGACTTGACTGTCAGGTGACAAGAGCTTCCAGCAAAAATGAGACATTTCTAACCTCTGCAGCATCATGCATTTTCAAAAACAAAAAACCTCCATCATCACTGAAACAAACACTTTAAAACCTTCCCTCTGTCACAGCGATTAAATTATTCATCCTGTAGTGAATAAAGCATGAGAGTCTAGGTGGAGTGTTGCGTAACCATATATTTTAGCTCAGCGTGGAGGACAGCGATGGAGAAACTCAGAGACCTACTCAAATAGTCTTGAGCGGGGGGGTTGGGGGTGTTTATACACATCTGATGTTCTGTTTGCTCACCAGATTCTGCCACAGCCTCGATGGGGACGTTCTGCTCGTAGGCCATGAAGCCCAGCACAGAAAAGATAGCAAAGCCTGCTAAAAAACTGGTGCCGCTGTTTAGACAGCACAGCATGATGCAGTCTCTGATGTGGGGAGAGAGAAGGGGGAAGACCATTGGTGACACTGTGACACAAGCGCATAATTCAGAAGAATATATGTATGCAGTAGAAAAGACTCCACCGTACCTGTAGCAGTTATTGTCATAGGCGTTGTAACTTCCCAGAGCAGTGAGACAGCCTAAGCAGATGGCATAAGAAAAGAAGATTTGGGTCCCAGCATCCACCCATACCTTTAGAGAAAGTGGGCATAGACATATTTACTGCTGTTTACTGAGAGATTATCATTTTAACAGAGCAATATGGTGGACAGACGTCAGTGATGGTTTTAAGGAAACCTTCAACCATAAACACATCAAAGTTTATTTAACTAGACTCACTTCCTGGGGTTCTCAGCCTTCTGTCACATGATCAATGTAAATCATGGATTTAGGCATGTTCAATTATTTCCTCAAACAGCAGTAAAATTTGCACTGGACCCTGGAAACCCTTCCAGGATAGCAAAAGGAGCGCTCCCAAATTCAAAGCTAATGCAGCATAGCTCTTTGAAAACGCTCTCACATCACCATTCAGCCACTAATCTCATTTCCCCACCAACAAACAATTAACAAACGCACGGTCTTTGCTCCCTCTCAGGAGTAACCACGGTAACTTCTGTGACCCCACAAACACAGGACTGTTCCTGTGGAAGAACAGGCCTTTCTCTCCTAATGTTCATTAATGTTCCTTTTAGTTCACCCTTGCCTGATGGCCTGCACAGCACAGGGAAACCTTAAAGGCCCAGGCTCAGACAGAATCGCCTGTTGATGTTGTGCCCAAGTTAGTCAGTCGGTGTTTGGACAGGTTGAGACTGAAAACGTCCGGCTGCGTGAACGCTGCTCGCCATGAGAGAAGGGCCCGTTCATAAAGCTAAAGACAATTATTGATCAAAAAGTAAAGTAGCAAGAAAATTTTGACAGGAAGCCTGGGCCCTAACATCAAGAACACTGGAACTGGTCTCCAGGGACGTCCTGAAAACATGAAGGAATCGCTAAACATGCAAGAGAAAATTAGACTATGTGCTCCGATGTGGTGATGAACAGAGCAAAAACAGTAAAAACAGAAGAAGAGAGCAGTGGCTTGATGATGTTCAGGGGTGCGAAGAAGAGGGTGACCGCCACTCGCACTTTGCACCGTCTGGTGAACAGAGGCCTGATTGTTCCTGAGGAGGTTAATTTAACACTGGTGTCAGAAGTAATGGCTTCCCCTGCCAAACAGCACCACTGCTTTATCGCCCTCCTTTGCTCATTTCTGCCTCGTTCACTGTCTGTTGTAAAATATCGTTACTTGGGTCAATGGTACAGCATTTGTAGAGAGCCGCTGAGTCCCTGAAATAAAAGAAAACAGCGCACACACTCTTCTGCATGGACAAAAGTCTCTGCTGCATCCTGAAGACATTTACAGCTACAGCCTGTGTGAAACACACTTCCTGCATGGTTATTGTGTCCCGCAGCAGCTGGGGGAGAACCAGATGAGCCGGTTGTGTTTCACAAAGGCTGTCAAAGTTGAAATGAAGGTGTTTCAACTGTCTCACCATCCTCCCTCAGACTGTCTTTCATATCATCCTCGTCTGATTGCCTCTCCCAAAGTTGACAGTTGCATCGATCACTGCTGTCACGACACCCAATCAGCTGGTCTTTTCAATTGCACTGTTGCTTAGCGACCTGACTACACTTCCATCCAAGGTGAGGTCACACTGTGCTTCACCTCTATGAGCCTCAAACTCCCATCATGCATGTCCCCCCAGAGGGTGAAACTTTCTCCACACCCCTGCCAACAGTGGAGTGTGCTCGTATCTGACGTGTTCCTGTCAGAGACGGTCCTAGAAAGAGCTGGTGTGTGGGCGCTCGTTGGTGCACGCCACGCGATGCATCGCCATCTCCTGGATCTGGACCATCAACCCACACTTCAACCAGTTCTTCACTCCAGTTGGAAAGTAGTTTGTTTCAGTCAAGTTTTTGATTGCTCCTCTTTCTTTTCCTTTTACTTTATTTTTAATCACTTTTATTTTTTTCATCTTTTACATAAACTACACGTCTACACACAAACGCAGGTTTTGTACTTCTGTCATTGTGGGGGCTTTTCACTGACATAATCCAGGATGGTCCCTGGCCCCAGCCATAACAACCAACCTTGACCCTGACCTTAACCTTAACCTAAACCCAGTTCTTCCTTGACCCCAGCCAAGTTTGAACCATCAACCATTAACGCTGCATCATAAGGTAAACAGTAATGTTCCATCAGGTCTTCATTAAATGTTCTGGATCCATGTGTGGAATGTTTATGGATCTACTTTACTTTATTTAAAACCTCCACAAGATCATTTAAAACCACATGATTATGGCGACGCCAAACCAAAAACCCTGCAACTGTTGCAGCTGCCCGTGACTGTGGATGTGATCCTACCTGAGGGTCGGACAGGCGTGAAATGTCCGGGTAGAGGTAGAATTTGATGCCGTCATAGGCTCCCGGCAGCGTCACTCCTCTGATTAGGAGGACCAACAACATGACGTAAGGAAACGTAGCTGTGACGTACACGACCTGCAGATACATAGGTTGGATTAGCGATTACAGCAAAACTATCAAGTAAAAAGAAATTTAAAAAAAAAAAAGATGTAAACAGGATGATTAATCTCATGGTTAAAGCTAAAACTTGGATGTAACAAAAACAGACTTAGTGATTTCAATTTTAACGACCGCTGTATTCCTAATAAAGTGATTAGATCACACACACACACACACACACACACACACACACACACACACACACACACACAGAGGCAGACTGTTAGACTTTCAGAGCCACCAGTACAACCATAAAAACCAGTAATAGCTAAACGAAGTATGTTGCATATTTAAAATTGACTATATTTATGGTGTTACACATTTCCATGGAGTATGATGACATCAATGGCCATAGCATCATTATTATTATTAAGGCATCAGATATTAGAGCCATAAGTATATTGTTCATTTACCCACACACATACACCTTTGCAGAGCTGGCAGGAAATCACCAGCAGGGCCAGAGTCAGTTCCTCAGTAGTAAACATCAGACATACCTTTAGTAAAGTAGATAGCACATGCTAACCAACAAACCCACACTCTGTTTCCTTTTGAATCATTCAGGCTTTGCAGAATCGTGTTCAACATCTCAAGACTCTTGGAAACCCCTTGAACAAAGACCCTGGCCTCTTGGAAGGCAGAAGCGGGCGACATACATCCCCCCGGCTCTCTGGCACCCAGTCAAAGTCCAATTGAGGACAGAACAGGACAGAACAGAGCCGGGCCAGGAGAGCCAAAGAAAAGAAGGCTCCTCTGGCCCCATCTCTTAAAGCGGAGAAGTCCAGAGGAGTGATGCTGGCAGTGTGGGAAAATGTGCTTTTCTTTGAAGCATGGCTACACACACATACACACAAACACACACTCCATTTACAATGTTCAAATGGGTGTGCACATACTAGCTGCAGATAAAGTGGAGCATTCACACAGTATGTAGACATTTACCCAGACTCCCTGCTTACTTTACTAAACAACTGTTTCATAGATGATTTGATGTCACTAAATATCTAGAAGAATCCAGATATAGTCCATATAGAGCCAGTATCCTCTCTAATCTATGTGGATGCTAGAAGACCCTATCTTTGAATAAAGCAATCAAACCTGCTAAAATCTCTTCTTCCTCTCTCTCTTCATCTTTTTGGAGATGAAATGGATCGTTTTCTGTCTCACTGGGAACCTCTGATGCTCTGCCGGCTCCATCCAGCTCCACAAGCCTCTAAGCTGCCACAAATTTACTAGTCAAGTTCGGCCCCAACTAGCCATAAATCTAACAGGATGGCTAAAACGTGAGAATGGCTGATAGAAACAAAAGCAAAAAGTTTAGCCAAGCCGGAGCTGAATGGACCAAGGGGTTTGTGGAGAAGAAAAGCTCCCCCTCCTCTGTGGTTAGAAAGAGAGAGAGCGAGAGAGAGAGAGAGGGGAGAGAGAGAGAAGCAGCAGAGTATGAGGATGCACTCTGCATGCTTCTCATGAATGCTCCATTTTCCTTTACTGAATACTGGAATCAATCTCAGACTCTTTGCCACATTCCCGCTACCACGAAACCCCTGTCTCACTTCCTAAACTTTCTAGTAAAGACTTTTTGGAAGTTACAGCCCTTTTTTTAACCTCCATCATGTAACTCAATTGTAAACAGCACCACATGCACATCTTTGCTATTCTACTCTTTCTCTCTTTTTTTTTTCCTCTTCTCCCATGTTATTTTAAACAAGGTGCTGCTTTCTCAGATCTTCTGAAGGACCCAAGAACAGCATTCAAGAGCATTGAAATGGGGAGGGTGATGATTTTGGAGGGTGGGCTAGTGCTTGATAGAAGTCAAAGATGTTTTTACGAGAAGGTTTTAAGGACAGCAAGCACCTTATGACAGAATGCAAGGAAAATGTTATTCAGAATGAACTGCACAGTGCCTGAAAATCAAAGCAGGACACAGTAAATATGATGCACCTTGCCAGTTGACTTGGGTCCTTTCCAGATGCAGAAGTAGCAGATGAACCAGGCCAAAGCCAGACACATGGCCAGCTCCCAGCGCACTCCCCCCATGTGCTCGATACCATCTGATATCTTCAGCACTCTGCGTCTGAAAAGCAAACACACCACGGCAAAACTGTCATTTACCAAGCAGAGATCAGTCTTTACTCTCTATTTTAGTGGAATTGTAGGGTTAATGAGTTAAAACTTTACCCTTTTATTGGCTTCAATGTAGTAAAAAGCAGGAGAAAATATTATACTGTGATACTTTACCGTAGTCTTAGTAATCAGTCCATCTCTGACCTTAGATGAATGCAGAAGCAATGATGACATAATTTATAGCAACATCAGCAAGCAAGATTAAGGTCTTTCACTTTCACCACAAAAAGCCTTCCTCACTGGCTGTGAACCTCTAGAGAAAATTATTAAATAGGATAAAACAGCGAGGTTTCTCCAGATTATATTTTTTTATCTTTCCAGAGTAGCATTCAGTCCCACAGAATTGCTAATGAAACAGATATAATTTGCACTAAGATAAGTTCATGGCTGCAGATCCCCACCAGACTGTCCCCTTCCATCACACACCTACCGGTGCACCGGCGTAGGTGCGTGTCATATGTGGTTATTACATCATAGCATGTCGGCGGTATAGTGAATCAACAGCGTGCTTCCTGTTTGTTGAAGCCCGGCCAGACAACGGTGCTGATGGAGAATGAGAGGCCAGTTTCAGAGTTAGTGTGCACCTCGGGCCTGCCAAATCTTTGCCACCGGGTTCACCCCAGAGCCCCTGACCAACCATTGATCATGGTGACATGTTCTTGGTGGCCGGCCACAGACTAGGTCCAACACAACCATCCCTGGTCAGCGAAAAGGGCAACACGTGAAAGCTAATGTGTGCAAATACGCCTGTGTGTTCTTGAATGTGTGTACAATGTGGGCGAAGAGGCCTGCGCAGGCAAGGGGAACCAGAGCCAAGAATCTTCAGATAGGGTTTAACCAGCCAGAAATATTGACATTAGTTTTACCAAAGAAACAAGCAAATTAACTTTAAAGACTGTTTCAGCTTCTCTACTTCATGACACCAACACCTACATGTGATGAATTTAAGCACATTTTAAATATAGGTCATAAAATCTGAGCACCTGAAACATCAGATCAGCAAAGTGGTGCTTACAGGATACTTAACATGACCCATCTGACAATTTGTTTGACAGCGTGCTTCACCATCATCGATATTTTAGGAGAAAGGGATGGACAATAAAGTACATGTCACAAGATTTGACCACCTACAAAAAGCTGATTGCTACAACATTTATGATTAATAGTCGTTGGCTGTCTGACTGCTGAAACAGGTTCCATCACCTACACTGACCCTGACTGGCAACATATAAATTCATTTATCACAAACACAAACTGAGCTTTGATCCAGACGCACAGATGGTCAAACCCGGCTTATTCGGAATTTCAGTTAGGATGTTGATCTCACGTTGAGCGTACAGTACAAAACAAGGCTGTGTCTTTTGGCTCAGAAAACGCTGAGCCTGTTTTTGGCTGTTTCCAAGTAACATGCTGGTTGGGCTTTTTGTGTGACTTCTTTTGCTCTGTCCCTTAAAGCGTTAAAGTTTCAGATTTAACACGTGTGTGAACATCGCTGTAGATGCACCCACGTGGATCACAACAGTGGGCAGAATCCTGGCTGTGATTTTTGGTTCAGAGACCCTCGAGCTGACCCGGTGGAGTAAACAGGGCCTCTGGCAGCGAGACAGCAAGTGTGGTCAGACAAGTTCTGATTGGCTGCCACACGCTCAGCTCTGGCTGTGAGACAGCTGGCTTACCAGGACCTTCTGACACACAAATATGAAAAAGGCCTGACTAATTATTGGGGGAAAGGTTACACGGAGGGTGAGCAAAGCAGGCTGGTCGTGCCAGAAACTCTTTGTAAACAGTAATACTGTTAATGCTGTACATCGACTAGAGGAAGAGAGCTTGTAAGAGCGGAGTTTAAAAGTGTACTCACTCCCAGAACTCAATCACCGGAGACGTGGCGTTGGGGTTGGTGATGTTGGTGGCATTTTCTCCATAGTAGTCGATGCAGTTCTCTGCGGAAAAGCAAAGGTGTGACACAAACGGAGCATTGCTGCTGCCTGAAGGAACATCCTCCCGACCTCCGACCTCCCACCTGTGTTCCAGTAGTGGCCACAGCCGGCCCATGGCAGCTCTGTGGTGAAGCAGTTGAAGAGGTAGAAGATGGCCCAGGCAAGGATCACGATGTAGTACACGTTTAGGTGGGCTTCGATCACCTGCGTGGCGTAGCCGATACCTGATAGCCAGTCAAGAACATCAGAGCTGCAGTAATCAAAGCTGCAGAGGTCACATCCCTACTCAGTTGATTCCTGCTCTACATTTAACATCTGCAGCTTTTTTGATTGTAAGAACTGAAAGAGTTCCATCACCCTCAAACAGCGGACAAACTTTCCTCCAGCAAGTGATGCCTCCTTCGCTGGTGAACTGGCCCAAAGCCGTCTCCAGGAAAAACACGGGAATCCCGCAGCACACAAAAAAGATGACATAGGGGACGAAGAACGCTCCTTGAAGAGCACCGGAGAAGGCAAAAACAAGATCATTTCTCTGCATAAAATCAGCTTTTTTGCTTATTTTAGTGCCACCTAATTCAATTCAAGCATCTACTCTGGACTGTGATGATGCTTTATGAAAGGGCTCACCTCCTCCATTTTTGTAGCACAGGTATGGAAACCTCCACACGTTGCCCAGCCCGATGATCTCTCCGGCCACGGACAAAACGAATTCAATCTTGCTGTTCCACTGACCCCTCTCATTGTACTCCCCGTTGTCTAGGCTGGAGCTGGACCCCTCCGGGTCCCTGCCCTCCTCTGGTTTACCGTTTATAACGGGTCCGCTCTTCTCAGCCGTCATGACGCACCAGCAGCCCGCTGAGAGAGAGGCAAGAAAACAGCCAAAACTTTAAGAGGAGGGTTTTTTTTACCTTAAATTTGTAACTTTGATTAGACATCTGAAGTCTGAATGGAAACAGGACAAAACCACGCCCATCGGGGGAATAAACGTGAACGTTCAGAAAGAAGTGGAAACGCTTTAATGAGGCGAATTACGCAACAGAAAAAGACAGAAGCCACAGCCCAAATCCTAAATCTAAAGAAATGAATTGGTAAAAGACTGAAAATGCCAAAAATAGAATAGAAGTGGCTTTGTTTGTTATAATAGCAAGTTATTAAAATAAAAAGAAAAACAGCACAAGTTGATGAAGACCAGGGAAAAGATTTTCTACCAAGGTGTGACTGTGACTTCAGTCTGCTTTAATTTACCAGCAGCTTGAATATTTGAATGAATCAGTCAAAGTTAAAAACTCAAAACTTGCGTGTCTGCTCTAGATTTTGTGAAAACTGCGCAAAGATGGAAAGACTTACTCACCAGTGTTCTTTGGAAAAGTGAATCTTCTTTGTGGCTTCCGCGATGATGCGCCTTAACAATTGTCTTCACACAACACAGGAGGGGTTTTTTTTCTGATCCGAGGGTGAAGGGGGAAGACACAGGAGAGAGAGAGAGGGAGGGAGTAGTGTGGATATTTGCGTGGAGTGGAGCGCTTCGGCACTCTGGCGTCTATTAAAGAAGATCCTGCACGGAGCGGACTGGATCTTGCACCAGGAGGCTGATGAGCTGCGACTGCGCTCCCACACACCGAGCCATCAACTCTCAAAGCGCCTGGACTTGGACGGAAGCCATGAGAGGAGCAGCCGGGCTCTCCTCTCAGTGCGCACACGCGCACGGCGACACCAGCGAGGAGCAGAAACGCGCGCACGTCGAAGCGCCGCGCTTCCACAGCTCAGACAGTTGTAGGAGACAAATGCAAACTTGAATTCCAGAGCATAAAGATGGAAACAGAAAGACCAAATACAAATAAAGTTCCAACATGAATTAAAAGCGAGCAAAAAGGAAAAAAAAAAAAAAATCCGCTCGTAATAACAGCGTAGACCACATCGCACTGTTATTACTTTACTAATGGTATTATTACTACAGAACATTAGCATTTCTTTAGCAAGTATGTACTAAAAAGCAGGACATCATTTCACTAATCCGATTCCCTCTTTGTTTCTTACAGTCAGATAAGATGTGTTTTGCATACTGTCAGTGTTTGATTTGCAGGAGAGAATTTACTTTATTAGTTTGAGTTGCTTCAAAAAGGTTGAATTTGTGGAACACATATCTAATTTTTTGGCACAAAAAATGTTCTTGGCTGACTTCTCTCTGCATTTGCACCTTGAGCACTTCAGTGCGTGGTGCACCTGCTGCAAAGATCCCACTCGCTGGTGGATACTCTAACTTTTGTCAGATGACTAAAAGGAACAAATCTGAATTTTCCTGGGAAAAAAGGAAATAAAAATAACATGCAAACAAGTGGTTAAACTGCAGCGTTTAAAGCAGGTTGTTTGCTGGTTGAGGGACTTGTGGGAAGTCAAGTCTCACTCTTCAAACGGCCACTGACCCTGTTTGATTTATGAATTGATGTCAACAGTGTCGCCCTTTTGGTCAAAGCAGTTGTTCTTTGCTCGCAGAATACCAACACACACACACACACACACACACACACACACACACACACACACACACCTCTTTGTCCCCTCCCTGAAAGTCACTCTGCAGTTGCGAATACAAGTTTCCTGACTCCAGAGAAGCAGCAGTCAGCAACCATCAGCAGTCAAAAAGTCTGCTCAGAAAACCAGCGTAGTCCTCACAACAGCACGTCTGTGGATTATTAAAAGTTAGTTCATGCACAAGTCCTTGGTTTCCAGGCGTGATGGTCCCGATTCATCAGGAACTCCCCCGACTCTAAAAGCATGACCTAGTCTCTATGAGTCCCCTCACGCAAGGGTCACTCGCCATTTGAGGCTTAAAGGAAGCGTCCTGCATAGAAAGTTTGGCCACCCAGAGCGGCTGGCAAACATCCTCTGTGCCTTTCAGCCGGAGTCAAGTCCCTTATTTATGTTCCCCTGTGCGACACTATCAGAGGAGGGACTGAAAGGTTCCTACAGGTATGTGGTTGCCTCGGGTTTCCGATCTGTTCCCAGAGATGCCCCAACAGGCTGCAGAGTCAGTCCAGCTGGGGTGAGGAGTGAGCTGTGGAGTGTTTGGGAGACATGTTAGAACACAGGAAACCTTTCTGTAGAGGCAGGACGGTCTGTTGACAAGATGGCGGTGGGTTATTCTCCTCAGCCTTTCATCCTTCTGGCCTACTGACTCCAGAACAAGCAAGACGCTCTGAGGTGATTGGCTGCTTCGGTCCACAGAGCTCCTGAAACCACTTGCTATTGGCCGACCGACTAAAAGGGAACATTGTGGGGCGTTTACAGATTGAAAAAAAAGATACATTGCTAGAAAACACATCAACCAGTCTCATACAAGGTGCACTGAGAGAGAAAGTTAGAGATTAGATATAAAAATAGAGAAGTTTAGAGGTGCAGAGGGGCTGGAGGGATAAAGGAGGGCAGCAGAATTAAACGGGAGAGTGAATGAGTCTGTTTGTCGCTCTCACCCTCTTCTCACATGATGTTACGTAACAGCAGTGCTCTTATTCCTCCATTCATGAACACAACTCAATTTGTCCCTAAATCTTTACAGCAAACACCTTTTCACGGAGGACTGGGCGCTCCCTTCGCATGCGCTTCACTGGTGTGTTCCAGCCCAATGGCAGCAGCCTTCTCAGTGGTCCTGAGGTGAGGTGAACTGGGTTTCCACAGGCGCGTCCACCCTTCTTTTCACGCCACGGAGGTGCTGGGGTCAGAAGACACCGGGTCAGAGGGAAGAACATGCACTCAGTTTGGACAACCTCTGGATGAGGAATGTTTCCGCTTCATTTTGGTGTCATTTTATCAAAGTAAAACCTGGTTTGGCTCATCATCGTCTAACCCAAGCGGAGGAATGCTTTGTAAATGCTTTGATCAGAGCGGCTGTGATTCAACAAGAAGAGAGTGTTGATCCAGCTGTGATCAGCTGCTGCAGCCGTGACAAACATCACACACTTTCCGGGAAAAGCTTTCCTGGCAGGGTGGTGGGAAAAAGATAGAAAACTTACGGGAAAACCTGAACAAACAGCTCAGTTTACAAACTGATCAGTCACTGTGGTGAAACCTTGGATTTTGGAAAAAAAAAATCAAAGAGATAAAGCTTTATCTGCACATCGTTAACTGTTAAAGATCTGGACATCAGGAGTATTCATCTTGACACCTCTGCACCCTTTACATCCACGTGTTGCAAAAGTATCCCCCCCCCATACACACACACAAAGACTGCATGTGTGAGCGCCTGCATTTGGCAGGAACCATGCATTGAGAAGCTACCAACCAGGCCACCCAGTAGTGAAGCAGCGCTGCCAGCAGCAGCCCTCAGACTTGCCAGCAGAGCTGAGGCAGCTCGCAGTTACTTGCTAAATATGAATAATTACGCCACTGATGTGACAGCCTGCAGCAGCTCGCAGTGCCAACGTCGCAGTAAAGGCCGGGCACTAGCACGTACTTTCATATGAACACAGCAACGGCACTCATTGATCCAGCCGGGGTCAAAGTGTCGTAAGCGTTCTGTCCTGACTGAACCATGATGGTCTTGCTGATCCATTTCTTTAAGGTGTCAAGATGCTAACAGGTGATTCCTGGTTTACAAAATTTGGCTGATACGTCTGCAGCATGCTTGCATGTTGGGTTACAATAGTATAAATCACATGTGGCATGTTATTCGTGGTTTGGATTGATGTGGTAGCAAAACCAGTAGATCAGGGACTCGGCCCCATTTCTGGATGAATGCTGTGCACGTGATCTTCCCCTTTGGTCTTCAGTGATGAAAAAACACTGATAAACTAATCCCTTCCTCAGGGTCTCCCTCGGGACACAGAACTACAGGAAGTGATGGATGACTGAAGCGTCTCTGACAGTATGCAGGTGATTTACTGCAGCTCTGACAGTGATGCTAATGAATCTGTAAAGTTCACAGACGTGAGTGATTATGGCTGAAGTAGCACCTGCTGCACGAGGCTTCATCCAGACAGGAAAATACCTAACTTTTGCAACTTTTGTAGTCCAACAGGTTTTAAATTGGTCCATTTTTTCCTGACAGAAATCCCCCAAATGGGCTGAAGTGTCAGTGCTGATAACAGCCATAATCAATCACTGGCTCGATGAGCTCAGGGGTAATAAACGCCTTCATCTACCCCTCTGATTTATCAGGGGAGTCTGATAATATTCAACGTGATGTGTAATTAAACATTCAGCTATTGTGAGTGCTATCTGTCTCTACATTCCGCTCTCATACAGCCTCTGGATTTATTGGCTATCGGGGCATCCCGGACTGCAAAGGATCATGGGTAAGGAAGAGAAACTGAAGAGTTCTTATGAATAATGAGCGTTTGGTCCAATTTAGCTCATTTTAACCTCAAGATGAATCACTCAAGGTTAACACTTTGTCACTACAGATGTTCCATTTCTAAGCCACAGACACAGCTCAGGCTTCTTCATTAACATGACATTTTTTTTTAGCATTGATTTTCCACCTCCATGTTGCTGCTTCTCTCCCTCCCTCTCCTCCAAACTCCTTCCTTTGCCACCTGCTCAGTCCAGCACCTCTAAAGCCTCTAGCTCTTTCCATTCGTCTGTTGTAGTGTCTTCTGATCCAGCCTTCTGATCCTTCTCTCCTTTCCCCCCCAAAAAAACCACACACATGGAGGTCTTTGACAAAAAAGAATCATGACAGATTCCAATTTGTCCTGTTGTGCTCAAAGCAGCACACTTGCTAGTCTTCATAAACACCGTCCACAGATGACCCCTGTTGATCACAGGAAGTCATTGCACTTTCCCTACTGACCCCCTCCCCAAATGACCATAAGTGTGGGGCTCCAAGAAATAAGTTTACATTTAGAAAGAATGATAGTCTAAAAGGATTGAGCTCAGAATCCTTTTCTTGTTTTTTTTTTAATGATTGACAGTTCTGCTGACGGGTTTACTATGCACATTTGTGTGTTTCCCATGTTATTCCTACAGCTCCATCCCCAACAGGAACCATCTTCTTCTTTATCCCATAAAGACAGGTGCCAAGACTGGCACTCCAAACACACACACATACACACACACACTATGCAGAAAAGAGTAATTTCAAAATCAACCCTTTTGGGGTGGGGGAGAGTGGAAAAAAGAATGAGGGCCACAAAACCTCCACCAGGGTTGGCTGATTGTAAAGGACTGTCAGTTACTGCAGTCTTCTATTCGGCCAAAGGGAAGCAGCAGGATTCAACTTGGGGCCCAATAAAGGACTATTCTTCCAGGAAACCGGCCCTTGCACATGGACCTGAATACACTGGAACGATAATCTTCTGAGCTGTGGGAGCCCACTCTATATTCACAGGCTGTGCCACCCCCGCAGGCAGCAGCTGCGCATGCTGATGCTGCTAGCATACGCCAAAGCTAACTCTGGGTTAGGGAACTATTTTAAACCATCTATGTGACAGTAGTATAGATATAGATAGATATTAGCAGCTAGTCTGTAGGAACAATGGAAGCTATGGACACAAGTGTAAGTCCATTCTTACAATTCTCAGTTCCAGGATTGGCCACTAGGTGCTGGGTTTGCAGCATGAGCAAATGTTCTTCCAACTGCATTTCAAAATAGTATCTTTCAGGGAGGAACCTGACGTCTTCCCACAGGAGTTGGCGCTCTTTTCTTGGTGGTGGGGATGGTGCGGAGAGGTCTGAGGTCAGCTGCTGGTGAAGATTCTGTCATATTAGGTCTGACATGAAAAAGCATCTCAGCTGCCATCTGCAGGCAGGCTGCAGTATGGCAACAAGGGCCATCAACCTCGAGAAACAACTTCAAATACTTCGATAATAATTGCAGAACCATCAGATTTGCTGTTTTTATGTTAAAGTAGGTGGATTTACTCTGCAAATGTAACTTAGTAATGAAGAAATTAGCAGGTTTCGTGGGGTTTGGGGTGGAGAGACCAGATTTGCTCTGGCTCTGTGTGAAGCGGGGGGGCCCTGTGACAGGCTGATGTGTAGGAGGTTTTCCTGACTCCCACTTTGACTCATAAAGCTACAGAATTTCAGTGTCAATGCATAAACCCACCCACAAGATAACACAATATTTAAGGAATCTGAAATTTGAAAATATCTTAAAAATCTTCACACAAAACATTCCAATCCTTCTCAAGGCGCCTGGTTGTAGCAGACCGATGGAAATGAAGCGAAATTCTGCCCTCTGGTGGACAGACGCTGTCAGGTCAGATGTCTTCTCTGACCTTCCTGTTCCTCCACTGAGCCGAGCCCAGCCAATCTTCATTTGCCTCAGATCTCTTATGTCCGCTGGCCGAGTTGCTGACAGTCAGAGGAGATATTTTGGGCTGCACGTAGAAGTCATTGCTTTGATGTTCTTCACACGCCACCATCCTTGCCATCAAGACTCCCGCCCAGAATCACTTCAAACACGCTGAGGGCATCTGTAGTTCCGCATGACAGGAGGAAAATCTGCCGTGTCGAAATCTTCTTAACTGTGTCTGCAGTCTGGGAAAAACCTCGGTGAGGCGTTCTGACAAAGCCTGACGAGCACACGTGATCAAAATATGGGAAATATGACACAGAATTCTAACAGCCTGCCAGCTGCAGCTTCTTTACTGATTCTCAGCAATGTTCAAAAACAAATTGAAGAGAAGCACTGACTCCTCCACTCCTGAAGTGCCCTTCAGCAAGGTCAAAATTATAAACAGAAGAGTTACGTAAATCAGGGCCATCACAGGTTGAGTCTGATAACAGAGATGGAAGTATTCAATCTTAACACTATGAGAAAATATTTAGAAGTGCTCAAGTAGTTGCCTATTTACTACCAGAACTTACTTATGACTTACTTATATTAGTCAATTTAATTTGCCGTTTCTAATAGGTGAAGTTTACTTCTGTTACTGTCATTTTTTAAAGTTTACTTTTAGGGACGTCTCTTACTTTATCTAGAAACAGATGTAATAAAAAGTCTAGATTACATGTGTGCAGTATTTGCAGTATTTGCAGTAACGCCACCAGGTTGGAATGAACCGACTTGAAATCATACTAACATCAGCTGAAGTAGATTCAAAGATGAAAATAATTCAGAAATGAAGCGTCTGAAATAAAACCACAAAGTTCCAGCACGGAAGCACAGGAAAGGACAGCAGAACAAGACATGTGACACCGGGCCAGAACACACACCTCTGGGTCATGCTGCTCTGAGAGATTTATTTAGTGATTTTTGCTTTTTTTTTTGTGTGTTGATTTATTAGGTTTTTCACTTGCGCTCCTGTCAGGAGGATGGTCAATGGGACAATCAAGCAGCAAGAGTCACAGTTCATCATCATCATCATCATCATCATCATCATCATCATCATCATTACTGTCGCCATCCATTATAATCAACCTCCTACTGATATCATAAATATAATAATGATAATAATAATATTAAATTTCATCATTTAACGTTGTCCTCAAGCTAGAAAATAATTTACATAACATGTTGGGTTTTTTTTTTCACTGAGCACAAACATTCCAGCAACACACTCTAGGATTAAGGGTGGGTAACAATCAGAAAAGCATGACTTTTTGCATAGTATTAAATGAACAAAGACATTGAGTTCTTTATTTACAATTATTGTATAGATTAAAAAAAAATCATAAAAACAAGATGAACACTTAAATCACTTACCCATACATGGCTAAGTATGCCAAAAAGTTATCTGTTGGCATTTCTTTTTCTTAGTTCCACAAACTGCATGCTGCTAAATACAGTACATCGAGGCAGGTGAGAGTATATTGCGAGAAGTGTCATCATTATCGTCTTCATCAGTGTCACTCAGCAACAGAATTTTGGATGTACAAGGTGTGTTATCATTGAGATGAAGTCGCAATGTTTCTGACAGGAGCGGCAGGAACATGTGGCAATGCATGATGGGAGATGTAGTCAGAAGGAGGTCCTGTTTTCACACCAGCCAGGTTCTAGATTTGTATTTACAGAGATCATTGTAAAATGTGTCCTCCTATGTGTCCTCTTGGAGCCCAACGTTTTCCTGCATGTAAAACTGCATTGCTAACGTTGGACTGAGTCTTCCCCCCCCCCACTATTGTCAATACTTTTTGAGTCAAAGCAACTGCTAAGTTGGAACAACTCAAAATCTAAGCAGAATATGCGAATCCAGACTCTCTGATTTCAATTTAAATAGGAGAAATCTTTATTTAAAATGCTCCACGTTGGGTTTTTCAACGGGCCTGAGCTGACTGCTAAAGTTTGTTCACCCTCTCCAGATGGACCAGCTGACTGGGAAATGACAGAAGAGGGTACAAAAAGAAACGACACGCATGTAAATGAGTGTAAAAGCTGCAGTCAGAATAAGTAGAAAAACGTGTTTGTTTGTTTGTTTTTTAAAGTTGCCATTGCATAATGAGCCTATCAGGCTGGCCAATGACTTCAGTGAGTGACAACAGCAGGAGCTCGTCTATCCGAGTGCAATCAGACAGGGGACGTGTGCGTTTTGCAGGTTCTCTGTGGTGACGTCTGATTGGTTAAAGCACAATAAATAGTCCTAACTAGTGGATACAGTTGAGATGCTAGAGTACCGTATATTCTGTGATAGCAGGAAGACAAGCTCGGTTAAAACACACGAAAGCACATCTAGAATTACACCACAGAAGTTTTCATTCATAACCAGATAGTGCAGAAAAGGATCATCTTTTTATATATAGAAAAAGAGTCAAAGCAACATTCCGTTTTTGTTGTGACTTGTTTTTTTTTTTTTTTTTTGGTCATTTTTTTCCTCATTTTAGATGTTAGAAAATATTATGAGCTTCAGGGGGCTGTGGATTCCCCCCTTTAGGAGAAAAAGCTGATACTTTGAACCAAAATGTAAAATCAAATCAAATGAAAAAATTGAAAATAAAATATTCATTTTTGCTATTTTTGCTCACGCGTTGATTTCTCTAGCAGACATTTGACTTGAAAGGTCCTGATTTTTTTCTTAAGCTCTGGTACCAATATGCACACATGTTTAAAAAAGGAGAAAAAGGAGCAGAAAAAAGAAATATTCCCCCTCTGTCACAAAAAGGAAGCGTCCGTTTAGAAAAGGCAAGCCACTCCAATGTGATCCCAACAATCATGTAGTGTAATACTAAGTTTCCACATTTATTATGCATCCCATAGTATTTTGGTTTCTTTTTTTTTTGTCAATCCTCTAAAAATATCTACAATATTTGAAAATACAGCAGGCAAATTCCAGCACATTTTTTTGTTTGTTTGTTTTTTCAGTACTGACACACCAACACAGCTCTGCTTTCGGTGAGCTCCGGCTTCGCCTTTCGCTTTCTACAAACCAGGAAGTTTTTCTCTACGCGGTTGTAAACAAATTACATTCTCTTTAAGACATAAATAAGTCAAAGTATTTTCAGCCATTGAAGCAGGAACAAGGCAACATGCCGACAAACAAAGATAAACTCTCTCTAAATATATTTATATGTATTTATATTTATAGAATAGATCCTGTAATTGCTATCGTCTTCAGTATTATCTTGTGGTCCTCTTTTCTGACGGGTGCAAAACGACTGTGCAAGTTGAGCCCTCCCACACGTCTCTGTTTAAGGATAAAGTCTTTTTTTTTTTATACAGTTGCATGTTACATGTTCATGCCACACAGAAGAGGGAAATTCGCAGGCAGGAACTCAGAGAAGCTGTCTTTAAAGTCCGCCGTGAGGCCTGGCCCAGCCCAACAAAAGATCTCTGTTAAAACTAAACCCCTTCGAAATAAAACTCGGGTAATGCACATTCATGCAGGAGCAACGATAATAAGAACAATATTAATAATCAGAATGAGAACCAGAAGAATATTGTTTTCATTTTAAACTATTATCTGTATCGACAGTGTTGTGACTGAGGAGCGGGAGCGTTGAAGGGAGTCTGTTTTGGGGATTTTTACTCCTCAGCATTTATTTCGTTTTCCCAGCGCCACTTGAGGCACCATCCATGAAAGTGCAGTCAGCGGCACGTGGCATCGCCACCGCAGCCTCTCACGGCCACAAAAGTAGCATGGCCGTGGAGGATTTAGTGGCTTTGCTGCTTGCTCTTTTGATTGCATGTTAAGTTTGTTCTTCCTTTCACCTCATCGTGAGATTTTCCTCTCAGTGATCCAAGCCTTACGAGCTAAACATGTGAAGATTCTGCCAAAGGAACAAACCTGTACAGCTGCGGATCGCAGGGTGATGACATCTGGGCCAGACTGGGGGGGTGCAGGAGGTCCGGAAAGGGTTGAGGTGCCCCCCTCCCGGAAATGACAGAGCCGAGGTTGGCGTCGGGGTTAGAGGCTGGTCTCCAAGCTGTGAAGAGGGCTTGCTGGGCTGGAGGAAGCAGCTGATTTACTGGTATCGATGGTGAGATTGATGCCACTGTCAATGGCGTTGTTATTCTTGTTTGGGGACGAGGGCTGGCTGGAGTACTTCCCCCTCCTCCGGGCGGAATCGTCGTCCGTGTCGTCGATGAGCGGGATGCTGGGGGTGGAGTCGTCTATCCTAAACTCGGGGTGGGTCATGAAGTTGTGGATGGATGATCTCGAGTCTGGTTTTTCCAGGCCTTCATAGAGGGAGCTACGGAATGCATTCACCACGCGGATCTGCAGTGGAGAAAAGAAGAAAGAGCACGATGAGAGACGACGTCACGGGAAAGAATTGAAGGTTTGGATGGGGAGGGAGAGAACCTTGCAGTTGTGGTGAGGAGGGTGAGGTAAGGAGGAGGAGGTGAGGGAGAAACAAGAGAAAAGGCAACTGCACTCTGTGTTATGTTTTTCACATAAGATGTCTACAACTCGGCTTTAGCGTGCAGAGGAGCCGTGAGGAACTCAGTCGTAAAAAAGGAAATAAAATTGTACATTTCAGGGAAAAATAACCAAAGCAACACAAACGCTCGTTGTAAGTATACGCTTTCGTCCAATGTGCTGTATACCTAGAAACAAGCCATGTTAATAAATGGAATGCTCACCAAATAAATAAATAAATAAATAAATAATAATAATAATAATAACATGCAAGTTTAAGGAAATCTGGTGGACGAGGTCAGTAAAAAGGAAGGAGGTTAGATCTGAGAGATCCAACCAGGTGATTTAGGAACTTCTGTAGGTTACCAGAACGCAGTCTGGGAACAGATCCACACAGACTCAGAACGACACACACACACACACACACACACACACACACACACAAACAGCACAGGGTGGCTGCAGAGTGGCTCCACACGGAGCGATGGAGGCCATCAAACTCCTAATGAGTTTGATGGAAGCAACATCCAAAAAGAAGAGACAAAGAGCAAACACTGCAGGTCCAGATAGTTGTCAGACATAAAGAGAACAGAACCACATGCAACAAGACACGTGGACGCAGACCGCTGACACAAAACACGTGAAAGAGAAGAATGCCACATATTTACTGTCTCACACTCAACTCCATGCTTGACTGAGTAAACACTCAAGTATAGGTCGACCTTTGGGTAGATAATCATCAAATCACATGATTTTTCAATTTAGGGATTAGAACTAATCAACCTGCTGAAATATATGGGGAATTATGGGGATGCTGTGATCTCTGCAGAGATCTATGTATTGTCTGTTTTTCTAATTATATTTGTAAACAAAATCATAAATATAAACCAAAGCAACATGATCGATGGTGTTTCTGCACTGTTTGACATTATACACTCCTACGGTATCAGGTGTTTTTTCAGCTTTTCCAAAAGAAGCTGGTTATATTGAACTTAGTGAAAAAATTATTTTGCTGTCCAAATACTGAGGTTATTGTAAGTATTGCCGTACCATTGCTGCCATAGCGTAACTGTTGGCGTAGGGAGACAAGACAAAGAAAATGAGAGCAGCCTGTCTGGATGAGAGCATATGACAGGATGCCTGACAAGTAACACTGATGAGGTGTCAGAAATGGGTGGGTGGGTCGGGGGGGTTGAAAATTTGTAGCTGGTGCTGTGGAGGATCTATATCCGTTACTGTGGCAACGTGACACTCAACTACGAGGACAGTATGAAGCGACAAGACAGGCTGAAATATTAGTGCAGCTCTGCTTTTTTTTGACGTGCTGAGCCCTTCATTTTCTGCACACACAACCTAAATTTTACATCTGATAGAGATTAGACAGCGAGACTGAGAAAGACAGACAAAGCACGGCCCCTGATGCTGACAGCGTCCACGTACCGGTCAGTTATTAGTTGTACAATTTTAGGGAACACTGATTCAGCAGCGAAACAATGGCATCCTTCATGCGCTCTCGTATCTGCACGTGATGCATCAGCTGGAGAACACATGAGGTGGCAGGTTCATTTCAGCTCATGCTCTCCTAATCCGTCTGACGCAGATTCGACTCAAAGATAAAACCAGATCAAGCCGCAACCCATACTTGAATGTTTGTACAGTCACTGTGGTGCGTTGAATTGGAATTAGTTTACACTGTCTGCAAAGGCATAAAAATGGGAAGACTGGTGGATCGGATGAGCAGAGGGAGACAAACTCACAACCTGAAATGTCACGCCGTGGGTATCACTCTTAGTCCTGCGCTCCTAGCACTCTGAGGAAACACACACACACACACACACACACACACATTCAACAATGAGAAGACAGTACCCCCAAAGTATGAAAGTGTGAGAGGAGATTAAAAAAGAATCTGAAATCCAGCATGAACAGCAAAATAGGACAGAGAGAGACAGGAAATGATCAAAGCAGGGCAGCAGAAAAGGAAGGGGGGACTTCAGAGATGCCAACCACAAAATGGAGGTGGTTTTAAGCCTGGGCGTTTTGGTTCACAACACGACGGCATCCCTGAAGCAAATAGAGCTGAGAAGCAGACTGACAGAGATCTGACTCACGGCCAGTGGAAGGAGCAGTAGCAGCAGTAGTGCTTGTAGGAGAGGAAAGGGCATTGGACAAGGACACGTGACTAGGACTAGAAACATTGGTTACATCCTGCGTCTGGCTGGTGGTGGATGACTGGCGTCTCAGAGCCCCGGCCCCCTGAAAGGAGGTGCCGCTCTTGAAGGTGTTGACTACTTCAATCTGTGGGAGGAGAGTGGAACAGAAGACAAATGGCTGCTCAGAGACACAGAGAACAAATGGCAACAAAGGCTGGCTGAATGGGTGAATCTGACGGTGAAAGCACAGTGTCTCAACCATGACACAATGAGGAGATGAGAGATGCTAAGAAAACGGTTCTTTTACCTCAGGGAAATTTTATGGTAATTCTTTCCTTTTTTAATCATTTTTTATTTGCAATGTTTGCATATATTTGTGTTCATTAATGAAATTGTATTAAACCATGATGGTTTTCATAAAGAACTGTGCTAATGGAAATGCAGAAAACTATCACGTGTCTATTTTTGATGGTAAACACCTGTACGACCTGTGAAAGGATTCAGAATAAATTCGGAGCTACACTTTTAGATTTTGTGCCTGCCAAGCACATTTGTGGGGTCAAGAGGGACAGTTTCACTCTGTACCAGTCCCATCAGATAGATAAACCACAGTGTCACAGTGACAACGGCGTGCAGAGCTGGTCACAGTGGTCCACGCAGCTGATCACACCGGTCCAGCGGAATCTTCCTGTACCTGAATAAATCATCTTTACACAAAATTATTTAGATACATGAATAAGAATCTAACTACTTGTGTAATTCAAGATTCATGAAACTAGGCAACAGGCACCACAGCTAATCACTCTGATGAGAGGTGCAGCATGAGGAGGTAAAAAAAAATAGCATGATCCATCCAACATGACATGTCATCTGCAAAATGAGACAACACATCACAAAAAAGGATTTTGGTCATTCCTACCTGAGTCTGAATGCGATTGAGTCCTCTGAACCAGAGGATCTGTCCTCTTCTCAGTTCCCTCTCTGCGTGGTCGATCTCCTCGTTTTCTTCATTCACATCCTCCTCCGGTAACTCATCTTTCTGGGTTAACTGGCCTGCTCTCCGCAGGAAGCGTAATTTGCTATTGGGTATGGTGGCTATCACCTATCCCATAAAAAAGGCAGAGCACGGGGTCAAAGGGGTCGCGAGTCATAAACTGACATGCTCATAAAACGCATGACATAATTGGAAGAGCAGCGAACCACACAACAGGAAATGATAAAGAGAAGACAGAGTTATCGATGAATGCAGAGGTTACCTGGCCCCAGACCAGCTCCCCCAGCCCAAGAAAAACACACCACATCCACTTCTCCAGGTCCAGTGGCTGACAGCTGAATGGCTTCCCTCCGAACTGCACGATCACAATCTGCACAAGACAAACCATTAACTCCATTCCTCCGTCTCTAGTAAAACCAGTTCCCGTGTCTTGTGTTTACCTGCACCGCAAAGGTACCAAAAACAATAGAACAGAAGATGGGGTTTCTAAAAATGCCGTCAAAGACATTCCTCTCTCCGTGGATTTTTCTGGCGTTGATCTCATTGAAGAGCTGCATCATGACGAAGGTGTTGAATATGATGGTGTAGTGTTCAGAGGGAGGAGAGTGGAGGGGAGCGTTACGGCCACTGTCAATGTCAAAGATCTGCTCACCTACACAAAAGAGGGGTAGAAAATAAGTTCTGTTAAATACAACATTCATCAGAGTGCTACGATATGACCTTCACGTCCATACCAACGAAGAGCAGCGTGAAGATGATGATCAGCTGGTAGACTCCGTGTCCGAGGATGTTCTTGGTCATGGTGCTGGAGATGAGCGGCTTGTTGCGACCGTATGGTTTCCTCTTCAGCAGAGACTCTGTGGGAGGTTCCGTTGCCAGGGCCAGAGAAGCAAAGGTATCCATGATAAGGTTCACCCACAGCATCTGCACTGCCTTCAGAGGGGAGTCCTGCGTGATGCAGGCACCAGTAAAGGCCACTATAACCGCCACCACGTTGACAGTAAGCTGGAACTGAAGGAACTTGGAAATGCTGTCATAGACATTCCGGCCCCACATCACTGCCTTGACAATACTGCTGAAGTTATCATCGGTCAGAATGATGTCTGATGCCTCCTTGGCCACATCTGTGCCGGCGATACCCTGGAGAAGTGTAAAAAAAAAAGATGCAGCAGGAAAAGACAGTCAGAGTTGATGACACACACATCGGTTTTTGCTTTGCTTGACACCATTATTTCTCAAAGGTAATAAAGGACAATAGGTTAAAGATGATAAAAGAGCCATTTGTGTGCTTCGTGTCAAGAAAATCTATATTTCTTGGAGGAGCTGGACACACTTTTGATAGTCTAACTGTTTTTACCCCGTCCTAATAGTGTCTCACGGGATTTCATCACAAAAGGTCAGCCTTTAGTTTTTGGTTTAGTCTGGGTAAAGAAACAAATGCACCCTTTACCACCAAATTTAGAGATTTGGAACTATGGCTTTGCTTAATGGTACAATTGCAACACACTCAGCTGGTTTAAAGCACTCACGACAATATATAAAGTCACAAATGAACAAATAATGAGGAAGATGGTGTTTTTAACTGTAGTATTTGGCTGTGACACAGCAAGGACACACATTTATTCCTGAAAGGGACCACAGTTTGCACACTGTGGACACCAGTTCATCCTTAATGTTCCTAACTTACACAACTCTGCCCATTATAACTATTTCATGAATATCAGCCAAAGTCCTGAATATTTAATGTCTTAACTACTATATAACTATTCCAGATCGAGACACCGCGCTGATGTCTTGAATCCTCTGGGATGTAAAGTCAGCAGGTACTTCTTCATATGTGGCAAAAAAACTACAGTTGTGCCGCTACTACCAGGATAAAGTTACAAGTGGTTCTCAACTGCGTTAGTGGCCAAAGATGCCTATGAACTCAGTCCTTTCACAACCTGTTTTAGGTGCATTTTCGCCTCCATTTAGTTAAAACACATGTAGGGAAAAGGTGAAAATCCTACCACATCACTTTGTTTAGTTTCATGACACAATGTAGATGAAGCCAGTTACTTAAACATCTTTTACAGAATATCCTATAGTCACATAGTAATAACTGTTAATGGTAAAAACATTTATGTCATGAAGACTTTTTAAATATTTTGATCATAATGGTTTAAGCTACTAATAAAATGTTTAGAAAGAGAACTACATTGAAATTAGGATTCTAAGTAGCATAACAAAGTACTGCAGGTATATTGTGTGAGCTCAGAAATCCACTAGGGGGAACTACACATCCACACTGCCTGAGGCTGACCGGCGCAGGGTGAAGATGATATCTGCAGATGTTGAGGCTGATCTAAAAATACAGCAAGTTTGGTGAGGGGGGAAAAAAATACTCACCATTGCGAATCCAACATCAGCTTTCTTTAGTGCAGGTCCATCATTGGTGCCATCTCCTGTCACAGCTACCACCTGTCTCTGGTCGACCATGGTGCTGTCAATGATGCCTAAGAAAGAGACACACACACACACACACACGTCACAATAAGTAACAATGTCAGAACAAATGTATAGTAACGTTAAAGTCACAGAGGATTGATTAAAAAAACACAACACCAAAGCCAGCTCACCTTTAACAAGAGTGGTTGTCAGTCGGGGAAGAGCTGTGATGCCAGCGCGCTCACACTTGTGGATAACCTCAAGGACTAAGGGTGCAATTCGTCCAGCATTTTGGAATAAAAAGAAAAAAAAAAAGGCCTCTGTGATAACAGTTGTATATGTGATGCTCCACTTTGTAAGGTTGCAGAAAGTTATGTAAAGGCTTCATCAGCAAAACAGGTGGCATGCCGCAGAATAACAGTGGTGCCACTGAAAAGCAACCCCGCAGTCACAGATTGAGCTGCAGAAATCAGCGAACAAAAAAACTCTCCTACAAACAGCCTGTTTGTATTTGCCACTTTAGCATCAGTATTATGCTTTTGGCTTTTCGTGTATAAAAGGCCTTTTCTCCTCCAGAAAGAAGGCAAGTAAAAGAGCTGGGAGATATTACATATGGAAATTGATCTGTGGTAAAACTAGCAAGAAAAAGCAGGGTATTAATTCAGAAACACATCGTCTTCCTGACAAAGGTCAGCGTGTGGGGGAGCAGCGCTTTCCAAACCCACACATAAACAATTGTGTGCTCGCTTCCATTTGCTCAGACTCTCTGACACATGCACACATGATGTCAAAAATATGCACGCTTTCCACACTCACGGGCACTTGGCCATGTTTGGCATACGCATGGGAACGCATTTTTCTATGCAAACACACAAAGAAATGCAATATCTGAACAGTGGGAAGGTAGAGAGGATGGTTTTTAAGATGTGAGATCAATGTAAATCATTTAAAAAAAAAAACAGTGAGTCAAACAAAATTAATTTCTACAATCGAGGGTGCATTATAGTGCAGTAGTCGTGCTGCAAATGCACATTTCTACTATAAATCTGCATAATTTATTAATAAAAAAGTATTATATAGTATCCTGCTTTCTCAAAAAGCTGTATTAATAATCTGATGGTTGTTTCACTCTCTGCCTGTGGATCGCCCTCGCTGCTTATCCAGGGGAGGAGATGGAGAGCAGAAGAGGAGACTCAAGGCTTATTAAAAATACAAAGAAAAAAGGGAAGATGCCAGCAGGTAAAACTGGAAAATAAGAGTCCTGTGTCAGAACAACAGATTTAGTTTCACTTCTGCTCTTCTCTTGTTTCTTCCATCTGAATTTTTGGCTGAATCTATCTCTGTACATCTTTGTCTCTGCACTTTTGAATCCTCTCCTTTTCTCTCCAGGGAATCTATATGGGGCTGTCAGTTAATAAAGAGCAGCAGATTCAGTGTGAAGAAATGAAAGAATAAAAATCAAAACCCGCAAACTTGTTTTGCACTCTGTGTGACCTTTTTCCTGCAATGCAGTCAAGTCTTTTTCTCTCCCAATATTAGCGAGTCTTACTGAGCAACAGAGAAGGAAACAAAACAGAAAAAGGTACAATGCTACTTTTCTTCATTAAGTGGGTTATTTTAATTAAGCTCCCATAAATAGAAGAGAGAGACAAAAAGAGGGAGGGAGGGAAAGGTAAGAAAAACAGAGAAACCAGAGAGGTGAAAGACAAACCCTCTAGGAGAGAAATGTGGAAACAAGAAAACACGATGAGAAGAGGTTAAATGAGAGAGCATGTTAGTGAGAGTAGGGAGGGGGATGAAAAAAAGATGAAAGGAGGAAGTTGAATAATGCAGTAGTCAGTAATCTTCCAGCTCCCCTGAACCTGCACAGGCTCCGTCAAGTAAGGTCACTTTTCCCCGGTGCAAAGATCCAACCCAACCTTTCATTTATTGATATAATCCTTTGACTCTGACCAAATTTAGTACTGTTTGAATAGTTAATCATTATTAGCTTCATAAAGACAGGAATAATATTCTTCCTTATTTCTATAAAACATTTCTTTGACCACAATAAAATATCCAAGAGAAGCTAAGGAAAAGAGTGAAACATTTATAGATAGTAATTATTATTTATTTATAAAAATCTAGCAATAAAGTCAATAAATAATTTAGTAAAAAGGGGGTGGGAGCTATGATTTTAAGTGTCTTTTTATGGTTCCTCTGCATTTGCACATTTCGGTCTGTGGCAGAGCTGAAGCCGGTTGCACCAGTGCAGGATGACCTGTGCCTGTTACAGCGCACAGCCTTTCAGGGCACTAATGTTGAACGACATCATCCTTATTTATGCTGATAATGAGAGAGCACTTCTTGATTTTTACCATAAATGAATGCTGAAAGGGTCGTACACCTCTACATGAGCCCATGGTACAGGCTGCCTCTGCCACAGCATCACGTAGAAGAAAAGTCTGTTCTAGATTTTTGGGCTTTCAACCACAACAGAGCAAAGGGAAGTATATGAAGTATAAAAACTCTGTTAGGAGCCCCTAACTAGGTTAAAAGATGATAAAGTAATACATTCCTGAGGCAAAATATACAAGTAGCGCAGGTGACAAAGCTCAAATACATAAGACTTAAAGAAAGAGGTGTCACTTCCGGAATTTTTTTCTTCCTAACATTTCTGTTGGACCTCAGATTAGCTGTGGTTCACCTACCTCCGGCCTGACAGGGTCCTCAATCCCAACAACACAAATGGCTGTGAGGTCACTGAGGATGTTGTTTTCATCATCCCAGTTGGGCTCAGGGTCAGCAGAGAAATCACGGTAGCCCACACAAATGGTCCTCAGTCCATCACACGCCATAGGCTCAATCACCTTCTTCACCATCTCGTCCTTGTCACGTGGACGGAACACCCTGGGCTCACCCACTTCATTTAGAATATGGCTGCATCTGTAACAGCAAGTGAAGCGGTCACATGAAAACATTTGTTTAAATAACACTTGAATCATCAGGTTTTTATAGTTCTTAAACTGTCAAACATGTTAAACAGAATTCCAGACTCACTTTTTGAGAACAATCTCAGACGCCCCCTTGCTGTACATTCGGAAGCTGCCATCAGGCAGTTTGATGACGGTGCTCATGGACTTGCGGACAGAGTTAAAAGTGTAGACTTTGTAGAGCTTCTCTTCTGGGAGTTGGTTCCTTATTGGCTGGTAATCCCGCTTCAGGTCCAAGACCAATCCCAGCAGGCCGCATTCTGTCTTGTTTCCCACCTGTTTCGGCAAACCGCCTTCCTTATCTGGAGGCTGGAGCGAAGCAGAAAAAAAATGTCTATTTTAAGGCCAGATTTGATGCAGCGACACACACTTCCTGAATATGATTTTCACTTAGGATTTTTGTTATATTTTAAGGTTTTGATGGTTAAAATAAAGATATTCTCTTCTTTTTTCATGTACGCTCCTTTTGTCTTAATTGTAGACATAAACCTGTACAGATCTTTGCAGTAGTAATTTAGCCTCGTCCTTCTGTGTAAGGTAGGGCTTCAAATAGCTGCTGATAATAACTGACTAGCTGGCAGGTGAAAAGGTCATTCTGGTGGGTGGGTGGGAAATGAAAGAGATGTAATCCAAATGGAATGCTCTGGTTACATGCATACGGCTCATCACACTGCAATCTGGACATCTGCTGCTTTTAGACCTTTTTTCCTATGGTTTAGTAAACATAACAGGCCTGCATTCTAAATGGCTACATGGCTTGAGCGTGAATACTTTTAACAGTTGCCCCCCCACCCCACCCCAAAAAAACCCAAAACAAAACAAATAGGTTAGCTTTCCCTGTATGACCATCATCTGAAAAAACTTAACCTAGATCAACTACATCAAAAAGCTGCTAAACTGCTAATAATTCATATGTATAAAAATACGTAGTATGCAAATATTTTACCATAACAAATATACGTGTTGAGCTTATGTTCATGTACATACTTGGTATGCATCTGAAATAGAGCACACTTGCATTTGCAAGTGTGTTTGCATGTGGTCAGCTTGTGGAAGACTCTGTGTTACCATGGTAATACTGAACAAAGCATACAGAGAGAGAGAAACTGGGGAGCTGGTCTGTCTCTCGCCTTGCACCAATTGGGAATTCTCACACTCTAACTCGTTTCAAAGATTTTTACTCATCGGCAATTCACATGTCCTCAAGTCTTTATTTTCTCCTCTTTCCAGCACACGGCGG
>CAAE01014979.1:3275890-3293135 GCA_000180735.1 Tetraodon nigroviridis
GAGCTGCACTTACTCAACTGCCAGATCACATTTACAATCACATACTAACACACAAACTAAAACACAGAATGTTAATGTTTTACTGTTTCTTATTTCTGCAAAGAACTAATTATCATTATCAAACTAATTGGACAAATGCTGATGCAATGCTGACGCAGGCTAGTTTGGATGCAGCCAAGAGTGTGCTGTCCTTACTGTCATTATTCATAACACGCCTCCTGACTCTGACACAAGATTAAAAAAAAAAAAAAGAACTATTTAACTTAACATTTTCTTAAATTAGGTGAAAATGTATTCTTTGGCAAGCTGTATTTGGGTTTTTCAAAAAACAGTCAGAAAAGAAGCAGAATGGAGTGGTCACGTTGCAGAAGGCCATGCCTTTTGATGACCTGTTAGCTGGTTTCAAGCTGAAGGCCAGGCTGATGAGGGGCTTCCAATATAGTATCAACTGTACACCGAACATCTACACTACAGATGGAGAAGAGCTTGTCAAGTGCACTGCACTTATTCACACACACACAGATGCATATTTACAGAGATACACACACATGTGTGCATACACATAACATAATGACTGTGACTTAGGTACTGAGCTAGTCTGTGACACCTGCAGTATGTGCTATTTAACCCAAAATAGAATGCCTGCAGGGTGGCTGCTCCGCAATCCCACAAACCTTCGACTAAAACTGCATTTTGCAGCATACTGTGTTTTATGGATCTTGTTTTTATTTTGATGTTGCCGTCTATTCAAGGGTGCAGGTATTTACATTAAAGACATGCTGAAATTGGTGACTTTATGGGTTCTGTCTAATGATGAGGTATGTCCTATCACTGTCATGCTCACGACACCTGTGCTCAACCTAATAAACAGGAAGCAACTATTAGTCTTGCACTGCTATTTGTTTTCCAAAACCAAAAGACAAAAAAAAAGAAAGAAAAAAACTTAGTTGTCAGTCCTAAGCAAAGATCCCAAAAATCATTTACAAGGCACCACATGGTATTTCTCCTGGTCAGCTACACCTCCAGTCTACTTTTCCTACATTTATTGAACCCCTCTTAGATCACCAACCTTTTTCCCTGATCCACCCTTAAATCTTAACGGAACTACGCCTCTGCTGTCGTAGCTCCAGTAGCTACATTAAATGTATATTTACCATGTGTATTTTCAATTGTCTTTGGCATTTTTTCAAGTTATTTTATATATTTTTTAGGAAAATTTCAAACTTTCTATCCAGAATTAGGCAAAACCAAAACTTCATAAACTTAACATTATTTTATAATGACAAAATACCCTAAATTCAGCCCATATAGGGTTCTATCCAGGCATGAGGCTTCATTAGTGGAATGTGTCCTATACTGTACGTGTTTCATTGATTTCTCAAACAGAGAGTTTGATCTGTTCTGTTGCAGCCGCTGCAGGCCACAGTTTCAAGCTGTGAGCTTCACAGATGCAAGGCCAGATAAAATCTCATAAATCACTGACATCCAATCAGTCTGCTGGACCATGTTCAGCTAGTAATTTGACTTTTCTGGTTAATGTTCAGCTGTGTGTCTTACAAACACAGACTCAAATATAAAAATGTATGCAGGGTTTGGGGAAACTAATAGAATTAACGCTTTTGCCTAATGGCCAGTGATTACATCAGGAAGACACTCCTTGTCATTGGCTAATGACGGGATGCAACAAATGATCACATCTGCTCTGTTTGCTCCCAGAAACTGCACACCAACTAAATCTGAATGACCAGTTGAAAACCATGACGATGTGCTGCAGTTTAACAGGATAATTTACTCATACTTAATCAAGTAGTTTCATTTCTAAAGCAAATCTAATATTGCATTTATTCCTGCTTTTGCCTGATTAGTTTAGGAAGTCCTGCAATTTAGTGGTAAGGATACATTCATTCCAGAAAACGCACTTACAGTAAACATGCCCCGTGTAGGCGGTAGTAGTGAGATGCACAAGCCCATTAATTCTACACCAGGGAAGCAGAGCTGGAGCAGTAATCGACCGTAGTGGGTTCAGAAGCGAAACTGAGTGGGGCTCAGGTGGCAAAGAGGCCATTCAGGGATCAGAAGATCAGTTGGAGGATGCATCCCTGGCCTCTGCAAGCTAAACTTCAAAATGTCCTATCCAAGCAAATGATCTCTGACAGGGATGTTGCGAAAACATGGGCTTTCAAATGAATCAAGGCAGCAGCCGAAGCAATTAAAAGGAGTGAAAGCGAAACAAAAATTGAGCTTTGATGTACGTTTCTACGGACAAAGACAGTGGCTGAAATGCGAAGCCCATGGTTGGCAGGGCTGGATTACGCTTGGCAGGTCCTGGTCTGAAAGTGGCTATGGACCAGCTGCCCTCTCCCTGGCCCTTGGGTGCTCCTGCAGGCAAGGACATATGCCAGAGGGAGAGCTGGCATCTTTACTTCCTGCTCAACCTGGGTCTTTTCTTCGGCCACTCCTTTCTGTCTTCCCTCCTTTTTTTTTTGCTTATCATCTTCTCTTTATAATTTAAAATCTTTTAGCTCTGTCCATATTTTGCTCATCACTCTGCCTTTCTCAAAGTTTCTCTGTTAATTCATTTGTTCAACTTGTTCCCACTTCTTCAGATTCTCTAGTCTCTCAACCGACAGTCCACATCTTCTATCCTCTTTTGTATTATATATTCTAGCTCTTTGCCGAGTATTTCGGCCAACTGAACTGAAGCGGAGGCATTCTGGAGGACAGTAACACTGTGCAGCCTTCCAGTCTGGGATTAGGAGTGAAATTCTGCTCTCATTTTCTTGTTTGCACTAATCTTTTATTCTGTTTCATACATTCTCTTTTTTTGGCAATGCGTTTATTCTTTTCAAATGGATTAGGCACAAAATGTCCATCTGTTTCAAAACTAATTGCTTATAAATGTAAGGTCATTTGAATTGGGCAATCATCTTGATTATCATCTTCATCGTCATCACGTCTTTATTCGAACTAAACTCTGCTTCCAGTGAAACACTGAAACTATGCAGTTCCAACAAAGAACAAGGCAAGAACTGGACACGATGATGATGATGATTTCCTGGCTTTCTTTGCACATGGCTTCAAGTTCTCTTTGGACAAAAGACTTCCAAACCCTGTTACCTCTCCTGTGTTTTGGGTAAACAAAATTAAACTTAATGATCAAAACACTGCAGGTTGTGACTATATGTAGAGTGCATTTGATTAAAATAATGTGAGTGTGTGTGTGTGTGTGTGTGTGTGTGTGTGTGTGTGTGTGTGTGTGTATGTGTGCGTGTGTGTGAGACATCCAGAACAGTGCCTTGAGCAGGTGGTTGAAGCAACATGAGATTGAGCTGCCAGGACACTCTTACAGTCACGTTAAACTCTCCAATGTGTCATGTAAAAATACATCTATGATCTGCACAATTGCTAGCGTAAGTGTGTACGTGTTCGTGTCATCATCTTTAGCAGCTACAGCCTAAATCCTTTATCTATTACGATGAATGACCTTAATGATGCATCTCATCTCTAATGGCGTTATTAGCTGCATAAAGATGTGGGAAAAAAATGACTACATAGCAAAAGGTTTTGAAATTCCAACTTTCCTCCATTCACAGTCCTAAAAAAGAATCTTAGGTGATGAGAAACCATTTATGTCCTTGTTTGTATTTATTTTCAGAATAAAATAAGATGAGAAATACTAAATCGAAAAGTTTTTGTACTTTAAGTGATTAAGTGACCCTACAACCATAGATTCTCTCTGTAGATGTGTGACTTTTTTCACGGAGGAAGAGGCTTCTACACTTCAGGCTGTGAATGTGCTGACAGAAGAAATACGGCTGCACCACTGGCTGTTCGATGAGGCCAGCGAGGCAGTTGGAAGCTGATCTGGGTATCAAAGCCTGCTTCTTTGCATTTGGGCATTTGTGTGGTGGTCATCAAAGACTTCTATAGCCATCCTGGCTTCTCACAGGATTGGCCTCTTATATAAGAACACACCAGCCCGCGTACTGCAGGGCTGGAAGCAGTGCTTAAGTAGTGGGGGCGGCTGGAGGAGAGAATAAGAATATACTGAAAATTTCTTTAGAAATTTGCTCTAACGTTTGGCTTTCTGAGTTCCTGTCACACCAATTAGGCTGTCCTTGTAGAACATGTCTTGAATTAAAATACATTTTTCTAGTTATGCTCTCTACTGTCTACTAACTATTCATTTAAATGTCCTATGAATATATGTATTCACAGATGAACTTATGTGTTAATATAAAGACAATCAGGTCAATTTGGTAGCTAATAAGCCATTTTGACCTTACACTGAAACGGGTTTAAGACATGGTATTCGTCCAGTGTCATAGTCTGCCAGTCTTTAAAGGACTATTAACACCTCCTCCGCTGCAGGCCTACTGGGGCACATCTCATTCTATCCTCTTGGAAGAATATGTCGCAAGTGTTACTTGATAGCTGTGGCTCGGAATAAACATTTACTAGTTTTAAAAGCTCTCGCTGTGTTTGTTTTTTCCCTTCTAAAGCTAGTGATACAAACTATACCATTAGTACTTTTAAAATAAATCATAAAAAAGACGAACAAACAAGCTTACCATACGTGAATTAAAGTTTACCCTAAATTACTCTGAATACTTCAGTGCAAGAAGCAACCTAATTTGTGAATATATGATTATAAAACAAGCTAACTGTGCCATTTAATCCACCAGGACTAAACTATATCCAGCCAACTTTAATTCCGTTGAGCTAAAAAGCTACACAGAAACAACAGAGTGATGTAATGCTTGCCTCCACACGGGACGGCCAGCTATTACAGGAAATCTTTAAAATGCTGCAGGTAAAGAGAAACCTAGGCAACCACCTCAACTCACAAGCAAAGATGAAACTATAGTTCTTATATAAATATATTTATATCCTGGCTGCTCAGCTGCATAGACAGTAACATGATGATGTGAGCAGACTGAAAATATTCTAAAATTTCTGAGAATATTAAATATAAAACTCAGTCTAAATGCCTGTCCAAGTCTCAGAGTGATTGTCTTCACTGTTAGAAAGCGAACACTGCAAGCACTGTTGGATATATTTGGTGCACACTGTTCTGGGTAAGAGATTACACTAAATGTTGAAAAGTGGCGCATGACAAAGATTTGAAAGCCCAATGAATCTTGAATCTACTTTTGTGCTGCCTGCAGTATGCCAAAAAAAAAAAAAAAGCAACTTTTTAGGATGTAGAAGGTAGCATTGGTTAGTAAAAGCGTTCATTGTATAAACTGTAAATGTATTCTAATTCTCTTACCAGTATCTTCGTAGTATAGGCACTGTTGATGGAGATGGCGTTGACCAGTAGGTCCAGTGATTTCGGTGGAAGCGCTCCAGGATCTGGGATTGTTTTGTAGTGCACATCCCCCACATAACACTGCACAGCTGTCATGCGGTTGGTGGTTAGTGTGCCTGTTTTGTCAGAGCAGATAGCTGTCGCGTTGCCCATTGTTTCACATGCATCCAGGTGTCGAACCAAGTTGTTGTCCTTCATCATTTTCTGATGTTTGAAGTAGAAAAAAACGGTGGTTATTATGGTGGAAATAGGTTTTTATGCTCTGTCATCACTGAATCCCATGGCGTCTAAGTACTCATTAAACGTGCACGTTCACCTTTACAGAGTAAGCCAGGGAGATTGTAACAGCCAGCGGCAGCCCCTCGGGCACAGCCACCACCAACACAGTCACACCAATGATGAAGAACTTGACAAAATACTGGATGTAGATCGGGGTGCACTCAGGTAACCAAGGGCGCTTCTGCATCACAAAGTTGTCCACGGCAAAGTACAGGACCAGGATGATGACTGTGATGGCAGACATCACCAACCCTAAAGTATACGAGCATCATTAGACAGGAGACAGGACAAGGTTGAGAGATCAAAGCGAGTCAAGAGCTTCCCCCTTTCTGATTTGCTTCAAAGATACCCAGAACTAAAGTAACAGCAAGAACTACCCAGAACTAACGTAACAGCAAGTTTCCAAGGCTGCTCGGCTATCGTCGGCTCAACAAAACCCTCACAGTTGTAGAGTTTTGAGAGCACCTTTAGTGGGCATCTATTACAAACATGCTGACAAGTGTGAGCTTGTAAAGGTTTTAGAAATCAGCCTATGTGGTGCTTTAAATAAGTCATCTGTAAATACAGTAGCTCAATTATAGATGTCCACTACTTAGCAGATATTTAGAGATCCTCATTTTAAAACAGTGAATAAAAATGTCTGACAGAGCAAGATATAAATAAAAATGTATATCTTGCTCTGTCAGACAGGATGATGTTTTAGTACCTTGTAGTGCCTGTGTGTGTGTGTGTGTGTGAGTGTGTAAGATAACTGTCTGAGTGTCATCTGCCGTACCTGCTTTGCCAATCTGTACAGCCAGTTTAGTCAGCTTTCCTTGCAGCACAGACTTCTCTTTCTTTGGAACGGACACTTTCTTCCTCTCCTTCTCATCTGACTCGCCACCCTCAGCGCTCTTAAGAGGCTGCATCTCCATCGCAGCTGCTCCATCCTGCTTCTTTACTGTAAATACAAAAAAAAAGTCAGTTACTGTTAAAAAATACAGATTGGTGGTGGTAATTAATAATTAATTATTATTTTTATGGTTTGGAAAAGAGAAATATTTTGTTTTCCAGAAACACAAAAACTTTCCTGGCTTTCCTCATTTAGCTAAAGCTCATTACTCTTATACATCCACTCACGCGGCACACAAAACATTCCTTTTGTGGTATTGTAATCCAATGCCAAAATACCAGTAACAATCAGGTGTGCGTGTGTGTGTGTGTGTGTGTGTGTGTGTATGTGTGTATTTGATGCCTTCAAAAATGCCTTGTAATGCTGAACATTTGTCATGCTGTCTGCTTGTTCTGTTTGTTTTCCAGTCATTTCAGCGAAGGCAGATATTGTCTGTTTCCGACTGTTTGCTGCAGATGAGTAACATCAAACACTTGATGCTGACACACAGGCAGGACAAAGGTTCAGCCTCTGAAAGCAGAGCTCTATATTGCATCTGCTAGTCTAGACTGTGATCAGAGTCCTTATGGACTCTTTTCTCCCTTCACTTTGAAACCTCGGGGTGTTTGTGCTTGCGTCCTTAGGTTTGTCTCATTTTGCCTTTGTTTTCTACACAGCAAACACTAAAGGTTTCCGTAAAACATAAATCTGTAGATTTGATTTAAATCAACCTGCTTGCTGATTTAACCAAACTTTTTGTTGCGTTTATGGACCATAAAACCAGATGATCATTTAACTGCAGCAGTAACAAGAGCAGGATGGGTTTGGGTGTTTCTGGTAGGTAAAGGTAGCTCAGGTGAGGAAGAGGCAGTCGGTGGATGGGAGTCCAAGAAGGCAACAATACAACAGCAGAACAGAACAACAGACCAGAGACAACACACCAGACAGACAGAGTGAGTGTTCTTAGCTGCATGTTCCTGTTGTTTTTGCTCAAATACAACTGCAGGTAAATGTCTGGGTCAGACACACATCATTCCTTTGACTCAGTAAGTTTATGCTTTTTAGCATTCGGTGGGATCTTTTAATCATTAGAAGAATAATCTTTTTTTTTGAATATGCATTGAAATTGACAGGGTTCACGCAGCATGAAGATAATTACATTTAGGATCTTTCCAGATTTTTTTCCAGTTCAATTTGATTTTTTTTTAACACTTTAACGACAGTCAATACCTTATCAAACAAACCACGTCATAAACATTACAATTGATCTTTCTGTTCTCATTTGACAAAGCTGTCATTTTGTATACCAGTCTATTGCATATAGCTATCTACTGTATATTGTTTGAATTTCTAATTAATACTCGTTTTGGATTTTTTTTTTTTTTAAATGCTAGATCTGCCTTGGGGTTTTAGTTCAGCACAGTGAATGTGGTTTGTTTGCTCATCCGAGATTTAAAAAAGTTATCGTAACTAGCTACATAGATTTAAATTTTTGAATCCTGTGTATCGTATTTAAAATCAAAAAGAATATTAAAAAAAAAATGACTTTGTAAGTTTGTTTTCTACATATTGGATTATTTCTTACATTTAGACAGTCTTTTATAGAATTTGCTAGAAATCAGATTTTGTCTAAAGTTAAAGAACATAAATGTTTCCATTTTGCATCTGATCCTTTCACCATGCATTATAGAAGGTAAACAAGAGGTATAACAAGAGGGTGAGAAAGGAGAGAGAAGGAAAAAGGCAGCGGGCAGAGAGTGAAATATGTGGTTTGGTTACCTTTAATCTGGTTGCTCTCCATATTGCCATCTTGCATTTTACCTATGATGGAGACATACAAGACATAACAACAGGAATAACCAAGGCAGACAGGTCAACAAGTTATTGGCACAGAGACAATGCACACAGTGAGAACCAAAATCACAAACAAGGAGACAGGAAAATGACTTTTAATAGAAATTCTCTGACTGTCACATCACGATGTGCAAACAGGGTAATATAATTAGGAGCTGCACCTAATTTAGCAGATGTAAGTAGAGACAAATATGCTAGTGGGTATTTTTTAACAGTAATTTTTTTTCTGATCTTCAGCAAATTGGAATGGAATTAGGATGCTTAATGAGCCATGTGACTAACTCAATGATAGGCCTTTGTAATATAAAAATTGCTGTGCATGTGAAGTGTGAAACCTACTAAATTATCTGTTTCACAACAGTGAATGAGGTTTAAGTAGCGTAGAAATAACACAGGTCAGGGCATTTGTGGGACATATGAAGACAAATACTGTATTGCACTTCAATGCTAACAGAGGAAAGTGCGCACGCATGCACACGCACGCACGCACGCACACACACACACACACACACACCCTTGTACTTCTATTTTTTGTGTACTTCTAACATCACCACTGAGCCCTGCCTTGAACTCTAAACCAATTCTAACCCCAAATTTAAAATGACGTCCTAACAGTCCTTCAAAATTGTGAGGACCAACAAAAATGTCTTCACTTCCCAAAATGTCCTCACTTTACAAGTAGAATGTGAATTTTGGTACTCAATATGTAGCAAATACAAGAACGCACAAACACTCACGTTTTCCATAAACACACATAAAACACACTGTAACAAAAGACAGCATGCACATGGAGAAAAGTCAAAAAACACATGCAAAAACGAGGAAGAGATAGAGAAAGAGCGACAGACAGACAGAACTATAGAGCGAGAGAGATAAAAAGCCTGAAGAAAAAGCCTCCCACATAGAGAAGTTATATAAGAACAACTGGAGGAAAATTAAAGTCTAAATTCAGGGCGAAAGATTGTAATATGCCGTAGGGTTCTGTTCTTCTGCTGAGCAAAAGCTTAATTAAATGTTCAAGAGCATGTTCAAAATAAACAACTTGTTAAACTCAAGTCAATAAAAACATTTTTTTTCCTAATGTGTTAAGTTAGTCTCAAAATCTGACACCCAAACGTCATGAAGAAAAACCACTCACCACCACTGTGACCTTTTGTTAAAGACAGAGGTTACAAAGAACCTATTACAAACCCAGAGCAACAACCACAGATGTTTTAGGCATCTTGTCTCTAAATACAGAAATCAAGGGTTTTCTTAAGTACCGTAGGTGTCCTATCATACACACCAGTCACCGTCTTCATCAACGAAACTCGAGGAAATATTTGCAATTAATGGGAGTTCTATGTTCTTCATTGGGTTTATTCAATTCAGCAAAACCAACAACCAACACACCTTTGAACATTGTGTGAAAAGAACAGAAACTAGTCCAGGTCTCATCCTACTGCGGCTGCCACTAAAAGTATCTTCCCACCAGGGCTGCCAAACCTGATAGTAGTACCTCATCATCCCGGTTTAATAGTAAAACATGTTTGCACAAAGATATTTTGCCTAATCAGGCTTGCACTCATCAATACCTCAGAATGGGAAGGAATTAACATTTCATGATGTCAACCTTTTGTTGAACGGAAACTTATTTTAATCGTTTATATTAAATATTATACAATATTCAACTATATCAGAAAAAGTGTTGGGGAAAAAAGACAACAAAATAAACATCTCTAACTACTACAACAACAGAAGTCATGCACTGACAGCGCGGACTCAAATTGGTCCAGGAGAATGGAACTGAAAGAAATGTAGATGTGAAGCGAGCACCCATGATAGACAGAAACGGGAGGATGAATAACGCAGGAGGACTCAAAAATCACGACAGAAAGAGGTTGGAGATCAGAGGTGTTTGTCAACCTACCATTAATTAGGCTGGCACTGCCTGGGGCATTAATGCTCGCAGCCCCATCCGTGGCTATAGTTGCAATGGGGTGGATAGGGGGGTGGGAGCAGTCTAGCCAGTAACAATGAAGGCCCAACATGAATGAACACAAGCGTACACCCACGGGCGCGCCCACACAAATACACATTCACACGTATGCACACAACAATGAACAGAAATAACATGGTTATAGCACATTTAAGAAGTTCATCATAAGTATCACGTGAATGCTAACTGCTGCTATCTGTTCTTTTATTATTGCATTAATTTTAAAAGCTACTTGTTGAATGACTTGTCCATTTCATACATGTAACACAGATATGACACAGAGAATCTTTAAGTAACATGTGAAAATAATTACAAAATCTAGGGGAAAAAAAATAAACACCCTAAATAAGGCACATAATGTTATACTGGTTAAAGTATATTATATGTACTTTATATAGTGTATGCATGGTAAGCAACATTTATTTAGTGTTTATCATGTGTGAAAATTGTATGACACATATTTATTTTATAAATGATGTTATTTATTATATATAAGGCACTGTACGTCAGCATCATTTCAGCTGACTGAAGTATCAGTAAAAATGTAGACGATGTCTGTAATGGTTTTTGTAAAGTTTAATGTTCTCAAAATAATGTGTTTATATGAACTGACAAAACAAATAAATAAAAAGGGATATTTTATCTTATGGCACCTTTGCCACCACCTTACTATTCTGCATTAAGAGAAAAGCAACCTTTTTTTATGTAACCACATTAGTATTTCGTATGAATATTTACATAAATAAAGAAGAACTTGGTGTAGCTACAGCTACACCAAAATGAGGCTGTTAAAGTCCGAGCAGATGTGCTGTTCCTGTCAGCCCTGCTGCTACCATCTCATCATTCTGTATCATGCAAATGTCATGAAATGGTTGGATTCATCAGGAGCATTCATGAATATTAGCTGGTTATTCTGATGAGCGCAGTTCTGATTTGTATGAGGAGATGATTATTCACTGTAAAATGTGTCATGCGGCAACATTTAAAAAGATGCAGCGTTGTGATTATGAGTCTTCTCTTTTAACGAGAGGAATTTGTGGCTGCAAAGACACTTGGTTTACAATAAAGGTTGGAATCAACTACTGGGCTTTTTTACAGGTCAAGGTCAGAGGCATCAAGTAGCCATTGGAGGGGTCAGAGAAAGGTGATACTCTACCTTTTGTTCTGGTGTCCGTCTTCTACTGCCCCTCCTTGGAGGTGAATGTGGAAGGACAAGAGAGTATGGAGAATAATGCACCTGAGCCCAAACAACCTGCTCACTCTGGCTCATACTGTAAGTACCATCAGCACTAAATTCATACAGTAGTTATACACCGTCATCTACCGAATGCATACACTGTTCACACAGCTCGTTAGTCAGAAGGATACATTATAATGAGGTATTTGTATTCTTCATACAAAAACAGACACTGATAATATTCAAAAAGGCAGAAACTTTCATTCGCAGACATTAGGCTATCCGTAAAAGAGATAAATATGTCAATTGATGATAATAATGAAAATATCTGAGCAACTAAAACCTTGTTTATCAAGCCATATTTACTGATCAAATGATCTGACCTTTCTTTTCTTTCTTCTCTTCTTCCTCTGTGCCAGCTCCGAGCAGAGTGAAAATGATTCCAGTCTGAGAGTTGACCCAACAGCAGTGACCACCATACGCCCAGACCCCTCCATCACATGGGTCCTGGTAAATGGACCCAACCCGTTAGATACATGCACAATAGTTGAAGAACTGTAGTCCTTTAAGGCTAATTATCGGGGAGTAAAAAAAGATGTAGGATCAGATTAACCCACATTTCTGGTATCTATGATGCTCCTTATTTCTAAGAATCCTTCAGCTGCTAAATGCAGTCTTTGCTGCAGCACCAAGGCAATTAAAAAGGAAAGCAGATCTGAATACTGTCTCTATCCAGGCTGTTGTTGAAGACTACTGTGATCACAATTCAGATTAGGATTAACAAGATTGTGTCTTTAGTCATTTCTTTGCACAAAAATATGTTTCATGCTTGACAAATCCTCTCAAAGAAAGCAGACAGACAGTATTAAAGCACATTTCTAAAATAACTAGATGGGAAAGGAAAAAGTTTAATTGTATAACAGTAAACTATTTGCAGATTGACATGAGGTGGCAAAACACACAATAGTAAGAAAACTATCACAGAAAAACACTGAAAAATGTTGAAGGGATCCTGAAAAAAAAAAAAAAATCATTGACAGCATTGTGCTTTGTCTGTAGCCATCTCCCGAGTGGAAAAACAATGCTCATTTTTCTATTGTAATGCAGATGAACACTTACACAACACAAGTCTGAATGGATTTATATTGCTGGGGCTTTGTGTATGGTTATTTTGCGTCTCAAAATAAACAGAAAGCAAAAGTTGACAGAAGAAGTGAGAGACTACACGCGCAAAAAGTTGTGAAGATTTTATGTTATTTAATTTACAAATATGTGTGTGAAAACAGCGGGCTGCGAACGCCCTTCTACAGACTGATGACATACCAGACAGTAGCATGGGGTCCTTATCTGCAGCCTTCTTGACTTGGTCAGACTCTCCAGTCAGTGATGACTCGTCAATTTTCAAGTCATTTCCTTGGATTAACACTCCATCAGCTGGAAGGAGGTCACCTGTGTGGCAAAAAAAAGCAAAGAAAAAGACGCAGCACTGTTAAAACAAACATAACATGATTATAATATATTGCCTGCCAAAGATAAATTTAATAAATTGGAAGTCTATTCATGACTACGAGAACCATGAAATGTCTCTGTCACTAAAGTCACTGACTACTCGGTCAACAGCATGGTAGTAGTACCAAGTACATTCACATGAAAGTTCTACTGCATTACTGAAACCTTGAAAAGAAAGGAAAAAAAAAACAAACAAGTGAACATCTAGCATTAAAGAAAAAACATTGAGCCATAACATTCTAGTCCCCATGACCATGACCTCAGCCTCCCCCAAAATGTCAGGCCTACCGTATTTGATCTGAGCGATGTCCCCCACCACTATGTCAGACACTGGCAGCTGGATGACCTGGCTGCCACGGACCACCTGGAACTTCTGCTCCTGCTCGATGCGGCTCTGCAGCCCACGGAACTGCTTCTCCTTCGACCAGTCGTTGAAGGCCGTCACCAACACCACGCACACCACAGACAACAGGATGGCTGCGCCCTCGATCCAGCCCGCGTCTGCCTCACCCTCATCTTCCACTCCACCTGCGGCCATGCCGCACGCTGTATTCGCAAGAACAAAACATACAGACTTGTCACTGATCTACAAGGGTTTGTACTGAATACAGGCCATGACTGCCTGATGTGGCGTTTGGCTTTGTTTATTTCTCTTCCACCTGGTTGATCTATGTCATGTATCTTTTGATGCTACTCCCCGGTGTTTGTCAGTAACACAGTGGCGGATCAATTTTTCTTTTGGTTGTCACTGAGCAGCTCTCTGTAGCGCTGCTGTTGGAGGCCCCCCCTCCATGTCCTCTAGCATTTCTGTTCCATGAGCCCATTTCAGCCCCATCAGTCCCAGTCTCCAGTTTCCTCCACCATCAGTATCTGGGCATCATAAGGGATTTAATCTTGCTGCTCAGGGCTGCTGCCTGTTGATGACATAATATCTCTGCAGAGTCCAGTTGCCATGGCATCTATTACATTAAATGTTATCTTTATTTTCTTCTTGTCTCTCCTGGCTGAAATGTCTGTGCACTCACAGCCGCTCCACATGAAACCGGGTTTGCCAAATGCAAAAGACCCACTTTGTGGTTCATTTGTTTCAGACAATAGACTAAGAAGCTCTTGGGGGAAATACAAAAGGACTGTTTTAACCTAGATTTAGCCTGAAAAATGGCTGAATGTCTGTAGTGGTTTAATGAGGAATCAACTACATCGTTCATCTTTTCTGTAAGGCAGCACATACAATACAGAGACGTATCTTTAAAAGCGGCATTTTTTTCTCCTCTATGGATTTAGGTTGTGTACTTTAGGAGAATGTCTTGTGTCCTGAAGAAAAGCCATTTTCAGAGATATTATGGAAATTGCAGAAAATTTACATGCATCCTGCCCTGCTGGGCACCGCAGCCCCCTGACAGTAACACAGTGTGCTCAGACGCTGTCCTTGGTTCTGATTTGACAGTTCTGAGTGAGCAAGGTTGAAATGTAAATGTGTGCGCAAATCTTCTCTCACAGACGCGCTCGCAGTGGGATTGTGTTGCTGGCCGTGGTGCTGAAGTGCCGACATTGCGCAGTCAAACTAGAAAAAGCAAAAACGTACCATGTGAAATGACAGTCTATGAGCGATGAAATGGGAAGAGGGACATTTGTTTTTTCAGGTTTCTTTTGTGTTCTTGCCGCAAGGAGTGAAAAAAATAGAAATCTACCTATTCTTTGCATAAAATTCAGTCATCACACAAAAATTACTTGCAGTTCTTAATTTTCTGAGTTATTTTTGATTAGACATGACCTACTGTCCTACTATATATCTTTTCCAATTGCTAAAAGAGGCAAGAATCCTCTCTGCCCTACGTTGAACTGAGGCCTGTTTATATATATGCAGACAGGCACAGTTATCATCAGAATGGTTCTTTAGCAAATCCTCTGCTTCAATTGGACTTTAGGATTCAGAATGTAACATTTATTATGTCAAGCCAGCTTCAGTATTACCTCACAAACCATTTGAATTCTTACTCACGCAAGCATGATCATGCCTACAGCCGTCTCTTTTTCTGGCAATCCCACCTTGTAAACCTTAACAAAATGACATAAGGTGTCTTCGGCCGGGTAACTGAATTCCATCACTGAGGTAATGCTGGATGCATGACTAATGTTACTGAGTCAGCAACTGGTTATGGTCCCTGTCCTCATTTCCTGTTTCACAGTTCCACGGCTCACAGGGCTGATATATGGGCACTGCCGGCTCAAGGTTATGTCGCTCCACAATGTTTTATTAACCCTCACAGTACTTTTGTTTGCATATTGAATGTGTTTAGGCACATGCACTCCTATCCTCTCTGAGTTATTCGGTCTCCTGCAGCAGGTCACAAACCAAGTGTGCCTCTCCAATTAAAACTGTGCATAAATACATGGAGGTGTGAACGCGTCAGTGGCAGAATGTCAGAGGAAGAGGTGCAGTAAGCCAGTGCAATTATAACCAATTGCTGTTCTAAGCAAAAGTGGAGGCACCAGACATAAATGTGGCCTTGTGTATGTGCTTGTGGAGCTGTTGCATCTTAAAATAACTGATGTCACGAGAGCAATTGCACTCACATTCTCCTCCACCCTGATCTCCGGGAGGGTGGTAGAAAGATAGGCCCAGTGAAATCAGGGCAGCAATCTCCATGGATGATGAGGGTAACATCCTGCACAGGGCCTCCCATACCAGCTGAAGGAAGGTTTTTGGCTTCTTTGGAGGTATCAGGTAATTCCCATATATTTCTTTTCTTTTGTCCAGGTCAGATTGGGTGCCTGCAAGACCTGAAAACGGTACAGAGAAGAGAGTTTAGAGCGAAAAAAAGACAACAAATATTTATTACAAAGACCCCAGAAAATACAAACTGTATTATTGTGTATGCACTACTTTTAACCCAATAATAAACATTTATAGTTTAATTATTACAAGTTAATTTGAAAGTTTTTTTACCCATTTTTCTTTTAATGCTTACTCTTACGCCCCAAAAAACATCCCTAATTATCAATATGAGTCAGTGTTCAAAGCCCAAATTGCCTTTGGAATGGTGAAGAAAAAAATGAAAATAAAGAAAACAAATGCCATTCACTCATAAACTCTGTCAAAAAGGTCGGCTAGTCAGATTTCTTTCTATTTAAAAAACTTTACCCAATTTATTGTAATTATAAAAATAATTTATGTTCATAATAGCAGAAAATGAGCATAATTTTTTGCTATTCTTCCAGACTGTAGTACCTCTCCTTTCTCAAGGTCTAAGTCTAAGTTTGGTGCCTTACTCTTATTTTTAGGAATTATTGTAGAATTTACATTAATTTGCTAAATTATAGTAGGTGTGTGACTGTGGCTGTTACAAAAACTCTGAGAGTAGTTTTAATCTGCAAGAATGACTTACCCTTCAAAAGGCTACGAAATTAGCTTTGTGTTTAATTAAAAGGTTGTAGATTCTTAACATGCTACTGTACGTTCTATTTAGATGTTATTTGTCACTATTTTCCAGTTGTTCAATGTGCACACAGGCACAGTTTGCGTGAGGCTACTCTCATCCGTATGCGTGTGTCTCCAACACAAGCTCAGACGCTACATCAGTGTTATGTCACGCGTGGTGCATCACTGGGTTTCCCAGGAGTGGCCTCAGAGTGCACCTGACTATATCACAGCTGGATGACAATGTTTCCCTGTTTTTATGACTCTGTGCTGACTTAATACACTTCCAGAAAATAACCAATGGTTCAACAGTACCCGGAATTGGAGACAAAGGAGCCGGGAAGAGAATGAGTCTTGAGAAAAACAGAAGGTGTTGCATAAAAGGGAGTCAGAAAGTTCTTTGCTTTTTAAGGAGCAAAAAAGCAACAGTGAGGTAAGGAAGAAGGACAGAAGGCGGGCAGTCTGAAAAGAGAACAATTCTCGGCTCCTACGTTGGAGAATGCCCTGGTTACAAACGGATTGGCCTATAAATAGACTCATTATCTATTCTCTTTTGATTGCCTCTGTGAAAGTATCTAGCATGCTCTCATTGATCTCCACACCACCCTGTATCATAACATATTACACACAACCATGTCTCACACGTCTCTGTGTCTTTGCATGTGCACGTGCTGGGGTATGCATGGGTCTGGGACTGCCTGCACGTGACGTGTGTGTGTGCGTGTGCGTGTGTGTGTGACTTGAACATGCTGATAGTGGCTACTGGCTAGCCCAATGGCATAGTGAAAAAGAGACCACGTATTCAGTCTTCAGGAAGATCCGTTTGGTCATACACACAAACAGAT
>CAAE01014979.1:3317372-3335895 GCA_000180735.1 Tetraodon nigroviridis
CCAGTGTGAAAACATCTAATTACTGTGTTGTTACTGTCACCGGTGTTGTTTCATTACCTATAATGAAAAAACATTGAAAAAACAAATTGCTGTATATTATTCAAGGAAGATTTAGAGTTATTACATACTACCTTCCCAAGGGCTGCAGGAGCAAATTTAAGTTGTTTTTTTGTTTTTTTTTTCTTTAATTTTGGGGCTAGTTTAGGAGTTCAGACAGCTTGTTTTTATTTATTTCTTTTTGAAGCAGGTGTGGCTATAGCCTGAATAGTAAACAACGACTGATAGTTAACAGACACAAAGCTGCCTAGGAGAAAAAAAAGGAACATTTACACAAAACTTATAAATACAAGGAAATGGGGAATCATTCATGGAAATGTGCAGCCTAGACGTTCGCATGGAGAAGAACAGCTGTCATCAACCTACAGATAAGAGGCAGGTGTGAAGTGTGCTGCCGTGGGAGGGGCCTCTGAGGACTTCCCAGGAGTTCTGCACTTCTTCTGATGTGTGAAATGTCCTGGGCGGAGGAAAAGTCCTCCGTTCTTGCAGAGTCTGTTGTAGCTGAAGCCACAGATCAGATCTACACACCTAAACACCAAACCAAAAAGGAATCGGAGAACAGAAGGAAATGGTGTACCTCAGCCAAAACAGGTCCGCCTGAGAACATGGTAGCACAACCATGTTGTTCTCTGTGACGTTCTCTGAGGTCACCTTATGTTCTAAAGCCAACAAAGACAAAAGTGACTCTGTCTCAACTTCCAACGTCAGTGCTTTATTTTAGCTCCCAACCACGGAAAAAATGTCTGCAATATTTCCTCTGAAAAAATCCCTGTGAAATGATTGAAGATTAGCTCCACCAGTGAATGAAATGTCCATGCTTTCTTGCAGATGTTGACACTTTATACACATAACAAAGCCTAATTCTGCTCACTATATGTATTGTTGTTAATATGACCTCTGTAGGAAAATAAAAAAGCGCAATGTGGTGAACCGATGTATGTAGGCTCCGTGAATGTTAGCGTCTTTTTGTGTCGTGCTGAGGAGCTTTGCTGATTCTTGAGCCCATTTCAAAAGCAGCCTGACACATTAATACATGCAGCAGAGGTTGAATGTTGCCACAGTATTTAAGGCTCAAGTCAGAGCATGTGAAAGGATTGAAAATCTGGAGCATTTCAGAAAATGTCAAGTGCAGTGCAACTGCTTCCAACTAATCCTTGCATGCTCCAGAGTAGCCGTGCAGGTGGAATCAAAGAACAGTGAGATAGAGACTTACTTACAGAGGAAAAGGAGACGGAGGAAGAATGTGGTAATGACGCCTGAGTAAAGTTTCCCCCAGATAATCCTTTTGGCAGTGAGGATGGTTGTAGACATAGGGCAGCCTAAATATAACCTAAACAGCGAGGAACAGCGGCGGCCGGCAGAAGAAGGAGAGCCTCCCCGCGTGGCGTGATGAGCGCATCTGTCAGAGTCAAACTCATTTTGAAAGGCTGGGAAATTGCACTGCGAGGAATGAACAGGAGGCATCAACGCGGGGGCTCCGTCTTTTTACCAAATTAGAGGGAGGAAGTGAGCGGAGGAAGGAGGGCAAAGGGAGTAGGGAAGGAGGGAAGGAGGGGCATGTGTACCTGCCAGCGTGAACTCTTGTAAGGAGAGCACATATTGTTCAAAATTCCGTTTATTATTAATGTATAGTGAACCAGCAGCAGGGAGAATGGACAGAAGGAGACCGCCTGTTTTTCTGGTCACAGGTTATTTTTGGCACTGAAAAAAAAGTTAGATAAGTCTTTTCACGGTGAACTAATGGGGTGGACACTAAGAGGCTTAAATAGGACATTTCTAAATTTCTCTCTAGGTAGAAAGTGTTAAGAAAACAGCACACTGGGAATAGATCTAATTACAATGTGCTAAAGGAAAGGTGACAAAAGCGACATCAGATTTCACAACATAGCACATTCTTCGCTTTGAAGAAGCACCATTTGGCTGCAAGTCTGTTTACCTCTGAGTAAACAGCAAAAGCATTTTGTTGAGCCCTGAGCTTTCTTTCCCTGTAGATAATAAGTCTGTTTTCATTTTAGAATGAACTATCTCTTTATTTGTTCACTCTCTTTCTCTCAGGGCTAAACGTCCATGCAGAACACCGGTGGTTCTGGTAGAAGCCGAAATTCTCTCAGTAACGACACAGTGGTGTGTTTGGTACATCTCTGCTTCTGCTTCAGTGGGTTTGGGTGTAAAAAAAAATCAGGTCCGACAGAAGCAGCACGGAGAAAATTTCAGATCAGATGATGAAACTTTACATTAGAGTTTATGGACGAATGAGATTCTTTCAAACGGCCTCCACCAGTCAAATGCTCCAATTAATGGGCCCGGAGGTCCTCAGCAACTGCCGGGCTTTCAGTGTTTTTATGGAGGAGTCCCAGTGTGTTTTCCATCCTGACCGTTGATCTTTTCACCATCGGGTTGGTGATAAGCAAAAGCGATGGTGTCATTCCCAGAGGAGAAGAAATCAACATTTCTTTGCAGCATTTTAGAGGCACCTGGTGTCTCATTTGCTTCTGCTTTCCTGCTGACCACACACACACTACACGTGCACAGTGGGGAGTGGGCGTGGTCTACGTGCAAGCCAAAAAACAAAAACACAGGCAAAATTGCACGTCTCATGTTTTATGCATATTTCTCCTGTGTTTAATGTCAAGTTAAAATGAGCTCATCGTTCTTAAGGATCTGGATTTCTTGCAAAACCCAACTTTAGAGCATCATCCTAAACTAATTCTCTGGGAACTATAAATCATCTTTAAAAGTTAGGGACGAATGCCTTGTCCTTGCGAGCAGCATCCTTGTGTTTAGGGATGATTTCTCCTCGGTTTGTTAGCGTGCACGAGCACGCAGGGCTTTTGTGTTTGTCCCTATCGTCCTAACTGAATCTATTTTCGGCAGCCTTGACACGACACACACGGAGGATGACTCAAAAAGGACGACACATGAGGCAGAGTGGAGGTCTTCCCATGCCCCTTTGCCCTCTCTGCTGGCCATCTCCCACAGGCTGAGCTGTAAATAAACAGTACCCCCAAAACTTTTGCACAAATGTACACAAACAGACGTGCATGAGTGCACACTGAACTATCTTTAGAAGTGGACTCTGGTCTGAAACTGCCTGGCTTCCATGCGGGCCACATCAGCCTGGCTTTTGACAAATGGAGCTGACCCCTGAAGGTCCAGAACAATCTGCGAAATGTCTTTGATGGAAGTGGTGGAATCTGATCGGGTAGCGCTCGTACCGGCTCGTCAAAAAGAGCAGCACTGCAGTTTTCTTCAGTGCACGCAGCGAGAAAAAAAACAAAACAAAAAACAAAACAGAGGTTATGTAAGCATCGACGCTGAGACGCATCTCAATAAATGGAGATTTTCCTGAAGTGAATTCAGAACGATGGTGGAGATGCTGAAGTCATCGACAGCACGAGTATGAACTCTGCACCACAATATCCTGGTGGGTTCTGGAGAACGTTCTGAGTAATTATGATGTACATGCACCAGGGGGATCTCAAACACCTGGATAAATGTTAAAGGGTGCTAATATTTACCACCTCGGCAAAGCTTGTTAAACACCCAACAATTAATTTCCACTTTGGCACTGGCTCCTACTTCACGGAAATGAGAAAAATCGCAAAGATTCATTAGCCTGACTGTTTCTTTTTATATGTTCTAACAGACCTAACAGGAAGGCAGCGGTAGAGCAAATACACACCTGTGCGGCAGCAGGTTTTAATACAAATACTTTGATATGTCACAGTGCCAGACAAAGTTGAAATGTTTCAAAATGTTACTTCTTAGTAATACCCAGTTGAAATAACAGCAAATCTAGCCTTGTTTGTGCATGAGCGTGGTGCCAGTGTGTGTTTGTGTTCCCATTCCATTTTTTTTTTCTATTTTATTTTAAATGTCACTTTCTAGGCTATTAGGCCGGTCAGAATGAAAAAGTATTAACTTAACAATTGAGTTATTGTTGTTGCTGTTTTCCCAATACATCTGCCTAAATCTAGCCACATTCAAATTTCAGGTAAAGAGAAAAGTGTTGACTAACGGCTGCATGGTGGACCAGTTTACCGCACATTAGAGCAATCTGATGAATATATTTCTTCCTGGGAGGTTAAGTCGATCTTAATTTGCACTAAAAAGCCGAAGCACTAAAACTGCTCGTTAATTTGATTAACGTTAACGTCAACTTTTCCACGGACTCGCTGTCAAATGCTAAGAGAAAATAAACAAGGCTGCGCAACGTGTCGTTTCCACTCGCGGGTCGACAGGAATCTACCGCATACTGCGTGTGAAGCGCTCGTCCAGGACATTTCAGGACTGAACAGGGACGGAGCCAAGGATCCGTCTGCGGCGCAGTGCGCGTCCCTGCTGCAGTCTGATCTGCTGCGTGGAGATCAGCGCGACATTCCTGACGACAAACACCGGGATTCCAGGAATCTCCCGGTGTCACCGTCTCCTTATCTGACCGCGGCCGCGTCGGCAAGCATAAGAAAAATCACCCCCCCCCCCCCCTCCCCACCTCCCCACCTCCATCACCGGCTCCTCCGTGGATGCGAGCGCGTCCTACCTGTAGGTGCTGGTCCGGGAAGGAGAGCGGGTGAAGCGGGCGCGCAGACAGACGCTGCATTTGGAGGAGGAGAAGCCCAACCGCGCCGGGGAGCCGCTGGTGTTCTGGCGTCGTCACGATGCTCCTCCGGAACCTGTGCACACAGGCGCACGGTTATTCTGGGACAGACGCGCACCGACTCCCCAACGTTAGACGCGGGCTTTTGTTGAATTCTTTATAATTCACTCACCGGTGAACGTTGTTATCGTCCTTGTCTCTGGAGCGCAGTAAACATCATTTAGGGGTCAATGACGTTTCTTTTTAAATTTTCAAATGTTCAGTTTTCAACATTCAACTGTATTCGAATTGACTTGTATCGTTTATTTTGTTTGTAATTATTCATCACTGTGTTGAGCAATCTGAGAATATTCGTCGCTTTAGTTTCATCACTATTGCGCAACCCGAAGCTAGCTAACAAGCTAACCAGCTAAGCCCACCTTCAGAAACCCTCACATTTCTTATTAGGTTTTACAGAAATGTTCACATTCCTCAAAGACGTTCGTGTCCGACACCGTTTATCATTTGCTATATTCATTTTGAATATGTTGCATCCTTTTTCCTGCAAATTATTTTACATAAACAAAAAAAACCCCAAACAAACAAGAGGGTCTATTATAATAACAACAACCAATACAAATACAAAATGTAGGGGGGGGAATACTAAAATGATGTAAATGTAAATTGGAGCTACAGAATTCCCCAGGAGCCTGGACAGAGGCTGCAGCGGTGGTGTGGAGGGGAAGAGGAATGGACTCTGACAACTTGATGGGATTTCCGATCCAAGGATTTGATTGAGGATGCTCCAGCAGCCAGATGAAGGTGAAGGGTTGGAGCTGGGCTGTAAAAACAGTGCAGTGTTGAAAATGACAGATGAAGAACAGCAGAGGAGACTCCTCCATAAATCAGACAGCTTACATGAGAGCGGTTAGAAAAGGCGGAAGGTTTGGTCAGATGAGAAGGAAACCGAGCTGCCCGACTTTTAAAAGCAGCTTGGCGACGTCCGGCTCCATCTCTGAAACGTGTAAAAGGCATGAGTGATTGATGCACCGCTCAGCCTGCCACATGTAGCGCAATAAAAACATTTTGTTGTTCAGCTTTTTAATATTTTAAGTCTTGAAACGCACACAGGATACATCAGGTGACTGCCAAAGGGCAGAAAATAGAGTGGGAAAAACATTTTCCTGTGACAGCCTATCAAAACGTTCCGCTTAATGCTGCCGTACGCTTGCACGCTGTTGGGATTTTAGGTTAATTTCATCCCTGAACTAACACGATCAAACACAGTTACAGGTATTCGTTTTTTCTTCCTCTTACACGCTGTACCGGCTTGTTTTCAGGTCGTGTTTGCAGCAGTCGTTCTCCATTGGGCGACACGCAGGGTGCTGAAAATTGATTTTCTGGCAGAGATTTAGATTTTTTTTTCCATTACACAGCACACATGTCGCCGTGGTGGGTGTGCTGGAAATAACCTTTACCGCCTTCCATCCCCGGAAACAAGGCTCCGCAGTGGCAAAACTTGTGTTGTCCATTATTAGATTATATGACAGAGGTCGCGTTCACGCCGCCCTTGCTGCTGTGACGTCTGTTGGCAGACGGGCCTCTGACCCGTTCCCTCACCTGGGCTAGAAGGGGTGGGGGAAGGACGCAGGGGAGCAGAGACCCAAAGGAAGATGGGATGGATTTCAAAGGGTGAAAGGGCAGCGTGTGTGAGCTTTAACGCGTAAAGCAGCGCGCCTCTCTGTGCGGCGGAGGGGACGGGGGACGGAATAATCATGCCGAAGTGACACTGATTACAGAGACGCTTGAAGCACCTTACAGTCCTCACATGGTGCTGTTCGTACTTCAACTCAAGAGTTGAAATGACTAAACACAACTTTTAGTTCACAATCAACCAATGGGAAATGATGGTATTTGTGTCAAGCCTCTTAATTTTGGAGAAATCTAAGCCCCCTAATTTTAGCTGAGAGCGTGTTCAGACATTACTGGATCTTGGAGAAAACTCAAAGTCTGAAAACGTCCTTCTTTGGTCTTCTTGACCCGCTTTTTGCCAAGAAGCCAGGAGGGTCCCATTGATGCAAGCTATCAAGACTAAAGCTGGGACGTATAAGACGGCGCATGAAAGAACTCTGAAGCATACTTTGGGCAGAGTGCTTAATATTCTGCATGTAATCACAGCGGAAATCAATCGCGAGAGGTTTTACCCAGCAATACTATGGTATCCTTCATTTGAGAGCTACTTATGGTGCCAGTAAGCATTTCCTCCCTCCTGATTTCATTAGTCAAGGCACAAACACACGCACACAGGCACACACACACACACACACACACAAACATGAGACGTGTCACTGTTTTGGCTGCAGACCAGGTTTCACGGAAACACATTAACACCACGCCTGTGCACATCAGGAGCCAATAAATACCTGCTGGATGGTCCAGTCAGCAGAACTTTGAGCTGCCTCAGCAGGAAAGTCAAACCTCAAGGTCATGCAAGTTACTGTTAAAGGAAGACAGCAGAAACAAACTCTGGGGACACCTCCTGCTCTGTCTGATTGGTAGCTGCATGTACGTGTAACACCACAGAAGGATTAAACCGATAAAACAGTGTGAGGCTCAGCGTGGTGTTAGCAAAACAAGTGTTCTCACATGGTAGAATTTACATTTGTACAGGGGGTTTTTTTTGCCAATTATTTAGGCTGTCCTTTCAGACTTCCATAAAAAGCAGTTTAAAAATGGGATTTTATGAACAAGAATGCTGTTGAAGACAAATGTTCTATCCAAAAATGTCTGCATATTCCGCAAACACACCTGCAGCTGCAAACCTCTTCACATCGGTTGAGTAAGCTCTAAGCAGAACACATGCTGATTCCTAAGGTTTTTTTTTTCCCCTTCCTCTTTTTATTAGAGAACCATTGTGTCCAGAAGGTACAAGCAGCCTGAAAATCCATTTTCCCTCTTACATGTTTTATACAAAGTCCAAAGATTCCCGATGCAATAGGAAAATCATCTGTTAAATGAAACAGTGCGGGTTAGCACAATAGGCTAAATGGGTTTCCCACTCATCTTCTGCAGCCATAATTACTCTGGACAAAGCTCACCTTAGAGGAGAGACTGGCACAATTATTACCATAATGACATACATGGTATTACTGACAGTAAGAGAGATGAGATCGTTTCCAGCCCCGGCTTCCCCACCCCCAAAAAAAAGCAAGAGCAACAAGGCTGGGTAACAGCGTCAAAAAATTATTTTTCAATGGTGGGTTTGTGTTCTAGCGGAATCCGTCGAAATAAGGGCTGTTCAGCTGTGACATGGTTCTAACTGAAGAGATTCTTTAGTTAGGGAATAACGTATATCAGCTTTGTCCGGAAGAAATAAAACTTTGCACTAATTGTGCTACTTACTGGAGAAACAGGTTCAGATAGATTAGGACTTGCAAGAGAACAACTGGCCTGTTTTAAAGGCGTTGTTCCGGAAATTAGATTATAAATTTAAATGCTATAGGAGACAGTAACAGCAAGACTTAGAGAGGCTTCTCCTAAATGGTTTTTTAGAAAAAAAAAAAGCCTGATCCCATTGACAGTTGTTAACTGCACAATCCTGCCCTTATGCTTCAGCAGTGGTTGGAAGAACTCTCACAAACAGCGTTTTGGTGTCAAGAGTTTTAACTGTTGAATCGGCTGGCAGCTCTGAAACACAAAGAGATTTAAGATAGTACGCAGAGTACACAAATATGATTAGAAAAAAGACCAAAATATTCATTGAGTTGAAGGATGTAGCATTCGTTTATCTGGAGAGATAGGGAGATGTTCTTCTTCGATCATCCTACCCTGGGTGAGATCCTGGTCCAGGTAGAGTTTGAACCGTCTGCCACGCAGCCCAAACACCTTGGAGGCCTCGGAGAGCAGGCCTGAGTAGTCGAGTCCATTCTGGCCCACCGGGTTAGCCAGCAGCAGAGTCGCTGCTCTTCCAGTTAGACATTCTGAGGAAATAAGGGCTAATACTGGTAATACCGTTTTTACTGGTTTACGCAGAGCAACCTGCTTGTTTATGCTGGTCATTCTCCAGTTCAGGGAATCTAATGAGAAACACCTTAACTATCAGAAGACAAGACAGAGTTTACGGGAACAATAAAACAATAAAAATAAAACATGACTATATTTTTGAGGGAATCTAATGCCTTAGTCATGTGACAACAGAAAAAAAGCACATGCCAGAACTCAGTGCAGTTTGTGTTAAATGTTGGTCTGCAAAATTCTACTTCTTCTGAAATGTTGGAAGTTGGCATGTTTCTCACCAGATGGTTGTGCATTGCAGAGCAGCAAGTTCACATATGGACACGGGAGGGTGTTAGCAGTGAGTGCAGGGCCAGGAGATGAAGAGCCTTGAGTCACTGTCAAAGTTTTCCCGTTCAGAGCCTGGAGGTCCATTTTGTTGGTCAACTCTGTCGTCAAAATGCAAATGTGCAAAGAAAGAAAAAAAAGTCATCACTGATGCTATGTCAGTAGAGATTTTATCGAAAAAAATCCAATATTTATCAAGTCTTCAGGAACATCAGTACATGTGCACGCAGCAAACAGATCCAGGACCACTCTGGACCAATGAGAGAACACCAGCAGCAGCTTTAATGGTGTGACAGTTCTCACCAGTTCCACCACTGAAGAACCTGAGCTGAGTGTTATTAGTCCCAAAGATGCTGCTGCAAACTTTCCTCAGCTTGTCCAGGTCCAGTTTGTTATCCCCTCTGGGGTTCTCCAAGAGCACCACCCCATCTGAAAACAAACCATATCAGCCATGTTTATTGGACATCGTTTATTGTTTGTTGGCTGCAGGAATCCATCCCACGATCTACCTTTCTCTTTGTTGTTGACGCTGACCCTCAGGTTTACGTAGGTGCAGGCCGGTCCGGTTAGAGGGGCTTGAGCTGAGGATCCCTTCACTATGGTCAACTCCAAATCCGAGTTTTTTAGCTTCCATGAATAGAAACAAAACACTTTGAAAGGCATCAATAGAATCTCAGACCTGAGCCAAACCATCCCAGAAGCAGAAAGCTGTGGGTGAAACCTCATCTGTCAGTCATACCTGGGTGTTTTCTGATATGATGACACTGGCAGCCTTGGGAACAGGGAAGGGCAGCAGAGGAGACTTGATGGTGCCCATTATGAAGTCAGTGTGAGCCTGGACCACAGAGTTCAAGTAATCCCCCTCAGGCTGGCAGCGGTAGAACACCTTTATCTCATCTGTCGGGACCAAATGGGCCTGTGAGACACAATTAGGAAATCTGTAGTAGATGTGATTTAGCCTTCATAAACAAAGTGTTTTGCTTTTTCTGCAAGATGCATTTTTTAATTTGCTAAAAAAAGGTACTTTTCCGAAACGCTAAAAGATATATTTTCTTCAAAGCCTAATAAAGTCAAAGGAGAATGGATGAACAAAAGACAAGCGTAGGAACAACTACAGACCAAAGGGAACACAAGTTGTTTTTTTAGTCAATAAAAACCAAAAGAATTTTTTGCAACACCTTGACACAGTTAAATACATCAATCTTGGTGTTATCTGCCACGCACACAAGCACAGACATTTAAGGCATGCGCGCACACACGCACATGCACACACACACACACACACACACATGCAAAAAGACACGCACGTGCACAGAGCTCCAATTGCAGTATGTGGCTCAAGGGCAGAGAACTGCGTTAGGTGGATACAGAGAAGCAGCCAATCAATGAAGGATAGTTTATAGGCTTTTCCTGCCAAGTCAAGGTACTGACCCTTCCCTGACAGGCCCACTGCAGCCTGTGTCTGCTGCTCCATCTCTGCCCCCCCACACGCACACGCACACGCACGCACGCACACACACACACACACACACACACACACACACACACAAGAACTCTCCAGTGAGAGACCTTCCCATCCTCATCCTTAGCAGCAGCACATGTTAAGACCAAAAACCAGAGCAATACAAAGTCTGGCTTAAAAGAGAACATGTGCACGCCAACAAATTTCTCTCAAGCATGTGAAAGGAATTGTGAAAAACTAATTTCCAACCCCAGGGTGGAAAATTCTTAAGAGATCTCAGTTTGAAACAACAGCAAGAATTTAGCTTGGCTCGGAGCCAGTGTGCACCATCGGTATAGGAGGACGGAAAAAACTGTTTGTTGCTTATGAAAACAAGGGGCTGCTGGTTAATCCGTCTTTGCTCCCCAGACTACTTCAAAGGTCCAACAGTAGAATCTGAAAGGGGCCAGGCTGTAATTAAGCTTCCATTAAGCCTGCCTTACGATGGAGAAACCCTGTGTGACGCTGCAGTGGAAAGATTTCAAAATGGCCATGAAGAAAAATTAACATTGGGCACGGTGAAAAAGGAACAGGTGATGAAGACGAACATTTTTTTTACGCTAGATGCTAGGGTGCAGGCTGTTTATTACCTACTGTACATCACATTTGCCCCACCTTCTTCCGCAGTTTCTGAATGCGATTGATAACCTCCCGGGCAACACCTTCGTCCACCATGGACTGGTCAGGGGAGACGTCCAACAGCACCAGCACCTAAGGGACACCAGCAGAGTGCTTGAATTTCAAGAGATGGTAATTTTTAGATGTTTTTAAATCTACTCTGAACTGCAAAGTGTCTCTTCAATGTACAAAGTCTTCAACAGCTGAAAAAAGTGTGCTAATCCATAATTCATACATCCTGGTGATCAGTTTAACATAATAATGTTTACACACAAAGCACAAATCCACTGTTAATAAAAAGGGGAATATTTCACGAGAACAAACAATAATAAAATATTCTGCTCATAAACGTGAGCCATAAAAGTGAAATAATGGTAGTTAGAATGAAGCAGCAGCTAGAGAGTGATAGAGAGGGAGAGCGAGTAAGCAAGCGGGCGTTAATGTGATGAAGAGTTGGTGCGAGTGAGCCAGAGCAACAGCGTGAATTCAAAAGCCGACTCAGTAAACCGGTATTAAGGTGCAGCCGTGTGGCATGTGTGCGCTTGGAGGAGCACTGATTACAGAGAGCCTGTGGGGAACACAACATTGGCTTCCACTTAGCCGTGAAATGATTTCATATATCACACACGCTGTTAAGACACATAAATGGATTTAAATATACAGCAGCTCGGTGCAGAAGCCTTTAGCTTAGGTTTTGTAAACATTTGGATATTCTCTATTTTGCAGCTCAAAAAATACTTAATGAAATGAATGTAATTTAAAAGAAAAAAAAATTGTTTCAGCTAAGATTAGAGGCATACCTGAGAGTCAGAGTGAGCTTCGTACTGAGCAGCAGAGCCAGACGCCTGGTTGAAGGTGTACATCAATCTCAGGTCTTCTTCATGAAGCTCATGGCCATCCACCACGATGGATCCTGGAATCAACCACGGCATTGAACACTCGTGGAAAGAACATTTATTATCTTAAAGAAAATAACTCACACTCAGCATATGGAGCCCTGCTGTGTCTGAGCTGTACCAGAGCACATTCTTGATAAATAGTTTCTGAATCTCATTTAATTATACAATAAAGCCTACATTTGGATCTACTTCTGGTGCTCTCTAAAACACATGAGGTCTGACACTTTCAGATGTTGAACCACGTAAGATTTCCTGAAATGAAAGCAATTCTCGCCCAGACTTCTGCTAATGCAACTCAAACAGTCTAGCAAACACAATCTTGTCTGGTCCAAATCTCCATATTGCTCACGGCAGCAATTATTAACGACTTTGTTCGGAGTAAAAACCATGACCATGCTTCTCCTCTCTTCGCTGCTACACACCCACAGGCTGGGTGAAATGGTCACTCCGTTTCTCTTTAATCCTAGATTTCCATGCTTTGATTTCCTGCGTCCCTCCCTTTTCCTCCGCTCTTTTCTGCTTCAATCTCTTTTTATCGACTTCATGCGAAAGCGCCAGATCAAAAGTGCAGACGAAAATTACAATTAAGGTATCCTGCGGCAACAAACCTAGGGGTGGTTTTAAAATTTCAACCTTTAAATTTGAGGGAGGAACTGAAGGGCTCCTCAAACACAGACAAGATCAGATGTCATATTCCTGGGGCAACAGATGTGTTTCATGGTTCCCCTCTACGCGTTTTAATGCATCTCCTCCCACACTCATCCTACAACCGAATGTCTTGTTCTTTCCTACTGGCCAGATTTCAAACATGATTGGAAATTTTCATTTCCCAGTCTAGCTGACCTTCTCGGACTCCTTCCCTTGAGAGTCTGGGGACTCCTCTCTCTTTTCTATAATTGGAGAAATACAAGATACCTTGCACTAATTTGATCCATACTCAAGCTCTAGTTATAGGGTCAGAAGGGTTTGGGTATGAATTAAGAGGATAAATCAGACATCTACGTGCATCCTAATTAAACAAAATCAAATTAAACACGTTACTGTTTTGTTATTAGGTCTTAATGCATGATTGCTCGTAATAATGCTTAAATCATTCCTGTTTTTAGGCTGCTAACAAGCTGAGCTAACAAAGACCATTGTTTGGGGCACACAAACAGACATGTAGAAATACCCGTCTTCTGGAAGACCTCTAGCTGTTCGCTGGTAAGCTCCTTGATGGAGGCAGTGATGGCCTTAAAGGCAGCCTTCAGTCTCTTTCCCAGCACCATGTGATCTGGCTCAGCACGGAGGCGAATGCCATATTTATCCTTGTCCGTCGACAGCGTCAACTGTCGCACATTTAGTTCCTGAAAAGACACAAAAACTTGGAATGCACATCTACGCATATGTTGCTTTTATAATTGCTGTTTCTTTCCCCTCTGAGTAAAAACAGGAAAAGTGATTTGTAAAACATCTAAACACTATATTTCTGTGAAAACAAAGGAAATCTAACTTGTTATTTTAACTTTATTGCTAGAAACAAAACTTGGGGTCAGATCCTAATTCTTGCTCTTGCATTTGCTCTTTTTTATTTAATCACACCAAGAATGTGGGACCTATTTAGGCTGATTATTATAATGGATTTTTTTTTTTTTTTTTACAATTTTTACCTAGCATTAAAAGTTTTTAGAAGCAGTTATTTAGACATGAACAATCCATCATAATTAAAACCTTAAATGCTCCAGGAACAGTAAGATAATCAATACATGATTACAAAGAAGCTCAAAGAGTCTCCATAAAACTCAATATCAAGTCAATATTCCATTCAACTCCATCCTGAAGACAGAACTCCTAAAATAGTCAGTCATATCTGCTGAAGCAATGGTTACTAAATTTAGGCACAGTGACACTAATGCTGACATGCCAACATGGCTTCCTTCAGTCAATCGCAGTCAAAAGCTGAGTTGGACTGAGGTTTAGTGGAGTGAATTTGCTGACAGAGTGCAGACACGCTTGTGGGAGTAGTGAGCACAAAGACATGGTGGGATTAGAAACAGCTTAATGGAAACAAAATTTTACAACCAGGGTATTTATAGATTTGTGCACGCTGACTTGTGGCAATAATTAACAGCAATCTGATCTAAATCTGAATGTGCGGGATTGAAATTAAAGTTGCGTGGTCAACAAACGTGCCAATGGTGCACAACTAATCTAAAACTTAGAATGGCTGCTGACTATAAACATTAATCAGTGTATATTTCTAATGGTAAGTGTTTAAAAGGGTTGTCAAAATAATGTTTTGCCTCGAAAGCATTAAAACTCACTAGCGGTAAAGTGAATTAGACAAATCAGAAAAATGATGCAAACATATGTACCTGTGCCAACAAGGCCATGGCTTACTTACTTCCAGGATGTATTTCTGCAGGGACTGGATGTCTTTCAGAGCCTCAGGGTCCTGGTGAATAACTACCACCTCCTTCAGTGGATACTAAAATACACAGTGACTTTACAACTCCAGGAACCAAACGGACCTCAACAGAAAATTTTGATACGCTTTTTCCCGGGCCATGACCGCAATTCTGATGCTGGAGTGGAGGTGAGGGTGATAACTTACCTTGATGGGCATGGTCTTCCTGTCTCGAATCACTCTGCCCAGCTCGATCACAGACTGCATCTGGGACACAGCGCTCTCGATGCGCTTGTCAATCAGACTCTCTCTGTGAAAAAGCAACAGAACAAGAACATCTACATGTGCCCATTAAAAGTACAGGCAGAATGACGAGATGTAACATTTGGAGATCCTCTTAACTCTGCTGTTTCAGTCACTTATGTCTCTCAACCCTACTTTTATCGGACACTCTTATTTCCAAAAAACACTGTTCTACTTTCAGAACCCACTTTCATAGTTTTCCGCAGTCTGCACATTTCTCTACATTTTATGGGCACAGATTGAAAACACACATTTCTGTGGCCCATTACAGACAGCTTTGGTGGTATATATCCAAATTTTTACCCTCTTGTGGAAAATAACCCAGAAGAAAGTTTAGCCATTACTGAATTAGAACAATTCCTACTTTGCATTTAAATTACATCTTTACAACCTTGAAGAACTGCAACATCGGCTTCATTCTAAAGCAACAGCTTCTCTGTGTGTATATGCACAAGACCTATTAATTTCCTAAAGGTGGTGTGTTTTCCCTGTGCACACAAGAGTGTAATATAATGAGAAATGAACAGAAACACTGAAAACAGTCAATCATCAAATGATCTGATGCAGGAGCAGGTGCTGCCACTACCTGATTGGTAGCTGACCTTTGAAGGGGGGAGGGCAAGTATGACAGGAGGAAGTGTAAAGTGACTGATCACGCAGCATGGCTCAGCATTGACAGGGTTACAGAGAAGATTTTATGACGGCTGCACAGATTCGTTTCCTGTGCTAAATCAAATTGATATTTAATTATATCAGAAAATTTAATGTTAAATGTTTAAGCAATTAACTTGGGTAAATTTGGTATTCCTCTCAAGCAAGTATCAGCCGACAAGGCACAAATTTTAGCTTTTAAAAAAAGAAAAAGTAATTATCCTGTTATTAAATTGAATTTATTTATTTATGTTAATGTGCAAAAATGAGAGAACATAACTTTTTTAATTATTTTAGTTTTTTGCCTCCTTCCAATGATTGAACGTGTGCTGTAAGAGCACAGACGCATGTAGTCCGCCTATCCATCCATCAGCTGTGTCTCAGGTGGCCGTTCTGCAGTTTAATCCTTGACCTCTGCACTGGCAAAGGTGTGAACCTGTCTCTTTTAAATAAAGGTGCTTGTAAACATAAACACAGACTTTACCAATAACTATCCTTACTCAAATGCTGGTAGTGCGAGAATGTGACTGTGAAAAAATGCACTGGAGACATCAGCTGCACAAGGGGAGGGACACAGCTCTGGGGACGGCCCCATCAGCTGTGGATGAATCCTAACATATATCTTGCATCAGATAATGTAATTAGTAAAAACTGCATGACCAAAAGATTTCACCAAGCCAGATAACTGCATTTTAGATTTCCTTCATGCTGAGAGGGTGACCAAGATTGCATCCCTACATACATGTATATTAGGTACTAAAGTGATTAAAAGTGGGCCAGCAACAAAATGAACTTGTGAATTTTTCCCCACCTTACTTGAGGCAGCATCAGATAGTGAATGCTGCCAGCATCCTTCTCTTCCACAGCGTCAGGGTCAATGAGGTGGCGCAGATTTTGGTACATCATCTCTGTAATAAAGGGTGTGAAAGGAGCCTGAGGAGGAGAAGGGAAGAAGCAAATAAATGTGAGAAAAGCATAGCAGAAGATAACTTCTCTATGCTCCAGTTCTGCTTACATTTTCTGACTAACAGCTTTAAATGTCACAAGTAGCTTAAAAACAGAAAGTGTAGCTTTCACTGCTCAGAAGGTGGAGGTGGGGTTACATATGCTTTGATGCGCCACAAAAACGGTGGTTAATTAATCTGTGTAGCTCACAGCTGATCGGTACTGATCTGGGTTAGGCTTTTAGCGTGCCTTTCAGTTCACATGCAAACATCTTCAATGCATTATAAATAAAGAAAAAAAAAAACCCCTCCTACTGCCAATGCATTATTCATAGCCACACAGGCACGCATACACACACCTCCTGGATTTATTTCCGCGTGTCTTGCATCAACAAAAGTAAAACCTCCCCAAAAGAAATCTCCTCTCTGTCAAACACATACACACACACAAACACACACGCACACTATGACTCACCATCAGCCTGCACATGGAGAACAGAACGCTGAAGAGGGTTTCCAGTGCCCACAGGCAGTCCTGTGTCCCACTCTCTCCCTACAAAGTTCACACAGGCATCAATATGGTCAGTCCCCTTTGAACAGTGAAAAGATAAATGTGCTTCAACAGTCATCAGCTTATGCTTCATTGGTCCACAACAAGCTAATTCTGCAAGCTACTGGAGCAGGAACCTTGGCTAAAGCTTAAATTACAGGGGTTTTGTTGAGACAGAAAAATTGTGGCTTCCACAACAACAAAAAGAAACATTTGGTAGCCGTTTACTTTTCAAACCTTTACTGTATTTAACACTCAAAACACAAGCAGCGCTGAGCTGTGGTCTCACCTTCAGCCGGCGTCTGTTGGTCCTGACGTACCAGTTGGTAAGCATGTCCACAAACTTGACCAGGCGAGGCACCACAGTGTATAAGCGATAAGCTGCAAGACAGGACATTCAGTCTTTACTGGGAAGAATTTGGGTATTTTGATTTCTTTCTTCACTATGAGGCAGTGACTCCTCGTATCTATCACTATACCCACCTTACACCCTGTTATACAGTATACCTTCATGGACCAGTCAAGCAACAATTGATTTCTATATCTGTCCAAGCAGACTATGCATGTTGTCAAGAATTAAATGGAAACAAAACACTCTTAATGGATACAATACAAACTTGAGTTTTATTCAGCCTATAATTTTAGATGACTTTGACAGTAAAAGGCTCTATAATAAAATAAAATATGACAGAAGGTGGGATGTTGGCACGCAAGTGCATCACAGACTGCTAAATTCAAGAAAATCTGGAAAGGAGAATCTAACTCAAGTGATCATCTTTATCATCAACTTATCAAAAGAATTGTTGTGACCTTATAAACCAGAGATTGCGTCAATTATACTACAAAAAAGCAAGGATCAGCTAGTCTCACCATCCATCTCTGCTTTGAAGAACTGGATCAGCGACTGGGTAAAAGACTGAATCCAGTTGTCCATGATGTTGTCACTCTGCTTGGCTGTGTTCTCATTGTACAGAAACTGATTGTCTTCTTCCTTCATCACATACATAAATACACAAGTAAATAGACTGGTAACGTAAACACTGTCTTTTCAGGGTTCAAGACATTTTTTTACATTACAGTTGTTATGGTCTGCATTAATATTTATGTTGGTGCGTTTATTCATTATTCAGTGTCACAACATATGTACCTTCTGTAATCTTTGTACGTTCTGCACCAGGAAGCGATAGGCATTATACCAGGGAAGGAAGACATCCTTCAACACATCCCTCACTCCTTCCTCCTTGAACCGCAGGTTCTCGGCTCTCACAACAGGAGAGTTGATGAGGTACAGCCTACAGAGAGAAAAAGCACGTTTGATTGTTCTGTTTGACGTAACTGTTTAGTATATATGAAGTATAATTAATGTGTTTTGGCAGTTTGGGCATTTACCAGATGTACCTGAAATGTGTCTTATGTTAAGAGTTTTTAACACTTTGAGTACTTTCAAGTGGTGCTTCTGGTTTATTTTTAGTACATAATAAACATTTATTAAAAAGACTATTAAACTAAAAGTTGTCAGGAAGCATTTAAATGCCAAGTGAGCAAATCAGTCTGAATGACCTAACCAAATAAAACTACAGGAAGATATTCTTTACAAGTTTTCTTTAAGCGATGGCTTTTTCTTACAGGCAAGCATTTAAAGCAAATTAACCTTCTTGTTTGTAATAACAAAACTCTAAATAATTCACATTACCATT
>CAAE01014979.1:3336205-3351813 GCA_000180735.1 Tetraodon nigroviridis
CTACAATCCAAAAAAGAAACAGCCATCAACCACTAGCTGGTCACACTTTGTATAGCAAAGCTCCCATTTCACTTTATTTTTTTTAATCTTTCAAAATACCTTTTTCATTTATTACATACATCTGCATCTACCTTTACCACTAATGTAGGTGTTAAAACTTGTTTTCAATTTGCTAATTTTGCCAAGTTACATTCTACGTTCTAATATCAAGCATAATTTCGAACAATTTATAAAACAAGTGTTACATAATAGTAAGTAATTAATGTTTTAATGCATAAAAGACATTCCATTGTAAATTAGGGCCCCAGAGAGAAACAGACTATGGCTTCCCCTCTGAAGCTTACGCTATATGTGAGCATATGGTGCAGTTGCATAGTGCTTTATTCATTAGGCCATATGGCCATGGTACTTACTGCTCACGGCAAAGGAGCAAAAGTACGAAGGGAAACGTGTGCATGCGTGTGTGTACATTGTATGTAGGACCCAGATGCCGCCCATTTAGGAGTTCAGAAATTTCCAATCTTTTCAAACCAGGGTTGCTACTAGCACGTTACTCAAGCACATCTTGTCACCAGCGCCCAACATTCATGTTTCAGAAACACACATTCAAGTGCAGATCTGACCTGAGGGCATCAGCTCCGTAGTTCTGTACTATCAGTCCTGGATCTGGGTAGTTCTTCTTGCGCTTGCTCATCTTCTGTCCATCGCTGCAGGAGTCAAACAGGAAGAGGCATTAATACATATATAGATGCACGTATGCACAAAAGTGCATGTTGGAAAACCAGCACTTGGCATTCAAATGAGTTCTTCCAGGTCAGCAGGCCTGTGAGTTCAGTGCTGCATTGAGGCCCTGAGGCTGAGGACAGTCATTCTATTGCAGAGCAGCTCTAAAGGCTAAACGTTGGAGCACACGTAACCAAGAAATCATAAGAAAACAGAGAGAAGGAGGAAGTTGTTGATGAATGGGTGAAGTTTTTAAGTTAAAATTAAGATAAAAATATGCTCTAGTATAGCATAATTAATCCTAGATGGTTAGGAATAATTTAAGATTTGTGCAGTTTATTCTTTCAAAATTAATAAAAAATAGAGGCACATTAGTGGTTGTAACCTTAATCAAAATAAAGAAAAAACATCCACCTTAAATATGAACAAGCTGCATCTGCAAACTAAAAAGAGGAGGATTTGTTACGGCATCAGTAGATTCACCTGGCAAGTACTAATCCATTAACAATGACATTTTTGAAGGGCGGCTTCCCAAACAGAGCAGTGGAGAGCACCAGCAGGGTGTAGAACCTACATTAGGCAACACAGAACAGGGTCAGAAATAGGAACGAGATTGAATTATTCCTGCTTTCTTTTTGACAAGTAAAAAAAACAGATATTATATCGGTATTCTTTTACAGACATTACTTTTTATGTAACAAAACAATGATGATATTTTCATAATAATTGCTTTAGCAAATTTTATTTTCTTTTTGATGATCAAATTTTACCATCCTCTGGTCTGATCAATGCCTTCAGCGATGAAGTCGGCTGGAAAAGTGTCCTCAAACTCCTTTCTGTTTTCAAAGGGGTAATGGACCTGGGCATAAGGCATGCTGCCACTCTCAAACCAGCAGTCGAAGACCTCGCTGATCCTCCGCAGCACGCCCTTTCCGCACCGTGATGGGATCGTCAGACCGTCGATGCTGGACAGGAAAAAAGGGTGAGAAGTGTCAGTGTGACAAAGTTCACACCCCTTACGCCCTACATTCACCACACGGAAGTGCTATGACACTGGTCACTGGAGTGTTCCGATACTGGTCTGAAAGGTCACTCTCTGTCCCCTGCAACCATTCGTAATCTTTAACTGCTGAAAAGTTGAAAAACAGACAGTAGTGCTAATGTTGTGCTGACATTCAGAAAAATGTCAGCTTTTCTTTTACGTCCCACGAGTAACGACTAACTTCTTACAAACTGACTCAGAACAAGCACAGGGAGGAAACTCCCTTTTCCTCCAACTTGAGAAAAATCCGTGTCATTGTAATGTGTAAAGCACAGCAAAAACAGCTGAGGAAAATGTGATCATGTGTCAACGTGAGTGAGTTACACAGGCTAAATCTGTGTCAAAAAAGCTCCATTTGGAAAATCTAAGGAGACGCACTCTAAAACACTGAAAAGACAGACCTTATTACTTTCCCCAGCAGCAGCAACATTAGGGTGCATCATTTCTACAAATATTACTACTAGTAGAACTCAGGGCTATAAAGTGAAGAGTACACCTTTAGTCATTTGTGGTTGGTCACTAAAGCTGATCAACTGCAGTCATTTACAGCTCCTAAAAGCTTTGCTCATGGAACTACTGAGATAAGCATTGATAAACATGCAATTTTGACATGCACAATACATGCACTGCTGACCACATCAGGTGGTGTAGAATCATTTATAACAGATTCAAATAATCATGAAATTGCATGAAAAATGTGTAAGATCTCTTCTTGGGTGCACAGAAAAATAAAATATTGTTTTGTGTCATTATTAAAGCCATGAATTTGCACATTGCACAAGCTGTCAACATTTCTAGGCTGCAAGCAGCTGGAGAAGTTGACCTGTGTGGGTGAGTGATGATTCTTATCCTTCTGCACTGGTGCCACCCACGTCACATCAGGTGCATGGCAGAACCCAAACATAACTGTGTCATAACAACTGAGTACAGGTGCTGGCTTTTGGCTGCAGGAGAAAGCGGGGCAGCACGCGAAGTGGCTCAGAGCACTGCCAGGCGCACTAATTAGCACAGCTGTATTCACTAATTACTGACTTGATTTTTATGCCACGCAGCAGACAAAGTAAAACGGCTGTTCCTCTCATATTCCAGTGATGTAGAAATCTGCCTGTGCAGCACAGCACCTTCGCAATCTGGATGCACCCAACGATAATGCGATTTCAGTAGATCTGCAGTAATAAAACACTGTTGTGTAAGATGGTCGTCTCTGCCAGTTGTTCTTTTTTCCAGATCAATCTGGGTGCATTTTACTGCAAATATGCCGTAATGACTAAAGAGGCCTGCAGTGGTTTTAGCAGAAAATGAAAGACACAATTTAAAAAAATGTACACGGCCAACAAGGTGGACAGTGATATAATTAGACAATTTTGAATTTAAATTTTTAAAAATGTAAATACATTTTTAGGGTTCTTTTCTGGATAAAACTGTTTTAAACATACTGATTGGTTTTTAAGTGACTGAAATTAATGTTGTTTAACATAACACTTTTTTATCTCTTTTATTAAATCTATGTCAGAGAGCTATCAGTCTTTGCTGTAAAATAGCAAACACACAAGCTGAAAGGAGCAGCAACACAAAGTGAATGAAATATTTTTCAGTTTGAGGTTCTTTTTAAACTTTATGATTGCTTACATAACTTTCATTACCTTTCCAGGTCTTCCAGATGTGAACTGGAGCGCTAAAGTACAAATCCACGCACAGAAGCAGGATAAAGGCCACCTCTTCCTGCCCTATTAATTAAAGATGGCCTACCCCATGGAAGTGATTAAAGGTAATTAGCAGATGAAGAGCGGAAGAATAAAGAGATCTGTGTTCCACAACAGTGGTCTGGTTCAAACAGACAGGTCACATTTAAATGGCAGCAGCAGCCTTAACAAGGGATAAGAGGAAGCTGAAGCAGTAGCACACACACACACACACACACACACCCACACAGGAAATCTGGAGACATCAATGTGTCACAGCAGACACACACCACCGGGTGCTCCTCCTGAGAGTTGTGCGATAATCTCCCAGCCTGATCGGTGACTCACCTCTCCCGATGCAGATCGGCTACTTTTGCTCCGGTCAGTTGCTCCAGGTCTGCAATGGAGCCGATGCACACCACCTGCCGCACACACACGGAAACACACGTGAATCTGGTTTGCAGTTTCAGACGATGCTGCTCTTAAGACGGTTTTATTAGAATATTTAGAATATCAAATAAACAGTTGCTATTTTTCCCATGTGTTTCACTATATCATACCACAGCTGCAGGAAAACTTTTTAAATACTTTTAAAGCAAAACTATTGTCTCTTTTATAAAAAATATGATTAACTGTGTTATGTGTATCTCCTTGGGGATTTAACTTGCAGGATCTGCTCTAGTTCCACCACAGCACCAGGAAAAGCAGCCCAGATACAGCACAATCAGATAGTAGTCTGGATAAAGTTAAAAAAAATATATTTAAAAAATCTGATAAAGGTTCAGGTTGAGGTGTGCAATATGCCACTGAAGAGGAGTTTATGGGAGGCACCAGAGACAGTGCAAACACTCACAATTCTATTTCAAGCAAGCAGGTCACTGGCTGTCCTTTTTTTAGCCAGAGGACCAACTCTTCATGTTTTAAAGGATCAAACCGGCTAATTCTGATTGTTTTACCCTGTTCAGATTTTTTCTCAAAGTTCACAGTTTTTTTAACTGTTTGATTTTTCTCTAACATTTACAGTTTTTATTCCAACAGAAAATGAGATAAATTTTATAAATGCTGGTTGAGGAATATAATCTAATTAAATATCATATTAAATCTAGTTTCAGGAAACTGCAACATCATTTTTGACTCAGGAACTTTTTTTAAGGTTAAAAATGTAATTATTATACCACATGTATTGGTAATTCATTCCAACCTGGCTACTCCTAATCCTCATGTCTTTTGCCCTTTTCCTCCAAACACCATTTGTCTCGTGACCTTTGAAGTTGCCTTATTAGGAAGGAAAAAATCTGCAAAGCACATTCTGGTTTGTGTTTGATGTTTATATTAATGAATCATTCATGTGTTGAGTTTACAGAGGCACTCAGTAATGAATCTTAAGGGGACGCAATGTGGACTAAACTCAAGTGTCACGCACTCAGTCTGACATCATGGTCCCGTGTCTCTTACATCCATTAAATTAAAAAAAAAGAATTATGTGTCAAAAAGGGTTCAAAGAGAAGGCTTTCATGCTTATGAGAGTGGATCTGTGAACACTTTACGACCACTTTTTTCTTAGTGGAAAATTTTACCTATAAACTCATTTATATGGTAAAATTATATCAGGTCGATCTCTGGGTGGTCTGAGTAGAGCAACTGACGTACAGTACTTGGGAAAGACAGGCAAATTGGGTGATCACTGGCATGTATTACACACTCTATGAATACACAACCAGGGTATGAGTGTACTGTTGTGTGTCTGACCTCCTCAAAGTCGTCGCTGACCCAGAGAGGGATGGGTGTGCCCCAGTACCGGTTCCTTGAAATGGCCCAGTCGCGAGCGTCTCTCAGCCAGTTCCCAAAACGCTTCTCACGTACGAACTCTGGAACCCTGAGAAAAACAGAGATAATGTGGTTTCTGGTTGTCATCAGTCAATATGAAACGCAGAGCCAGTTGCAGTTGTCAGGTTTTGCATGTACATTTTTACTAAGCAGGAATTTTTGAATCATCATAAAATCCTTATAAAAAAGATTATAACAGCTTGAAAGGGCACTAATTTTACATTTAATTTTTTTTCCTAAACTCCTTTTTCCAGACAAGTTAAAAATGCATCACTGTTTTTAATTACTCGAGTACCAATATGAATGGAGTTTCGTTCAGACGCCACGAGATTAGGGGTTTGCTTTCCCCTTGATGACAAAGGGTACTTAGCACTAACTGATGAATGAGCTCGTCTGGATTCATATAGGGTTTAATCTTGCTAACTGCTTCAATCCATCTGATTGGACTTCCATTCTTTCGTTTGAAGATAACTCACCTCTAACCTGAAAGCTTTTCAGCAGTAAAACGCTGTGGGCAAAACATCTTCAAACCAGAGAACAGTCCAGTTGCCTTGGATTGAAGCACTTGGCCCTTGTGACCCAGGATGATTGACAACTTACACCACGTACGATACCTTATGAATTCATAAAGTACTTTATATCTTCTAAGGGTAGATAGTTACAATATTTGTGCTTCATAAATCTGCCTGTATTCCCTCCACATACTTATCAAAATAAACTGCACTGCCATCTTTAAAAACCTTGCAACAAAGGTTAATGTTCCCTTTAAGGCATCTTCCTCCCTCTTTCTGCTCTGCCTTTCCCTATTTTGCCTCAACCAATTTCTAGCTTTAATGCACTCACAATCTCTTTTGTCCATTTTTCCTGCCCCATCTTTAATGCTGAGCTGTGTTGCTCATAACAGTACGGGGGCGGGTGGGGTCCGGAGCCACACGCCAAGCAACGAGTTCATCAATTCTTATTTGTAGGAGGCATTTCTATTTAGGCCCTTAATATATCAATTTAATGATTTTCTCTTTTTTTTTCTTCTGCTCACCAACCCCCGCTCTGCAACTTCCACTGCCGTTCGGCCTCCACGACTTGCCTCATGCTGAATGTTAAACTTAAAATTTGCCAGCTTGTGTTCGTTTGCACAGAGGGGATATTTATTATGTGAAGGTTTCTATTATCAGCCAAAGCTGCCAATCATTACTTAGTCAGTGGAGACAGTGTGTAAGTGGCAGGTTCAGTGACTGTAGAGTCGACTGGCAAAGTAACCACTGCCACCTAAACTCTAAAAAGCATTCTCATATAAGCCTAACAGTACAAGAATGGTAAGAAAAAGGATTCTTTTCTTCATTTTCTTTGTCTGCTAAGAAAACTTGAGAGCTCATGCAAAATAAAATGTGAAGTTAGTGATTAGTATGCCTCAATTGAGGAACCCAAAAAAGAATTTAAGTTTTTTTTTTTTTTGTTCTATTAATTAGAGCTTTATTTGTGATTGGCTGTTAGCTAACACCATGGCTCCTCTCACTCTCCCAACTCAAGCATAAATGGAGCACGATGCTTAGCGACAACAACAGAGGCATGAGTGCCGATTTGAGTGCTCTGCTGGCAGTCAAAGCTGTTTCTCAGACATTTATTGAGACGTTAGATTGAAAGACGACAGTATTTGGACCAACGCGACAGTTCAAGGCCTCGGTCAGAACCTAATCTATTTTTTTTATTGTTTAGAGATGCAACATGAGACACTGTGACAGTTCAAAGAGCCTCAAAAGATTCATGGTGAACATGAATTATGCCTGCATGTACTAATAGAGCTGCAAATGTGGAGTAATCTCACTAAAATTCCAGTTCATCATTACTGCCAACACTGAGATTAGGACCAAATGACTAAGCAGAAGGCAGCCTTGAGTCTGAAAAGAGCACACTTCCCTGAGCACTCATTAATTCTGTCCCTAATTTATTTAGATAGACAAACACCTAGAGACATCAAGGGAAGCTTTCTCAATAGACAGTCTGAATCTGCCTAAATGCACCAAGTGAGCAGAGCTAAGATATGACTACTTTGTTTTCTGAGAGATTATTTTAAGTCTTTTATTAGATAACATGAACTGCATGTAGAAGTAGTGAACTCTGCAAAGATAGAAACTTCTTTAAATTGGTGATGAGCTGGCAACAGTCATTAAGAAAGGGAATTTTGCAGGAATTAGAAACCAAGTATGAAAGAAGAATTTAATCAAAAAGACCGGGAAAACATTATTTTAAAAGAATTAGGTAATTAGAGACAGAGAATAAGCCTAATTAAAAAAGTTGCAGCAGCACATCATTCCCAGTGTGCAGCTGCACATACGAAGAGGAAATTAGTGTATGGTCACGCATAATTTAACCCACGTATTCACAACTCCACAATTGTGTCTATAGATATCTATTTGTGTTCAACCCTGCAGCAAAAATGACTGATTATTGCGTGAAAAAAAGAAATTAATACATTTTTGATAACAGGGTAATTTTTATACTTATAAAAAAAAAAATTTCAATGAATCGGTGGAATAGCTAATAAATTTGGGACACATGGCTGTGCTTTAAAATAAATTAAAAAACTATCCCACTGCATTCATGTTGGCCCTGCACACACACATTTGCCTCTTCATCTTTCCAGCAGCTAGTCGTTTATTTCAGCCTGACAGAACTATTACCAGTAGGACGTACTTAGGGTTAGGCCAGAATACTGAGAGCACCAGAAATAATACCACTTAGCAGAGCAATCATGCTGACTCTTAACTTCCCTCCACATTTAGTCATTAGAATTAGCATCACACTAATGTTTTACCTTGGGCATGTTATAAAAAAGTACTTAAAAATGTAATAGGTTAAGTGACTTTTTGAGAGTATTACTGTCAGAAAAGAATGAGATTTTTCAAGAGAGTTACTGCTGTAGCTCATCTGTGACTGAGACCTCACGGCGCTAGGTTTTGTTAAAGAAAACTTACCAGTAGCATCTGTCGTTGTTGTTCAGTAGCTTCTCCACCATGTGCTCTACTCGGACAAACCAGCTTGGCACAGCTTTGTAGATCAGAGGTGTGTCAGACCTTAACACATATCAGAGAAGAAAAGTGGCATATTTGAAACTTATTCAAAAGGTGATTATCCTTACGTCGTTTTAAAAATGCTACAAAACATCAAGAATTTCTACTGTGCTTAAAACGAAAAAATACATCACAAGACTGACATCAGCAATCTGTAAAAGTCTCACACTGTGCAGAATAGGAACCTTCACTTTGGAGCCACAACCAAGGATATGACCCCTGTTCCATCACCTGTGAATCGGCCAGTATGGAGCACATTTCTGCATATTTAATGGGCTAATTAAACATGCTCCGGTCAGCTTCCAGCTAATCCACGTCAGAAAATGATTTAGTTTGCCATGTGTTTTGTGTGTGCGTGTTCACAGCGCTGAACATTGGGAGATTGTGTTCAACTACTTCAGAAGTGTGAATCGGTTTTTAAACACCTGCAGCGAGCACAGATTCGCATGACCAGTTTTGAAGTCCTCATTATATTTGCGACAATCGTGTCTTAAAGAATAAACAGCAAAGCAACATGGGAAACAAGAGTCATTTCAATTCATTCAATTCTTGCGTCTCACCTCCAGCAGAAGGGATAACTATGCTTGAAAGAGCTGGCATTAACAAGGCGACCTTTCTCCTTCAGCCACTTGATGATATTCTTGTCAGCATCCTATAGAGAGAATCAAAAAAGAAACACGGTGCTTGAATTTGCAGGTACTTAATAATACCAATTATTTACCACTCGAAAATATTTGATTTAGCTGAAGGAAATATGCAGCCTTTGAGCGATGGCGCAGGCTGTTTTATATGCACAATAATGGCAGCATTGCTGACAGAGCTGTAATAATAAACACCGATTCCAAGAAGTAGCAGCCCTGTATTCTGGGGAACCAGAACATGACTTTTGAAGAGATAATATAGTGTAGAAAATCTAAATCATCTTAGGAGATGATCATTACAGACAGCTAAACAACATTTCCAATATGAATATTATATTAGTTTAAATATTTTACTATGTGACAACATCCACGTTTTAAAATGCATAGAGACTGTTCATCAGCACATATTTATACCAATAACAATTGGCAGGATAAATAAAAATTCAGGCAACATAGAGGGTGAGGATGTGTGCTTAAACAGTGGCCACAATAAACACAGGCGTAAGGAGAAAAACCGTTATCCAGCTCAGTTTAGTGAACGTCAATATCATTTGACATGCAACCAGGCCTGTGCCTTACCATGGCATTCTGCACTTTCATCTAATCGAGCTTACGGTGCAATCCACAGGGTGCCTATAAATCTGTCATCCTGGAGAGGTGTTGGCAGAGGGTCGCTCGTGACCTCTTGGTAGGCAGAAGGCTTTTCCACCTTCTCAGACAACAGTATATTTGGGTATGTCCTGACCCAAGCTCATTAAAACATGAAAGTACACCTGTGATGTGGAGACATGCGGGAAAAGTGCCTGCAAGCCAGTGAGTTTATGAATAAATCCATTTTATCACCCTGATAATAGTTTACTGCTAGATATGCTAATATGGAGCAAACATCCCAGGTTCTCCTCACAAAGCATAGTAAGATGTCTGAAAATAATCCTAATTATAACAACTAAGCAACACACCATGGTCGCAGTAATAAAAAATGTTGTCACATAAATATGGTAAACATATTCAGGACTGAAGAGACTTCACAGAAGATAATTATGCCGTCTGTAAGCATTCAGTTCAATCTTTATTAAGCACAAGTGAGAGTTGGCCTACATCACTGAAAAGGGACAACATAACATGTGGAAAAACCATTGGAGGATTTATGAAGACCCGTAACCAGTGATATCTGACATCACAAAAAGACAGAGATGTTTTGGTAATAAAAGAACTCCTTAAACTGACTGATGTCCAGCAGTGGTACGAAATGGGATGTGGGCATAGACTGTTGCCAACCCTGTCAGCAGGGCACGAATGTCTGAGTACACAAATCCATGTTCCACAATGTTCTGCTGATCTTCTCACAGTAACGCTTTAGACCTGCAGCTCTCCTCATTCTTGATAATTACACATCTTTGGAAATTCCAAACCTGTGCTCCTCCCCCTCCAGGAGCTTCCTGTAGGTGGCGATCTCTGCATCTAACTTCAGCTTTATGTGCAGCAGCTCCTGGTAGTCTTGAAGGTACTTTCTCATCTCCAGCTTGGTTTCGCAGAGCTCGGCCTCCAATTGAGCAATGACATCCTGGAGGCTCCCGACCTTATCCATGCGCGACATCTCTATGTCCTCTAGCTGCTGCTCAAGGGCGGCATTATGAGCCCTCAGCCCCTCGATCTGGTTCTGCAGGTCTGTTATTTGGTTGCGGAAGGACGTGATTTCTTCTTTCATGGTCTTGATTTTGTCCTCGTGTTTCCCAGCATGTTCCTTGAGGGTATGAAACTTGCTCTTGTACCACCTCTCGGCTTCCTGGACATTGCGCGCAGCCGCTGCTTCTATCTCTGCACGCATGTTGCGCAGATAGGTTGCCAGATCAGGCTGATCGCTATCGAGCTCTGCGGTGACCTTTGACTCCTCAATCTGCCTTGAGAGGTCAGCCACCTCTTCATCATGCAGCTTTTTGAGAAACTCGATCTCTGCAACCAGTTGCTCTATGCGCTTCTCAAGTTCTGCCTTCTGCAGCGTGGCATTGTCAACATCCTGGCGAAACTCTCTGAGGATCATTTCTGCCGCTTCTTTAAGAGCCAGCTCTTCCTCCAGTTTTAGTCTCCACGCCTCCACCTCTTCTTCCATGTAACCTCTTTCTATGTCAACGGCTCCCTTCTCGTCATTCAATTTCTCAATTAGCTCTCGTAGCTCCCTGAACTTGAGCTCGTATTCCTCTCCGATGCCTGTGGGGCCTCCCTTACAGCCATTTTGCAGCGCAGTCAGCTTCGCTTGCAGAGCAGTGTTTTGCTGTTCCAGTGCCTGAACCTTCTCGATGTATCCTGCAAACTTCACATTGAGCTCTTGCATCTCTTCCTTCTCATTGGCATGTTGCTGGTGCATGTCTGCCTCTTGCTTCACGGCAACACCGCGATAAGCGGAGCGCCCTCGGCTGTCCCGTGAGGAATCGCGGCAGCGGCAAGGCGAAGGGCTCTGGGCCCTCATCCTGCCAGTGGAGCGGCTGACACGCATGCTCTTCTGAGTGTACGATGCAGCTCTCATAATGTTTCAAACAGCAGTTTGAACAGCGCTACCAAAAAGACGCCAGCCTGTTTTCAAGAGCAACTCCCCTCCAGACCTCCGAGTTTATGTAGAGCAGTAAAGAATCTCTCGGACATTCTTAAAACTCGTGATTGGGTTTGACATCATTCAAAAGTAGATTGTGACAGACTTGTTTTGCTGTTGTTGCATGCCGTTTATTAGACGACACTCTGCTGTTATGGCCAGGTCAAGCCAACACCCTGGTCCTTGCACAGCGACGTGAAATACTATGTGGATGACTTATTTTTCTGCATCGGTTCGAGATGCTAATGAAACTGGATACTGTGTCAGATACGAACAGGGCATATTGTGCAGGGGTAAACAATGACATTGCAATTAAGCAAAACTCAGCTCTTACCTGTCCTGAAGTGTGTTTTAGTTCTAAAATCATAGTTGGAAATTATGAAACCGATTAAAAAAGATCATGAAACCCAGATCATTAAAAAAAAAACTCATTTCAGATAAACCACTCCCTTAATAAATCAGCTTTCACAATCCAGGAAATGAATACATTTCTGAATTATTCCAGCCATTTTATCTTGCCTGGCATGCAGAAGCCTAAATGTCTCCTAACCTAATCTACATGTAAATGTCTGGCGTGTCACTCACTTTGACATACTGTCCTGCAAAGTCAGTGACCTCTGAAGTGAAGCAGCCTGAGGCATCCACAGGGCAGATAGGAGCCTGGTCCCTCTGGATTATGTTGAATTCCGTGCACACCCTGTAATCATCCTGCAAAGAATAATACACAGAATAGAAGGTTTTCTGCATGAAGTGGTTGTCTATGTCCATCCAAAATCATACAGTCACTAAAACTGACAACTTTTTTAGCTAACTATTTAGATGTTACTACAAAAAAATAAATAAAAAAGGAATTCATGGTCAAATAAACCAGGTTTAACGAGAATGATGATATATCTTTATCTCCAAGAGCCGGAGCCACACTGGACATTTCAGGCCCAGGTTCAGAGAGAATGATGATATTTGAAATGATAAAATATCTTTATTTCCAGGAGCCACACTGGACATTTCAGTAGCTGATGTATATATAATATTTTTTCTCATACCATATTGATTTTTTTTTTTTTTTTACTTTAGATTTCCATCCTATTTGGATAACCTATTTACCATGCTGGCAGTCATTTGTGCATGTATAACATTTTTTATGACTCCATATTAAATTCCATGTTGAGCTGCACAATACTTGCAGATGGAACACTACTGGCATGTGACAGCTATGCATGAAATATCCAAAAGCTGCTAGATGCAAGATGGATTGCTCACAGAATGAACTCATATGTGGCCATAACAACATTAAAATGAAAAGCTTTCACACGTCAATCACATACTTTATCTAAAATTTTAACTAGTCCTTGTTAATTTGGCCAATACACAACGGAGCTGTTACCGAAGAAAATTTTTCAAATGTAAGTTTAATAAGATGTTGATGTGGAGATTACCGTACATGGCAGGGTACTGTGGGGGAGAGGCTGAATGTGCGTCTGCTGTAACCAGCATAGCTACAGGGGAATTCATCTACCCTTCACAAGGGCATCTAACCTATTAGCAATGACCCACTATCTTTGATAGTCCAGTCTAGCCAATAGAGTTAAGCAGTACATTCAATATTTTAATAGGCCAATAATTAATTAAAAATGGTGTCACAAAATAGATCAGTTGTATCTGAGATTATAAGTATTTGATGTTATAACATACATATTAGTTCTTTAAAAAACAGTGAATATGAATATCACTCTAAAGCAGCAACTACAATTGTGGAAAACATTAAAGTCTGCCACGACAAGCTGGTCAATTTATGTCACGAGTGATCAAGTAGAGCAACAATAATCTGAAGACAGATAACAGAACAAAGTGCTTTTATAGACTGCAATGTCTCATCATCATCATTAAACACGCAAAGATCACGAGTGCACATCTACACAATCTGCACAGTTTATGATTGGGGCATACTGGTCAAAATGATTTTGCCTACAAATTGATTTGATCCCTCCTGCATCCATGTAGACATTTATTTTTAAACTAGAAGTATTTATATCTGTAAGCTTCTGATATTTTGTTCATAATAGTGGGACAGAGCAAATAATGCCTGCAGCCACAGCTGTCACCAGCATGGAACTCTAATAAAAATGATATGATCAAGATGGAAGGTATTGCTGTATTTTAAATTAAATACTTTTATCCAATGGGGCCGTGAGTGTTTTCAATAAACAGCACTGTCCTCATAACCATGTGAATAATAAGATGACACAACATGGAAAAATGTTCACGACAGCTCACTCACAGCTCCAAAGTACGGTGCCTGGTGAACGACTCCAGTGCCCTCTTCTTCCTTGACATAGTTATCCACCAAAACCTGGAAAGCTCCTTTATCCCCACACTGAATGAGGACAACGACAATCAAAATAAAGAATTGAAAGGACAGGGCAAAATAAATAAGAAACTGCTTATTAAATCAATGAAACAACATATGTGTGTTGTTTTTTTGGTTTTGAGGTTGTGATGAAGCTGTTTCAGTTAAAAGTCTGGTATGGACTGCATTTGTTAAATAACTCTTTTGCTCTAAAAGATCCAAACATACCATCATATACTGCTTTTCTTTCTGAATCTGTACTACAATTGATGAGTTTTGATGTAGGTGTTAATATTGCAATTTAGTGTAAGGTGCTAACTAAAAAAAACAGAACATAACCCACAAACCTTGGCAAAATATGAAAAAAGTGGTTTGTATTTTTTTCCTTTCAGCGTCTTGCCAGGAAATCTGATCATAAAAATCATAAAAATGTCTTTGTTAGTAAAAGTATCTGGAATGAGGCAAACATTAAGGTGTATATTACCTTAGGTAAAGATTTATTTTACTACACTTTCTCTTATTCCGGGGGAATCTAAAAGCCAAAAGGGGCTTTTACTTGCTAACTTACCTGTCTAGAACAGTGTACTCGCTCTCTGACTTAAACAGCGCTGCCAGCCTGGCCTCCATCATGATGTAGGTCTTCTCTGTGGAGTTATCTGCACAAGTTAACACAAACAGATCAAAGTGACCAACCATGAATATTTGGCAATTTCTGGTCCCCACTAAACATGTTCAAAGGCTCTCCGTCAATCTATATATATGCATCACAGTAAATTAATCTAATTTCATTATACTAATTTTCATTATATCAACATAAACAAAAACAAAAACTGACACACTTTAAGCCTGATAAGTTTAACACAGCTCAAGAAAACAAACATAGTATTTGTTAAAAGAACATTTGGTTGTATAAATAGTCTTTCAATACTAACAAAATTGCAGAAATTGTAAAATGAAAAATTTTTTAGAGGCTATTTTAATAGAAACTAAGGTAAAGTTGGTTTATTTGCTATTGGAGCAAAAAGCAATTACAGCTGATCAATACAATGTGGGAAATGATTTAGTTTTTTTCTGCATTCTGGTCACTGCAGGTTATCTAAAACAGCCCATGAAGAATGATTCATGTGTATTGATGCGAATTTCTAGCAACACATCAGGCACAGCTCAGATCCGAGTATCTAATGGCTGCAGCGAAGGCAGGCTGTGAAACCTCAAACCGTTCTTCATTTTAATACAGTCGGTCACAAAGTCAAGGTCAGGCAGGGGCTCCGTATAGCAGCTGTAACGATTCAGACCACAACTGGCTTCGCTCAGAAGCAGCTACTGCGGCAGCTGACTGGCAGAGTGGGGATTAAAATTCAAGAATAAATTAGAGAGAAGAACTAAAGATAGCAAAAAATAAATAATAAGAACAAAAAAAAGGGTGTAAGTCTGTGGGATAGAGGGATGGAGGCAGCATCAATAAAAGATGTTTCTTTTGTACCTCAGCAGCGTGACAAACCACTGCACAGCTCTGAAATGCCGTCGCTAACAGCCCTCAACAGTATTGGTGACAAAAGCAGTCAGGGGAAAAAAAAAAATAAATAACAGCCAAGGACCAAAACAGGTAGATGAGAGCGATAGGGATAGAACGCGAAAGAGGGAAAGAGAGAAAGAGAGAGAGAATAGGTGATTAGATAAATAAATAAATA
>CAAE01014979.1:3351993-3368896 GCA_000180735.1 Tetraodon nigroviridis
CGAATTCATCATTGGTATTCTGAGGCAGTCTTCCATGCAGCAGACAAGCGCTGTTACAGTGAGCGTAAGACAACAGCGCCCCCCGCTGGACAGCAGACGAAGTGCCTCAACGGTGGAAATCTAGGTCATCCCACCTGATTCTCTCAGAGGGAACCAGAGGCTCCAGCAGGGAAAACAGAGAAAATACACACACAGCCTCCTCGCTGGCAGTTTTTGGAGCGCAACAAGGACAGCACTGTTTTTAGTGACCCAATTTGATGTTCATCCATTTATCTGAATTTCATGTCGTGGGGGGGGGGAAGACATAGGTGTACGCTTTAGTCAGAAATACTTGGAGAAAAAAACATAACAATATTAGATTGCAAATATCGGCATTAAGGGGGAATCCTTGCAATCTGATTAACTAAGGACAATAACCTAATCATTTCATAGTTTAAAAATAAACTACTGGGGGCAGGATACTACTGAGCAGAATATAAAAACGTTTAGTATGAAGAACAACAACTCCCTAAAACAATTTTAGTGAACTCTAACCCTTGGACGAATTAAAGACCCAGCATCACAGATGATATAACATCTTGAATTTGTTATGTTATTGTCCTTCATATCATATCATCATCATGTCATAGAAAAAATAAATACTGGTACTGGGTATGAACCGGTATACTGCCCAGCACTAATATCACTTCTTCACTAAATAATTGAAGTTTATATGCTTTGTTTTTAAAGCAGTGCAGATGTTATACAGTATAATACAACGGAGTGCTATACATCATAAGCTATCATCATAAATCATAATCAAATACTAAAAAAAAACCCGGTAAGATAGGATTTTTCATCACCTTTGACCTTCACATACAACATCTCCGGGTTGACACAGAGAGACAGGTTGCTTGGCAGTGTCCAGGGTGTGGTTGTCCAGGCAATCAGAGCCACCTCCTCATTCTCCACCAGTGGGAAGCTGACGATGACGGATGGGTCCTGAACGTCCTGAAGGCCAGACAACACGTTTCATCACCTCACTGGTTTGTCCAAGTCTACAAGATATGCGATTTTTTTTCTGGTCCCAACCTTGTAATTCTGGTGGGACTCAAAGTTAGACAGTGGGGTGTTGCAGGCAGTGGAGAAAGGCATGACCTTGACCCCTCTGTACACCAGTCCTTTGTCGTACAGCTGCTTAAACACCCACCTAAAAAAAACCAAAGTTTAAGCTGAAGCTCAGTTAGGAGGGTCAAAAAGTTTAGAACCACTGAAAGAGACTTAAGCCTGGCCAAGTTGTGGTGAAAAGAAAACTCTGACTGATCTCAGATTTGGAGATCAATATTTCCAATACTCCATGCCTAACAGCAACTTTAGGGAAAACTGATGAGAAAATGTTATTTTCATACCAGACAGTCTCCATGAACCACGGATAGAGAGTCTTGTAGTCGTTCTTGAAGTCAATCCACCTTCCCATTCGCTTCACTGAGGACTAAGAACCAAAACCATTAGTGATTAAAATCCCTTTAAAGCCACTGGTCCTTGAACCAAAGAAAACTTCCTAATTTAACCACAGGCACAATAAAATACTGAGCAGACAGGAATCTATTTTTGGGCTGCTCACACACATCCTATTTATGACCCTAACATTGTTTCTGTATTTCTACCTCCCACTCGTTGGAATATCTCATGACGATGCCTCTGCACTGCTTGTTGTACTCAGCAATGCCCATCTTTGCCACGTCTTCAGGCCCCTTGATCCCCAGCGTCTTATCGATCTCATATTCCTGCAAATTATTCAGAAGACAGGATGATTCAATAGCACAAGATTTATTCGACAAATTTAGAAAATTATATTTAGAAACACAAAAGATGACAATTTGTTACCACAGGTAGGCCGTGACAGTCCCAGCCAAATCGCCGCTCCACATGAAAACCGCTCTGATGGGCGAAGCGGGTGACAATGTCTTTAATGGTGCCGGCGAGGATGTGTCCATAGTGAGGTAAGCCCGTCGCAAAAGGTGGACCGTCATAAAAGGTGTACCTGCATAAAAAAAACAAAACATGAATAAACTAAAATAAAGTTATTAACACAGACATTACTAAATCATTCTTCAGAGGGGCAAAAATAGGTACAATAGTTTCCTAGAAATGTTGATGTTATATGTTTTCATTATTAATCAAGTCTAAAGCTATTGATATGCATACAGTACCCATCTGAAAGTTTAAAGTTTAGCTATGTATGGTTCTCATGTTACAATAATTAATTAATTCCTACCAAAAAGGTAAACTTATTTCACATAATGAATGAATAAGAAGAATGTTTCTTCACTTTGGCCTGTTCTTGGACTGCTTGAGACATTCCTGGAAACAGTCCTTTTCCTGCCAGTAGGCCATGATCTTCTCCTCCTCAGAGGGAAAGTGAATGGACTCGGGCACTGGCTCCACCATGATGTCTGCCCCAAAACAGATGGGAAAACAAATGAGTGAGACAGGAGGGAAACAGTTACCCTAATGAGTAAAGAATCAAGATGATTACAAGTCTGCACAGTAGCAGACAAAATCTTTAAGTAAAGGTGTTTGTCGTTGGTTCTGTCTCTAATAACACATTTTGAACATGACAGATCACTCTGTCAGCACACCTGGAGATTTGAAATATTGTTCTGATAAAAGTACAGGCCAAACCTGGGGAACGCGTGTTTAATTTCCAGAGAAAACGCGCAATCGGGGACATTAACTCGCGAAGGAAAGCTATATATTACAGTTGTGATTTATTAGATCTTGTTGTTAGCTAGCCTGCTAAAGTTAAGCTAGCCGGTAAATGATTCACTCAGCCTAAACAGAAAGAACAACAAAGTTCGGCAAAAAAGAACATTTGTATGAGCAAATTATATAGTTGCCACGAAATAAATAATGACAAATCAAACGATTAGGCAGTGAACACTGTGTTTAAATGAACATACTCACATGTCAACCACGGGCTGCTAAAGTAGTGGAGAACTGATGCAAGCTGTAGTCAGCGTGAGCGGAAGTGACGACAGCGGATATATTTCTCCTCTCAAAATATAATAAGACGACAGCGGATATGATTTCTCCTCTCAAAATTAATAAACTACAACGTTCAAAATAATTAGAAATTTTTTCTAAAACAAATTAATCGAAATATAAATCCACACTTCTGACCACATTCGTAACCGGAGACATTTAAAATGACCAGGTGTATTATCTAGTGTGATTAATACGTACAGCGTTTGACTACAAAAAATTCGTGTATTATATTAGCACTGATTTTATGCAGGCTAGTCAATTTTACTTTATCTCAACCAATTAAGTTTGATCATAAAAACACGTGAATAGTAATTTTCCACAGGCTGTGACAATGAGACTTAAGCAACAGCATAAAATTTGTTATATTAGTTAGGGCAGTCAAACTAATGTGGACATTAAAAGTTTAATTCATCAATTCAGATGACCAAAATTACAGTTTATGAAAGTGAAGTATGTAGTATTAAGCTGTGATACAAAATGTTTTCAAATACCTAAATCATTAAGATATTTGTTAAGATGAAGCAACAACAGCCAAATACAAACTGGAGCTATCATACAAGAGAATACATATGCATTAGTTAAACATACTAGTATAAAAAGACCAAACACTTTATTTTTTTGTCAAACAAAGCATAGCTTTATTTTTGTGGTGGTGGAAACAAAACACAACATAACTGAAAGGCTGCCTATTTCGCCTGAACAGCCTCCCGTGCTGCCTTTCGTGCAGCCTTTTGGCCCTTTTTGTTGTGCTTCTTGGCAAAGCGCATGTTTCTCAGGAACTTGGAGTCAACCTGCAATAAAGGGAGAGGAAGAAGTGGAGTCAGCTGGCCAAGTTTAAAACAACAAGATAATGACATGTGATGTACAAAAATAAACATTTTCTTTTGTTTTTTCTTTAAACAAGAATCCACTTTAGAAGTTGGACTCCCTAAAGTTTTTAAACCCCAATAAAACAAAACTCTCAAATCTACTTGACATCAGATTTACATGCAAGACGGCGATGACTGTGAAAATTGGACAGCAGTGAACTACGACATTAAAATTTTGCATTTAATTCTGCTGCAGGTTCAAAACCATTAATGGAGTCTAATCATAAACATGGTCACTGACGCGCAACTGTTGTAACCATTTTTTACTTTACCAAATAAAACCTATAATATATTTAGCTAAGTTATAATGCAAACTGTGCTTCCTGGCAGTTGCTTTAATGTAAAACATTTCTGATAAACAATCTCAATAAAACACTTAATCCCAGTATTACTGTAAATTATTAGTGTGTGTGTGTATAAAGTGCAGGGTGTAATGTATATTGTACTCTTCACTTTATGCCTTTGTTGGATTACAAATCTTTTTTTGCTGCTGCATGTATGCCATTTAAAAAAGGCTGCAACATTATAATTTCTTCAGAATATTAGATTTACCACATTGCATGTAACAGATTTATGCAACCCTTGCAACGTTACAATCCTGGAGAAAGATGCTACTTTACATACCCCTTTCAGTGACTCATAGCGATGAGACCTGGGCCTCTTGATGCCATTTCTGTGGGCCTTACGAGCTGTTTAGGAAATAAATGTAAAAAAAAAAAAAATCAAATCATGCACACTAAAGACTCCTTGTAGCATTAATGTGCAATTGCGGTTCTATCTGATAATGCATAATACTAACTGTGAAAGGTAAAACTACTGTATTGACGAGCAGCTGCACAACCCCAAAAAAATAAACATCAGCTGCAAGAACTTAGTGTTTACACCTACACTGGTTGTGAGTTGTGTGGTTCTTGGACTTGGCCATTTCTGCAGGAGGTGATCTGCAATTGGAAAAATAAATATTGATTACGTTCCATTGACACTCCTGTGTTCAATACCGTCATTAGCTAGCGTCAACTAGCTTACAGTGGGTTATTAATAAAACAAAAAACGGAACTTTGGAGCCACGTCTAATACAAATTAATATACTGAAACTGTAGTGAAGCCCTTTAGAGTTTAGTAATACATCACTTTAAAGTTTCTTTTTTATGGCTTTAACTAGAGCGAAGCTCTGGATTTACGTTTGGCAGGGTTAGCATATTTTAAGGTGGTTTTAAACTTTAAACGTGGGTCAAATCAAAAACATACTGTCGCACAAGCATGCGCGACAAAGCGATGGATCTAAATACCTTGATGTTTGTGTGCTTTTCTATCAAAGACATACAGATTATTTAGGATTTTAAAAGAGTATCGAATCAGGAAATTTGACTACCTGCCACACGAACAGACGACAACCGGAAGAGAAAGATCAGCGACCCCGACAGAAAAAAGAAGAGCAAAGGGCCGCGGAGAACTCGCCCTGTGCGCAAACATCGCCCCCTGCTGGTCGGGGTGGCAGATGCGAGTACTGTTTTGGCCACATGGTGTCGCTCTCTGCAAACATATCTACATTCAATTTTACGTTTTTAGCCTATCGGTTGACTGTAGAAATTTTGAGAGGTTATATCAGGTGAAAATATCTATCATATCATCTAATAAATTAATAAATATCAATAATGTTGTGATATCAGATTTCAACTTCTCTCTGTTAAATGTCTATTTATAAGTTGTCATTTTTAGAAATATGCCCTCCATTTTTTCAAGTAATTATTTTATATTAACTTTTTGTGTCGACATTTCCTCATTTGTGACCTTTTGTGGCTTCACTGTTTACTGAACTATGCGATTCATGTGAAAATGTAAATGTCAGTGTGGATCAGTAAAATGTGAATGAAGCCCAGCAGAGCTTAATGGAGATTTCCCTCTAATGCACTCCAGGATGTTGTTTTTCATTGAACAGTACACCTATTTCAGTCGCATTCCTCTGTGGCCGCATTGCATCCTGCAGAGACGATGACAGACAGATGTAAAAGCAGCCAGATTCCACAGAAGAGCCCACAGAGACCCCAGATCCGCTGCTGCTGCTGCTGCTGCTGGCTCTCACCAGTGTTGTGATAAATGCAAAGAACGCCACGCCATCTGACTAAGCTCTCTCTTTCTTCCTTTTCTCTTCTTTCCTCTCATTCTTAGCTGAGGTTGGGTGATTTCCTGCTCAAGCAGAAGAAATCATGCTGCAGCGAACTATATTTAGCCCCCTGTTTGATCACAGGAGCATCTCTGCTCTGTTGTTACTGCTGTGCATATTCACCAAATACCTTGAAATGACTACATCTGACAGATTTAATGCTAATTTCTTTAGGCTTTCAAGGAAAGTAAGTAAGGAAAAATATTACTATCTATTTCTATTTAGCGGTAAATGTTGTGAATTTTTTGATAATTGCTGCTCTAGCTAGTAATTTTCCGAAGCCTGGGAGGCCCAAGGACAGTATTTCACAACCAATCACATTCAGTCTGCCATCTTTAATGATGCCACTTCAACCATCTAAAAAACCCTGAAAACTGGTTTAACCGCCTTGATATTTTTACACATTTACCCCTTTAACAAAATGATAAAGGTCAGACACACAACATTGGTTAACTTGCCAAGTTTGGATGCAAAGTATGTCATATGGTACAATTTTGGCCTCAAATGACCATTTTGTTTTAGTTCTTGAATTATTAAAGCTCAAATGAGATTAGAATTGGGAGCAGCTTTCACACACTGTTGATGTTTTTAGGATTTTTTGTGTAATTCTTTTAGTATTACATTGCCTGATTTATACAGCAGAACAAATCAATTCTCAATGGTCTGCTGGCTTTTTGGTAAAACCACAGAAGCTGTGTGATCAGAGCCGCTGCCTGTGGAAACCCACCCAGGATAATCATTAATGCTGCTGCTGTTGTTTTCAATAAAAGCAGAAAACAGCACACGCTGCTGTCACTGCTGCACACACACACACACACACACACACGTCTGTACCTTCAGTACAGCTCCTTTATTAGATTTACCTAAACATAGGATATTATCCAGTTTCATTTGAAGAATTCCTGAGAATTCCTCAAGCGATACTGGGAATTTGTAGCCTGAGTTTGCACTGAGAGGCGCTCAAGGCCCTCGGGGTAATATTTGCTACTTCTTCAGGTTCAGATAAAAAGCTCCTGTTTTGAGGCCATCTCTTCATTCATCCGTCCGTCTGTGCTCAAGCTTTATCCCTGAGAAGCTGCCCTGTTCAATTGAACTGATCGTTTTGGAGGCCTTTTAGGCAAACTCACAATTCTACCGTTAATCCTAACGTGTTTTAACGTGTTTTATTGACAAGTTCTGGCGCTCATTTCCGTGTTTGAGTTTGGATTTAAGAATGTAAGGGTTGGAGGTCATAGGTCAAAGGCCGGGGTCGCTGCTGTCCTATGTGCAGTGTGTCTGGAATGTCTTCAAGAATCTTTATTGAAATTTGCCATCCACAACAACTTGAGCCCACTCCAGAGGTCAAAGTCTAAAGGTCACGGCCTCTTAAGAAAGGTTAAGGCTTTTTTTTTTTTTCTCCAGTTAATTAGCTGAGTAATGATGACCCGAGGATCCAATCCCTGCTGCAGGAACACAACCGCTCTGCTGCCACTTCATTCTTTTCTCAAAATTTACTTTTAATCCGTTTTCCCCCCCTTCCCTTTTGCACTTCTCCCCTATCACTTAAAAGTTCTTTTCATCTGCTGGAGGAAATGCTGTTTTGAGGGGCAGATCGATCCCACAGGGACTAACTCCACCGCAGCACATGAAAGAGGCTGATTATGATGTCTCTGGATTATGTGGGCTCAGACACATCAAAACAGAAGGGAAAAGCCTTTAAGTGTCACAAAGGCTTTGCAAATTAATAAAGAAACGAGTGGAAAGGGAGGGGACGAGCGATGGTGGTAAAGAGTGCATGTGCTTATTGTTTAGCTTCGAAAAAGTATGACTATTTTTTTTTAAGGGATTATATTATTGATACCAGGTACTAAAGCAACAGGAAGAAGGTCCGGAAACAGCAAAGCGTTTACCAAAAGGCAACAGGAAGCTAAAGAGCAATGTAAACAGCCGATGCTGACTTGTGGGCATCCCGCTGCACGTCGCTATAAAATAGCAGAAGTCCCATCTGCACACTTCTCCTGAGCAGACTGAGCAACAGGATGAATAATCGCCGCTTGCTCAATCCCTGTTGCACAAGACTGGAGCCCGAGGATGGATGTCCAAATTATTACAACATCTTGTCTTTATGAAGCTTTTCCGGTCGTTATTATAAGCGTTAAAATGGCATCGCCTCGGGCTGGAAGGTCGTGTTGAAATCAGACAGAGCTAACAAACCTGTTGATCACATTCTGGTGCCTCACTAGCTCTCTTTTGCACGCTGTACGCACGTTTGCTGCTGGTGCACGACACGCCGAGGTGTGTTTTCTCAGGACACCTACAGACACACAGCTCAGCTCGGCGTTTTGGGTATTTTTAAAAGCGGGGTTGTTGGTTAGCCTGTTATACAATATGTATCTTCCGAGTGGGCCGCTCTCGCTCTGACCTGCTTTTTGTGTCGGGAAGAAGCTGTGCTGGCCGACTGGCACGAGCAGGTGCTGTCATTGTCGGGGAGGAGGGAGGAGAGGGTCTGCGAGCTCCAGTGAATGGATGCAGAGATGGTCACAGAGCTTTAAAGAGGGGGGGAAAGCAGCTGTAAACAGAAGATGCTTTGCTTCATTTTAGTTTTATTTGGTTTGCTGCCGTCTCCAGCAGAAACATGACCAGTGCCTGTGAGGGCAGAGCTCACCTTTGGGTGGTGGAGGGGGGGGAATCTGTGTCTCTTTTCCACTTGGGCCTCGGTTTCATCTGCGATAATAAGCGCCTTATTTTTCCCCCTAAATGTCAGAGCAGGGCAACCTTCTATTTCAGCTCAGGATCAATAAACCAATTGTCTCTGGAAATCTTGAGTTTCAAAACAGATGCGGTGTTTTTAAACCCACCCACCAGGATAACTGGCCTTGAAACCAGACCCTGGAAGCCTTATTTCAGTTTCACGCATGATCATTGATGTTTATCATTCATTAAATTTTGTCTTTAGTTGTTAGTTTTGTGAAGTCTCGTTTCTCTGTTTTTTTGTAGAAACCACGAATTGTGTGTGTTTGTACCTTTCATTGACACAGTCGATTCCCCGGTCCTTCCTAATCCTAACCATCACAACTAAACATTTTATCCTTACCTTTAACTTCAACCTTTTCTAAACTTACCCTTAGAAGGAAGTCTCAACCCTCAGCAGCCGATTAAAACCAGCCAAAATGTCCACATTTCCAAAAAAGACCTCACTTTTCTTGTGAAATGTGTATTCCGGTATTCCCTGTATTCTGGTCCTGGTTGTGTAGCACGTGCAAGCACGCACACAATGATGTGGGAGTGCGGCGCTTAGAGCGGAAGCGGAAAGTAGGTCTCTCATTTTGTTAATCACACATGTGCAGCTCACTGCGAGATGAAGGTGTTGATTAAAAATGCCGCAGAAACGGGAACGCCGCAGCTTTGCTGGAGGAGTCTGCGGGTGATTCTCAGGTCAAGTCTTTGTGAAGACGCTCTGCTGTGTTTTCATCTTTTCAGTCCATTTTACCAAAGCAAAATGTAAGCACTACATCCTCGAGGCAGTAAATAAGGAGAGCCTCGGAATCAGACAGCATGCACTTCTATTCGCCGTTTATTTGAAGATAAATCTGTCAATGAGCAACAAACTCAAATGAAGAATCCACCTGGTGCGGCTGAAACACGCTGTAAAATTACAGTACACTATTACTTCTCCATGAGCTTCAACTGTTCAAGACGCAGCTGGGATGACTGGAAATTGTTGCCGAAGTTGTTGCTCACAGCTCTACAAAATGACTCAGAGTTAGGAGTTCACTCAAAACATTACTAATCATCTCTCATCACGCAGTAAATTCAGTATGATGGTGAGTTATGCAGCACCAGACCGTCCAGGTCAGTTCAGCATGCATCTGTCTTCATTTCCTTTGTTCAGAAACTGCTAGAAAAATAAAAATGAAAGAAAAAGAAAAGCTGGTTTTGGTCATGCTCCTGGTTGGGGGACGGATGAAAGCATCCCAGTCTGGCCTATGAAGGCATAAAGTGCCTCGAAATGCTGCCTGTGTCTTATTTAGCAGGGTGAGGGAGACAGATTCCAATAATGAAAGAAAAAAAAGATACAATGACCTTTGACACCGCCTCTGAACAGCACCCAGTGCGTGCAGCCTTTCTCACGTGCAGGTGGGAAAGTCGAGTAAAATCCCGGGGATGTGAGATGCGATCATTTCCCTCCTCGCGTGTTTCTGAGAAGAAGCCATGTGACAGCGGATCCGAGCAAGCAGGCGGCAAAGAAGAACAGCCATGCATGCAAACAACGCAGGGGCATGCACGCACAATTACGCATGCATTTATGCACGCGCTAATGCACCTCTGCCAGCGTGAGAGTAAACACACTTTGCTCGGACAGCCATGAATGTTGCTTCTTGCACGCACGCAGCAAGAGCAGCATATTGGGAAAGTATGGACATGCACATGCACGAGCCCGCACACACATACACACACACAAACACACACAAATCCAGTGATGTGCACAAATGAGCATGTGACTCCATTAATGAATGAACAGCTCTCAGCACAGACTGTGTGCGCTTGGATACCCGTGTGTCTTGAGTGGAGGGTTTAATACCCTTTGATCCCCTTTGTGTGGATCACTCAGCACCCGCGGCTTGGTCGTGCATGTGTGTGTGTGTGTGTGTCTGTGTGTGTGTGTGAGAGAGAGCAAGAGAGAGAGATGGAGAGCTGTGCAGAGGAGATGAGAGCGAATCCCTTTCATTCAGCAGCCTGTTTGATACATCATTCAGCCACATTTGAGCCAGAACAGAGGGATGGGGCGAGTAAATAGAAGGGTTGAGAGGATGGATGGCTCCAGGATGGATGGATGGATGGATGACTGGGTGTATCAACAGAAGAAGAGAGCCACACACGGACCTACCTGCTGAGAAAAAGGGATTGTAAAGTTCAATGAATCGATGATTAACCTGTTTAAAATCGTGTTGTTCCAGCTGCTGGGAGATAAAAGGTCGTGTTCTAAAGCCTGAATAAAAGGCCTCGGCTGCTCGGGAGCAGAGCAGCGGCCTTGAGCAGTTGTGTGTTTTTGTTGGTGGCAACAAAGAGGTACAAATTTATTTTAAGGCTCATGATGCATATTCAAGAGAGAGCAAATGAAGGTGACGTAAGACAATTTTTTTTGTCCATTTTTCGGGTCTTTTTGCTCAGTTCTCGGTTCATCTTGTCACTAACTGCGTGCATTCGGTTTTTTTTTTCTTGCTCAGTCACTCAGCCATTTGTTTGAATGCTATAAATATGAAATGTAGACACTGGCGCTTTCTGCTGGGGTGGCTGTGACATGACCTTATTCGTGTTAATGCCGTTGGCTCCTTTTTTATATCACTGAAGGTGCTGTACAAACTGCTGTATTCACACATATAATGCTGCTAAAACAAAAAGTAGAACACATGTGTGAAAGGGCCTGAAGCAAGATGGTAAATGATAGTAATCCTAATCGTTTCCTTCCATCTTTGGGGATCTGCTGGTTTTTCCACAACTGCTTGTTCTGACATGCAGACTTCTTTCGGAAATACTTCGGCGAGTTGGAGTGGAAAACAAAGGTGCGGATCAGGAAATAAACCTCACAAGCGGTGCCAACACACTCTGTTGGTTTTGAGACTTGACCAAACATGACCAAATCCGTCGTTGTTCCTGTGACCTACTGGGGAGCTTCAGCACCATCCTGCCCAACAGCAGGTTTCAGACCACTAAAAAAATAAGACACATAATACTGAGAAAGGAGGTTACCAAGCATGTGTCAAAGTAGTAGAATCACACCTTTAAGAAGTTCATTTTTAATCTTTTTTGGTAGTTCAAGCTACTGCCCATGTTTTTTGTCAGTGATGTTTTTACCAGTAACTCCCACAGGGTAGAACTTACTGGAACCCAATCAGAGACATGTGCGGCAAGAATCTTTAAATACGGACCAATATCACAACAAAGCAGCTGTTTTCTAAGAATAATGTCCAAGTGTTTGTCTTGTAGACTGAAGGACGGGCGTATTTCCTTCTTTCCCCGAGTGAAACCCAATCTGTTGCTTTGTCAATGCCGGTCTGACTCAGAGGTCCCGTGAGAGGCTGGTCCATAACACATCACGTAAAGTATCGATTCTCTGGTGCACTTTAGATGTAACCCAACTCTCGGCCCCCATCAGTCCCCCCCAGTCCCCTCTTGCAAGATCCAAACCTGCCTTCCTGGGTACCAGGTCTAACAGGAATCCATCGATCCTGGCGTGCAACATCTGATTATGATGTGTTTTATGATTCTCTGGATGGGAGCTTTATTGTTTTAGTGGCCGCATCTGGTTTCTGCTAATGGACTTGAGTACAGCAGTAGAGTTGGGGAGGAGGAGGGGGCAAGAGAGAGGCAGGGGGAATGCTCCAGTGGAGAGTTTAATCAATACTCTGAAGGATGACATCATTGGGGGGAAATCAGGCGCTCTGCCAGTAACCAGCAACAGCCAGACACCGTGAATCATTATGGTAATGTCAGCCAGCCATCCCACCCCCACCTGCCCTTGTATTGGTTCAGCCCAGCCCGGTGGTATATGGCCGGGGCACCTTCGGGCCAGGTTCTGTCTTTGTCAGCTGTAACACCATCTTTTCCAGGTCCACACTGCCTCTGGAAAACTCATAAAAAGAGTTTTAAACTGTCATTGACACAAAAAAACACAAGCAAAAACTAGAAAGGTGAGAAAAAGTTATTCATTTCCTGTTTAACAATGCTGAGTCCTCGAGAAATGTTGTTTAATAAATGGAGGTTTATTGGCCAAGTGCCAGTTTCATTTAGATGATAATGATGTTTGCTTTTATTATTTATTTTACAACAGAGGAACAAATGACATCCAATGTTTTTTCTTTATTTTTGTTCTTCAGGATTTGAAAATTAATAAAAAAAAATGTGTCATTGAAGAACAATATTATAATTGACCAACAGGGAAATCTCTGTTACAGACAGTTTTATAAACTCCTGGTTAATTATGGCTCTGTACATGTATTTTTCTTACTACAATTGAGCCAGTCCATTATTTTCTGTTACTTGATTAGGAGCATAAATCACAAATCCCTACAGGCCTTATTAAACAGGCTGCATGTTAACTGGTGCTATCAAACCGCAAACAGCTGGACCCACCCTCTACCAAAGTCCCGATGACCTTTAGGGAGGACAGGATGTCTCGTCTGGAAGTCTTTTATTAAAACTTTCCACCCACATGCGCCTGCACTTGAGAGACGTCTGAGACACGCCGACATGCGCAGACAGGCTGAGAAAATGTTGCGTCTCAGCGGGCAGAAATTAGCTGGTATTGCTGCTGTCTGGAGATCAACTGCTCTCTGCTTGGTTATTAATGAAGCTGGGAGGGCCTGGGGTAACTTGGCACTCTCACCTATATTAACTTTAATGATCCCGGCTCATCAGAACTGAGGCGTTCCTTTCCTGCGCTCCATGTGCAGTTCACTAACTATTTTATGCAACTTCCCTATAGGAAAAAATGTCAGATGCAGTGGTTTAAGCCCAGGTTCAGCATCCCCATCCCAACACATTACCACACTGCGTTCTCTCTGAAAGAAGAGACCAGCTGGTGGCCTTTTCCAACGGCCCATTAAATGGATATGTGCAATTTCTAAAATGAATGAAAGATTATGACATTCTGCTGGGCCACAGGTGAAAATGTAATCAGCACAGCGCGTCCTTTAGCCACAGAGTAAAATGGATAAAATTTGCAACACATTTCAATATAAAGCAAAGCAATTAGCTGGAAAAATGTCCTGTAAGGTGGAACTTGAAGCCTGTAGGGTTACAAACACTCACTTAGTACATCAGACATGAACAGTGCAGAAGTACCAGCGGGTTTCAGGGGAACTGGTCAACACAGAGTTCTTTTTATTCCATCAAGTTCCAGTCTGGTTTAGCGGTGAGACCAGTCTGCCTGGAGCACAGATACAAACCTCGGCTGTGGAGCAGCACCGATGTTGCACACGGTTGCTGCAGTTTGGGGAGAAAAAGCTTTTAAGCATGGTGTGTCTGCTTGTGCATGGACATCAGCACAGTTTATTCAATCTCTCTCCCTCTCTTTCACACACACACACACACACACACACACACACACACACACACACACACACACATAAGCAACTCAAAACTAAACCTGAAGAAGGTAAATGAAATGTGTGTGTAGGTGTGTGTGTGGACATAAGCAATTGTGTTCTGAAATAACTGTTCTTTTGGCCTCACACATAAATGCACTTAGATGCAGTGCCTTAGTTGCCATGGTGACAGAAACTACTGAGCTGTGTGTGCCTGTGCGTTGTCACACTTCACCCTCCCCAGATTGTGCTGAGTGCTGTTGTGTGAGGATTTTTTTGGTGCCTTGTGTATGTTGCAGCGTGTCTTTGAGTGTGTGTGTGTGTGTGTGTGTCTGTGTGTCTGTGTCTGTGTGGAACAAAATTGAGGAAATGCTTAAGGCCGTCTGTCAGCACTCTGCCCAGAAATAGGACGTACCAACACCTACTCATCAGATAAGAACCTCTTTTCCATTGAATTTCAGACTGTAGATCAGGCTAACTACCATGACTAAACGATTACTAACTTCCTGTTACTGACTTCACCACTTGCAAAATACCAACCTCAGAAGGTGGTTGATCAAGGCTGAAGCAGAGCAGAGCCATCATTGATGTTTAGCTGCTCTTTTCTTTGACACACAAATACGCGTGGACTGTTATTAACCTTCTTTTTCTTCGGTCAAGGTGATGATTTCCCACCAGGGAAATTTTATCAGCCCATTTAAGTATGTAGAATTCAGAACTAAAATGGTTTTATAAATTTCCAAAACAGTTTCTGTAGTTAACTTTTTGGATATCGTTTGCAGTAGTATCTATTTTCAGGCTGCTCTGCTGCAATCCGAGACCGCCGACAGCTGTGTGAACTGAGACTGAACCTCGGCGCAGAAGAGGAAGGCAGGTTGAGGGTTTAGGTAAGGACAGGAAACAGACGAGGACACCCGAGTCGTCCGGTGCGAGGAGAATCTGTCACCCTCAGTCACATGATGGAAGCCGCGACACCACGAGAAGAGACGAAACGATGGAGACCTAATCAGAGAGAGAGGTCAGGGGGGTCAGCCTAGCCAAAACACCAGACAGAGCAACGCATCCTCTGAGACAGACCTCCTTCATGAGACACCGCTGTGTGACTGTGGGGCGCCCTCAGACTCACACTCGCTGCCGTCAGACTTTTTCCAACTCATTATCCACCATCAGGCCTCTGCCCGTTGAACTGGACCAAAATAACCGAACCTTTCTGCACCCTGAAATATCCACAATGGTGCCACACACTCATAGTTTGTGGTCAACACCAATTCCAAACTCCTTTTGACTCCCAACCCATCAGATAAGCTGATGTTTACATTTAGTTAGTCTTTTCCATGAAATTAAATTAGGCACACAAAATAAAAATAAATAAAACCTTTAAATAAAAAAGATCAGAGTGAGGATCGGAGCTGTGTAATGCCTGGGTCCTCCTCTCTTCTCCTCCACCGGTAATGATGTGTTTTCCGCTCACAGTGAACATACCACGTCAGCGTCACAAGTGTCGTGCTTGTTAGCGGAGAGAGTGAGAGGACAGATGTGGCTTGACCCTGTCACCTGCTGGTGCTAACACAGCAGGGCAGGAGCGGCCACAACCACCAACCCTGTGAGAGCCAAAACAGAAAGTCCACATTTGTGTGTTTGCCAAATCAAAAAGCCAGACTGACATGTGTTCGTAACACCCCCGTGCGCACGTGCGTGTATGTGTAGGAGGATTGATCTACACTTATATACAGCAACAAAGATCAGTGCAGCTCTGTGTGATATTTACAACCAACAAACTTTCTTTATATGTCACAGTTTAGAGATTTGTTCTTTGTGTACTTCTTTAAAACTCTATCAGTTACAGAATCTCTCTCTTTCTGTTTCTATATCACACAACTACACACACACACACACACACACACACACACACACACACACGTGTGCTACATGTACACTCAATGCCTCCTGTTGCAGGAAATGACTTGTTGACATTCTGGTTCCTAGCACTGCATCCTCGGTTCTCCCCACCGATAATGGACACTAATGAGGCGAGACAGGCAGAAGCAAAGACTCACAGTGAGACATGCTGAAGGAAGGATATTCCGATTACAGAAAAAGGAGGAGGAAGCGCGCAGAGGGGGAACTAATGCTGTAGCCACATGTCAGAGGAACAGAATTACGGGATAATTTAGCTATAGAGATAATTAACAAGGCTTGAATGAAAGAAGAACACATAATGTGATTACAATGCGAAAAGAACATTCATAATAACTCTGAATTTGCTAGAGAGCTCTCATCACAACGGCTGACGCCAAAATGTACATCTTTCTCAGCAATAAAGCACTTTACATGCAGTCGGCACGTGTTTGCTTCACATGAACGTCGAGAGCAGATTTGAAAAAGGAGCACAATTAATACACCTTCATTTATCTGCCTTCAATGTGCCCTAGGTTACTCTAAACTCAAGCAATCGTATTTGAACTCTGATCTAAACCAAAGGCGTCTTTTGTATGCAAACGTTACTGTGTAACGTTCATATTTATACTTTTAGATTTCAGTTCTTCGTGATGTCAAACAGGTGTTACATTTAGGTTTTAATTACATGTTTGCAATTCAGTACATCAGTAATTTTAGAATAAAGGTCAACTGCTTGATTATCAACTTCAACCTGAATATAAATCCATCAATCCAAAATTCCATCACCTTGAGCATGTGTACATTTTTGACTGCAAAACCATTGTCTGGCATTATTTAACAACAGTCGGCGTGAGACTTCTTACAATAACCAGCGAATT
>CAAE01014979.1:3369365-3389990 GCA_000180735.1 Tetraodon nigroviridis
ATTTGAAATGGGTATGAACGTTATAATTCTTGGGAAATTTTCAAGGACAAAAACAAATTTGTAATGGAGATTTGGGGTCATCTGGATTGACGATCCGTCTTAAATGGACGGTCTCAGAGGTTGTGACAAACCTGAAAGAGGTGACCTCCAGCCTCTCGCCCAGTGATTCAGCATCTACTGTGAACCAGATCAGGGTTAGATGATGTGTAACGAGGATAGACGCACTGATAGCTGGTTGGTGTGGATGCTTCCTGCCCTTCCGGTCAGGATCTGGACAAATTGGGCAGGAAGCAGGGCTGGACCTGAGTGTGGACCAGAGAAGCGGGGTTTATTTTAAAAAAAAAGTGCTGATCCAAGTGACAGGATGCATAGAGGAGAAACGATGCATTAAAATGATCATAAAACCACAAGGTTTAGGTTTAGCAAGCAGGGGGAAAGACAAGAACTAAACGAATGAAACACCAGAGCACCCAGAGAAAACATAGACTTGGCGACAGACTTACTAATTGCACTTAAGTGACATTTGAACTTCCAGACGCCCGACCATGTGACGGGGGCTGAAGGGAGAGAACAGACCTCAGGCCGAGGGTGGCGATGAGACAGCGAGGCACAGCGGAGGCTATGGTGTAGCTAGTGTCTGTCTAGCCACCAGTCGAGAAGGTGGGGGGGAAATTAGCCTTCCGAAAGAGATCCAAGTACAGTTTCTGGTTGTGAATCATCACAAGACTTAAGTGAAAAGACACTTCAGCGAACTGCACTTTACCAATGGTGGCAGTCCAGATCAGCCCATGCTGCCCACTTGCGTAATCAGGACACGGGCTGCTGTGCACGGTCTCAGTTCAGCTGATTTTGGCTCAGCGCAGCACCGTTCAGGTCAGTCTGAGTTTGCCTAGGCTGATTACGCAAGATGATAAATAATCTAATGAGGTCAGATAAGCCTGTCTAGAGTCCACAGCATGATAACAGCCCGACGCTGTTACTGCGGCGTGTTCACGTGCTAATCTGAAGGCCCCAGGAAACTTTTCCTGGTGAGTTTAACGCTCACACATAAATCTTAGAGACCGATCATCCCTCCGCTCTAATCACTCGTCTGGGTTTCCGCCTGTGGTTCAGCTGACCCTGCTGAGCTCTGCAACAATTTCACTTCCTTCCTGTTCCAGTCACCATGGTAACAGTAAAAGAGGACTCTGCTATCAGCTGATGGATCGGTCGGCAAAATTATTTTTATCTGCACTTCCCTGTCTCACTGCTTCATAGAAGCAGGGGAGTAGGAGTTTTCTATCTCGAAACACCATCAGCACGTTTAGGAGCAGACAAAGGGCAGAAGCACGCCCCTGGCACAAACTCGCAAATATTTATCAAGCAGCGGAATAAACAACATCATGTGCAAAGTAAAAGGAAAACACTTGAGTGGCAGCTGCAAAGCATCATGGGAAAGCAGCGCGTCTAAAGCTCAGAAGATTGAAGTGCTTCTCAGAAGAGTGACTGAACTTGTTTGATTCAGAAATGAAAAACATCTTTTCCTGTTGCTATTAAAAAGCCACACAGCAAACACAGGTTAGCTCAAATTGTGTTAACCCTTCAGTGGGGCGGGGGGGCTTCCGTTTGTCTCGACAGCAGCAAAGATGCAGTTTCCTAAACTATGTGATCCTGTGTTTGTTGTCTGAATGGTTTCACAAGGGGGGTAAAATTAAGGGGTGTGCAGGTGGGCACGAATACACACCACATAACAAAAAGGCTAAATGAACATCCTGTGGCTGCACCATAAATTATATGCTCCACGGCTTTGCTTTTGCACACATCCATTTGAGCCTCTTCCTAGCGGGACTGGAGAAGAGCAGCGTGTTGGTTTGTGTGTTAAAAACCAGAGGGATCCAGGGCTCTTTAACTGTGCAGCGCTTTTAAACGAAGAGGGCGGTAAAGAATTGATCGTTAGCACTTTTAAAGTGACAAAACTGATTTTTGCACACGCAACTAATAGGCACTTGTATGTTTGAGCGAGCTAATAGAGCCCTTTGAGTTTTTTTTTTGAAAATGTGTGCATCGCTCTGGAGGAGTGGATGCGTTAAGACTGAAACAATCATACTCAGGAGGAACACAACAACTGACATGGTTGATTAATGACCCGTGCGTGAGAAATCATCAGATCCCCCTTCTTGGATAATTAAATAATGAATAAAAGTAAATTCCAGTGACTTCATCTGACCATTACATAATTGCAAATGAGGATTTAGGTCAGACTCAGAGGGAAACCTTTAATGATCCAGAAGCATGGTTGCTATAGTTTGAACAGGGCTCAGACGGAGGCGTGCTAATCAATACTCTTCAACTTTGGAACGGATGTGTAGTAAACTTAATGATCCTGGAGGGAAATCTTCATGCTGTCTCAACGCCAGCTAGAGGGCTAAAGTCCAGATGAGGATATCTCCAAAATACCCCACCCAGAATCTTGTGTATTCAAATAAGTTTGCGTTCCAGTTAGTGTCAAAAGCCATGCAAGTGTGCACGTGCATACACCACTAATGACATAATGCATCTCCTATCAGGTGTTGTCAAGGCTGTGAAAACCAGCCAATGTGGAAACGTTTCAGGACATTTATCTGATGGTAGGAGAATCTGGCTCCGCCCCCAGCTCCAGGATCACGCAGGCACGCACAAAACCCGGCCTGTGCACTAAGGTGATCAGCAAAAAACGGTATTTAGGAGGGCTGACTTATATATTTAATGGACAACAATTCTGTTGTCTTCAAATTCATTCATTTTCCGATGACCACCATGACATTCTTTTACATCTGCCTCTCTTTCCCAGATCCCATCCTCCCACCGCCACCATTACCGCCACCTCTTTTGTAAATTCTCTCGAAGCGTTCTGTAGCTCTTTATGTAAGCGTGCAGGGGAGAGGGGGTTGCGTCAGAGTACAGTACCACTAACACAGTGGGAGGCTGCCGCTGGCTCGAGTGCAGTGGCAGGAACCACGGCAGCCATTTACTACAGTTATTTAGGTTCATTTAAGGAGGCCAAGTTTTTGTTAAAGTTACCAGAGCTCGAGGTTCACTGTCGATGTCTTTTTCTACAATAAAGAGTGTAACATCACTGCTGACTGGAGCTGGACCTTAAACTTTACTGGTGGGTAATTATAGAATCTTTGGTCTTCATCAGTCACCTTCTAATGAATAACGTAGTCAAACACATGCTGTTAGATGCTTTAAAACTTAAACCGTGTACAGGGTTATTGTTTTAAATACACATTTTTCACCACTGTCACCACAGATACAAGAAGGGGAAATGTCTGAATTTCAGTCTGAGAAATCCGAGATGTGGCCTAAGAGGAAAACCTCAAATAAAGAAGCAATGGTGCAAGTTCTGTTGAACTTCAACAAAGCTAAGTGGAAATGTTCACAGTTTTAAACTGTTAAGAACACTGAAAATGCAGCAGACGGAATTAATGTATTTATAAATCCTGATTGCTGCTGCCTATGAAACAGTCATGGAAACATGGGTGTTAATAACACAGGTTGAATTCCACTGATTGAAACCATTACTGTTATATTATCATTGATGGTAATTATCCCTAAAAAAGTTGGAACTGTCTAAAATCTAAACACCGCTGTGCATTTGTCCGTTTACTGATACAGTGACCACTAGGCGGCATTACTTTGTGCAGCCTATATCAACCTAGCTAGATTGCTGATTCCAAAATATTAAAAAACAAAACTAAACAATAAATAGCAGTTTGTAGACTTGAAATCATGTTTTGTATATCTGGGAATTCTGGCCTTGTAGGCAACTGAGGTAAATAATTTTAAAAGGCGCTACAGACCCCAAAATCTTTTTTTTTAAGAGTTTTTGGATACAAATATCAAGGGAACATTTGGTAAAGAAAAAAATATTTCAATATTTATTTGTGGTATAAACATGTTTTGTGTCGTGTCCACACACTGTACAATACATAAGGGTCAATCATATTTCCTTCAGCAGACAGAACGGTGAGACTGTCTCTGTTCACGTGCCCCTTGTTTTATACAGACAGATTGCATCTTTTCTCCATAAAAGAAACCGTTTACAGCACAATACAAAACAGCTATTCAATGTGTGTTTGAAGCTGTAACACGACACACGATGCATTGTCAAAAAAAAAAATCCCTGAAAAATTCCTCACTGAGGTAACAATTTTTTGTTTTAAAATCATTTGCCTTTTCTTACTTTCTGTCTTTCCCTCGGCTTCGGTGCCAACTGGGGTCTTCCTCCTTCCTCCTGAAAATGTAGCTACAAGTTTTAAGGACACGGAAACTGCCGTTCCCGTCATCTGACTAATTTACAAACAGAGAAAAGACTCACTTTCTCTTTCATTATTACAAAGACACAAAAACACAAAAAAGCAGCTTTGAATCAAAGATATTCAATTACAAAAGAAAAAGAAAGGTTTGGTACTGAAATTATTTTTAGTCCCAGGGTGAGAGTGATGAAGTTCTTTATGTTTTTCTCTTTGTGTAAAGTGGGTTATGATGTCAAACGAGGCCAGTCCATTCAAGCTTGGTGGCATTATCTTTGCTGCTATACTAGAGAGGAACATTTGCATATAAATTCATGACATACAGTATATATATGTGTATACTCAAATATATATTTATATTGAAAGGCCACAGGAATAGCATAGAGCACATTATATCAAGACAATACCAGCGAGATAGTTTTTTCTTTTCAAAGCTGGGTTATGACTGGCATGCTGAAACACAGCTTTGACTGTCAAAGATGTATGTGTGTGTGTGTGTATGTGAAGGGGTTTTGTTTGTTTTTCACAAGATGTAATGTCACAAGACTTTTTGAGGGAATGTATATTACTTTTGATATGAATTATGGTTAACTGGCTAAAGCTTATGTTGGATATTTGTAAATGAAACATGAATGACAGAAACAGACCTGTGTGTGTGTGTGTTTGTTTTTTTTATAACCACTCTCTGGTTGGTAACAGGCACATTGGCCCTACATTTTTGACACCCCAGGTGAAATGGTACTTTAGTCAACAAGCTGTATCACACTGGATAATGTATACATATATAGAATATAGTACAAAAAAGTTTTTGTTAAAAAACTTTGAGGTCTTGAATGTAGAAAATACTGCAAAAAGAGTTTGAATATTGCAGAACAACAAAGAGGACCTCGTGTGACTCTTTATGGTAAAAAGACAGTTTGCTGCCCACTATAACCACGATCTGACTCAAAGAAAAATATTTCACGTTTTACTTTTTCTTTTACACAAGGTTTCTTTCAAAGTGGGATACAAAGTGTGTCGAACAGTCGGTATTACAAACAAGTAGGAAAGATTAGGTAAGGCCAGTTAAAACCAACCCTGTTTTGATTCACCTTCTGTTTTCTTTGAAATCCAGGTTCTCGTTCTGCACTTTGGAGCACAGAAGAGCAGTGAGTCACGCTGGGACCAGTCTAGACTGGTGTCACAAGAGTCAGGTTCTGCTTTTAGTTTCATTAATGACATTTCCTTGATAACAGGTAGCAACAGGCCTCGGCAAGATGTGAAGTTTACCAAAAAGTTGTTCATCAGAGTAAAAGTTGCCATGATTCCCTTGTGCAGGACCTCCTGGTTGTGATATTTTATGGTTCTCTCATTTATCTACTTTTAAAATGAGATAAATGTTGAATGAAATTTCAAAATATACTGCCAATATGATCCAATGTCAGTGTTGGACCTGGTAAATTATTTATTATTTATTTATTATTATTATTTCTTCTGCTCTGGGTTCCATTGGAGCACCTCATCTTTGGGTCTGCCAAGTTAAGTCTCTTTTGTGTCATCTCTTGTGATGACACAGACTTCAAACAGATACTTTATTGTTTCCCAAATACCTTTGTCATACCTTTGGAGTTAGATCCTGCAGTTGTCTGCTGATGGAGTATTCACTCACTGCAATTTCAAAAATGACTTCAGAAAACAAAAAGTGGTGACACATTCTGGAATTTTCACTTTCAGTCTGAGGAACGTGCTCCTGGGTTGATCTGCAGAGTGGATCTGATATCTAAGTGCTGCTGTGTTAAACCAAATTCTTTTTTCATTTCAATGTGAAACTTTAATTACACACGTGCAGACTGACCCGGTTGCTCGTCCTTTGACCCCCACAGTGTGGTCAAACGTCTGATTGAGGGGTACAATCTATTCACTCATTTTGGTTCTCAGAAATAATTGGCAAATTCTCTTTTCTCTGATGCGTTGGGGAACATCGTGCTATAATTGGCTCTCTTTAGTCTGCACCTAAGGCCAGGCCAAGGTTCCACCGCTGTGAGGTGGTCCAGATACATCCTTAGACCCTTATCTGATTTTTATTTGGCAAATTTAGTCCCAGACCTTGGAAAAAAAATCTGAAACGTTACATGACGGGCAAAAAGAAGTAAGGTAATACGCGAGTACTGAGGCACTTCTTTGCCCGCGGTTGCTAAGATAAGCTGCTTCTAAGTGGCGAGCACTGCCTCAGCAGCCCCCAACGATAGCGCTGAACATGAGTTGATCTGTCTTAGAGTACAAAAGTCAAAGCCATTACATGCTGAACTAGCCACGGAAGTTTAAAGTTCACTCTGGGCTGAATGAATCCAAAGAGCTGGTGGAAACAACCGACTGAACGGTCACATGGGGGGAGGAAATAGGAAGCAGGAACGTGGTAAATGTACCCATCACTCATCCAATATTCCCAACCCTGTGCTCTACTTTTGCTTGGGGGAGGGGGGTGAGGGAAGGGGCTGATTTGTGTTCCCTCCCTCTTCCGTTTAGCAGCTGCTGGGACTAGTCGCAGCCTGGGACTGGTCTGTCGCCTCCCCTCGTCTCTGAATGTGTCTTTATCCGTCCATGTCCAAACACTGGCTCCAAGTGCCAACACATCAATGGCTACAACACTGTGCAAACTGCATGAGGTCATTACTAACCTCAAAGGACCAAAACAGCAAACAGAAAACTTAGGAATATCACATTTAGGTTCTTTGTATGTGCTGCCACACCCATTCCTCTTCTTCAAATTTACATTCTGTTGAGCCAGTACTGAATTGATTGATGCGATTTTTATGCGTATATGTATATATATATATATATATAGAGAGAGAGAGATATTTATATAAGGTATAGAATTGTGCGTAAATGTACACAAAAATATACAAAAAATGCATATAGACATACTAAACTTGGTAAAGACTGCTCATACGCGTTCTGCAATGTACGTAAACATACATCCAGTACAAACATATTTGTGTTTATTTCCTTGGTTTATAAAAACTCTACATTCAGTAGAGCGAGATTTCCTACAGGCAAATCCCAGATTCTCCACTTGGCAACAGTCGGCCCTGCTCCAGAGCCGAGACACAAAGTGAAATAAAAGTCTCAAAAAATGAGTACTGTTGACTTTTCAACCTTACAATCTTTGCATGAAGCCGTCTGTCCCGCCACCGGCACCGACTCCCAGGCGGGCACGTCTCCACGATACGCTCCTCCATTTTTAACATCTCTGAGAAGAACACCGTAGCGAACCCGTCTTTCAGTTCCCAAGTTTGGGTTAAACATCGAAAAGTTTCCCTTTCGGCGTGACAGCGGCCATCTACCCCTTCCCGCCAAACATGCTCACCTGCAGCCGAGCTGTCGGGCCGCGAGCCGCCGGGGGGCTAAAACATTCATGGAAACCGGCTGCTTCGCTCTGGCGCAGCCATTTTGTGACGACTCCACCGTGCACCCCCCTCAGGGAGAAAAAAGGAACGTCCACGTCTGGCTTTCATGTGGACTCCAGCGTGTCCAGCTGAAACACGTTGTGATTGGTGGGGGTGGTGAAGAAGAGCTGGTCGTGGGTCGGGGAGCTGGAGTGGTTGTCACAGGGGCTGTTCAAGCCGAGCGTCCGCTCGAAGTCCAGGAGCTGGCCCATGAAGTTGAAGTTGGGGGAAATGTTGGACTTTTTCCGCTTGACGAAGTCGTACGCATCGTTGAGGGACAGGTTGAGCTTCTGCATCAGGTAGGCCACCGTGACGGTCACCGAGCGGCTGATCCCCGCCAGGCAGTGAACCAGGATGCCGCACTTTTTCGAACGCGCCTCATCTGAGGAGGATGATTAGAGTGAGTAGTGATGAAGAACATTGGTTATCTGTTTTATCAACCAAACATCACATTTAATATGTACATTCAACTTCCTCCACAAACACAAGACATTCCACGAGGGGACTGGGGAAAATTTCGGTCACAAACTCTATTTTTGTATTTCGCTGAGAAATTTGAGCTGACAGATCAGCTCAGTCTATTTCCAGCGATTCTGCATGGTATTCTTTCAAATCCTGAATGACCTTGATGGCAGAGAGTCACACTTCATTCGGCTTTCCAACGAAGCAATGAAAAAAAAAAAACATCCTGAATTATTAATAGGCTTCACCAACCTGCTTTCTATCAGTTTCAAACCTTTGCTCTCACATCACTACTGGCCATTAGGGTGAAACGTAAGTGCTTCCTTCTTTCTTTTTTTGCGTTCTCCCCCTCTTCCTCTTCTTCTTTATGTCTCTCTTCTCTGCCTGTATCTCTTGTTGTGGGATTGAGGTCAACTGGCTCACGAGCTCACGCTGCCAAGTGGTTACCGAATGAAATTCATATGTGATGCGTGTGTTCACAGCACAGGGGGACTAAAAACAACCAAAAAAGGTCACTTTACTTCTTCTTAGCTCAGATTGTGCAGCATTACGTCATGACACGGCCAGATACTCGTCCATTTTGGGGTTTTTAAAACGGCAGAAACCGTTTCTTTCTAACTTGCACTAAATATCAGTTATTTAAGGAATTTGTAGTTCACTTGGAAGGATGCGAGGTCACACCTGGGCCTCCTTTGCAGCCTAAGATTCCCGCCGTCACCCATAATTAAGCTTCATTTCACGTCAGAACTGACCCGAATCTGCCATGACCTCTGAGCTCTGGCATGTGTCACACCTCCTCCTACCTAGGCTCAGACCTTTATCTGGGAGGGGGTCTGGACCACCGGTGACTCATCGCTGAGGGATTCAACTCAATCAGGGAAATCAGAGAGGAGCCAGGACCAAAAAAAAAACCTCAACAACTGGGACAAAAGGAGCTAAAATGTTTGAGAAAATGCAAGAAACCACATCTGTTTCATCGATTAACATTTTTAATGAAGCTTTAGGGGGTTTAAACTCCTAAAAATGGCCTTGTCCTCTGTTGGACTCCTTTTTTTTTCTTTATTTATTCTGACATAATTGCACTGGTAAATAATCTGCTGATATTTTTATTAGAAAAATAACTCTAAGTGATGCCTTATGTTTAAATAAAATAAAATAAATGTCTTGCCTTTTTCTTATTTCGTACATTAAAACAAGTTCCTAAAGTCAACTGAAGGAATGACTTTATAAAAACGGAGCTGTCTTCACTTTTACTCACCAATGAACGAAATGGCCTCGGGGAAAAACTGCGAGAGATTCTGGCTCCAGTGGTCCGAGATGGGAATCTGCTTGTATTTGAAGTCCCCTTCGTGTTCGAACATGTTGGGCAGGTTTGGCGTCACGTTGAGGATGTATTTGATGTTGTACTTGCTGAGCACGTCCAGGTTGCTGGAGTCTTTGGCACAGCCCAGGTAGAGGTACGGCAGAATCTGGACAGGAAAGGCTGGCTGGTTGTTGGGAAGAGGGCTACCCTCAGACTCCGTGGCGCTGCCCGGCTCGCGGTCCGATTCCCCGTCCGAGCAGTCGGAGCTGATGCGGAGTCCGCCCAGACCGAGGACAGAAGCCGGCGGGGAGCTGCTGGGGCAGGAACAGTCCAGGTTGGTCTCGCAGTGCTCTGGGTAGTCTGACTGGAACTTGTTGAAGCCCCCTGGAGAACCATTAAAGGAGGAATGAAACTGTGTTGAGAGACCGCTCTGATTGGCTGGAAACACCAACCAAGCGACCAGCACAACAGAAAAAGAAACTTTTGACCCAGTGATCACCATTGGTAGGATGATTAGTCCGCACCAGATCCTGCCCTCTGCTGGTCTGGAGTATTCTGACCTCCGAGACCAGCCCAGGGATCTCCGCTGCTTGCTTTAAACATTGAGGTTGTGTGTTCAAGTCTCAGAGACAGAGGGTGATTTTTTTTTTTTTTAAATAAATCACATGGGCCAAAAGCTTTTGAAAAATACAAAACGTTGTTGTTGTTGTTGTTGTTTTGCCTTTTTTTTTTATTTTTTCCTTCGCAAAATGTGACCTGTGCATGATCTTTATGGATTTACAAAGCACAGGCAGTTAATTTAGGGAAGAATTTCAAAACGAAGCCGAAACACACTGGACTCCTCTCCTTGCACAGGTGAGGGCTCTCACTACCACCGCTGGCAGCAGCAGGCCGGACAGATGTGCTCCATTGAGAAAAGCTGAGGCGTGTGAGGATGCAGCAGGACTCACTACTCTGCTCACTGGACTTTTTGTGAATGGCAGCTCAGCCTGCGACACCATTTTTCTGCTAAAAACACGGAACTTAAACACACCCGAACCATCTGTGCGTCGCGAATGAGGCTGATTTGTGCGCATCGGCGTCTGCGTGGTTCGCTCTTCATTCATGAAAAAAAAAGAAAAAGCCCCTTTTTTTTTAGGGAGGAAAACATGGCGAAGCCATTCATGCAGCTTTTAATTAAAAACATATACGAGCAAGTTGTATCCATCCAGACACTTTTGAGGAATTCCTTTTCGCAAGGAATAAAGGAGGATTTGGATCAGAATAAAGTTTATTATGACTTTAGAGTGTCCAAATATATCTCTGTTATCATAACTTGGGTTTAAACCTGTAGACAAAGCAAAAGTTACTTCAAATTTGCCCATTTAACACACAGGAGGGAAAAATCCTGTATGATTAATCATGATTCGGAGACGTTGAGATCGCGATATCGCCTTTTCTCCAAGATGTAAGTTAACTTCCACTTCCAGATTTTAAAATCAGATGGATGCGGTTCATAAGTAAGGAGGGTGAATGAGAGGACACGCACTTTTTAAAACCCCCATCCATGAGATCAGTGGAGTTTAAAGGACAGGAGTTGCTGGCTGAGCCCTCTTACCTTCCAGGTAGAAAGCCTTGCACCCGTCGTCCCGCAGCTTCTGCAGCAGCAGCCCGAGCACGGAGCTCCCTAAGGCGGACTCCTGCCGCTCCGAGCTCGCCTCGTCGTACAGAAGCACCGCGTCCGTCTTGCAGCGCTTGACGAATTTCTCCTTGTCCTCGTTGTTGGGGATGATGGAGCGGATGGGGAGGTTGCCCTTCTTCAGCCTGCGGAGCATGAGGCCCGGGATGGCCAGGTTGATGGCCGACTCGATGTGCGAGGACTCGTACAGCTCATGGGATCGACAGTCCAGCAGGAGCAGCGAGCCGGCCCCGGACTCCAGCTCCTCCTGCAGCCACTCCGCGCTCTTACTCGACATCATCGCTCTGGTCACGATCACGGAGCCTCTCCGCAGATGATGGGTTTTCATCGGGGAAACGTTAATCCGGCCGTCCCCTGACGTGACATGAAAACTAGCCAACAGAAGAAAAAAGGACGGATAGAACAAAGATGGAAATAAAAATCAAAAATCCAAAAAAAATAAATCACGGCGCTAAACTTCCAGTGTCCACGGCCGCCGCCGCCGCCGCTGCTGCGGCTGCGGCGCGCACACACACGCACCCAACACACACTTCCACACGCGCATCCACATCCAACGCGCACGGCCCGATGCCAATGTGGTCGGAGCAGGAAACTTGAACATGCAGAGGTGTCTCTGTCTCGGCCCGTCAGTGCGCTGAAAGTCGGGGCTTCACTCCAGCCCGTCGGCGTCCATCGGCGTCCATCTGCCGACGGCTCCGACCGACTCCCGACGCTGACGCCGACGACGCCTCGCCTCGCTACTGCTCTGCGCTGCGGGTCTGGGACGAGCGGCCGCTGCCGAAGCGCATGATCGCTGTCAGGAGGGGGACATGCTGGCCAGCGGGGCGCCTCTGGATGGTCACATCCCCTGGAAGCGTTAAAGAGGCTGTGCGGGCTGGTCCTCCAGAAGAGGCGGAGCGGCGAGCGTTAAAGGCGCAGCGCTGCGCTCCCGCCGCCGCCCGACATTCATAACTGTCCATTGATGCTTCCGCAACACTCTGAATGACAACGGCACACAAATGTGCTTACATGCACAAATCCAACCCGGCCGGTATCCTTTCACATGTTTGATACGTTGATATGTTTACCTTCATCAAATGTTCATACAGCTACTGGTGACTCGTATAATTGGTGTGCCTTTCTTTCATAAAATATAATAATGCACTGAAATGGGCGGGAATTTCAACCTGCCAAATAGTTACTCTGTATTAAATTGTTCATTTTACACATTGGTATTTATTTAAAATAAAAACGTTCTATTGTGTTTTATTGTTGTAGGATTTTATGACATCTAGCGGCGATGGCGAGGATTGCAGCCCAGGAATGCGTACCTTCTGGAAGCAAACGTTTGAAATGTATTTATGTATCAATAACATTTAATAAAGGTAAGATTAATTTAGGAACTAGTTAGATTATTTTAAAAATGGCACCGCCAGACTCCATCTGTATGGCTCGGTCATAATAAACCTTCATGCGGTGCTTGACTCCCGAGTGAACAAAAACACAGCAGTTATTATATTAATAAGTGTTTCCACACTGTTTGCATGTCTGTGTGTTGGCTTTGTTTGACGGGAGGTGTCTTTATGGAACACCACAAATTATGAACACGTTGTTGAAAGAGTCTGAAAGGCACATTTGAAATAATGTTTTTTCTTACTTTTTTTTTCAATTTTTTTTATTGAAAATGCTCAGACTTTTAGTTTGAATTTACAATTTAAGACTAAAATGTCAACAGGAAGAAAGAGATTGAACAACTATAAGATGGAGCTAAAGAATAAACTATTTATATATACATATAAATATATAAAATTGAATTCTTTAGTCATGTTGTTTTAACATATAACCATGCTTCCATGGAAGGTTTGTCTTAAAGTTGACCCAACTGTTTGGAAAGGAGAGACGAATGCATAATGTGCTGGTTTGGATTAAAACAGTTACAGTGGTAACAGATGTAACCCGGATTGAAACTATTTCAGAAAAAACTGAATTGTTCAATAATTGTGTTCCAGTAACATACAGCAATTCACCACAGAAGAACTTTCCATTGCTGCTCTTAGATCAATAAAAGCTTTATAAACCAATTTATTTGAATTTCATTTTCTGCTTTTTGTTCAGGAAACAAGCTAAATCAGAGAAAATGCTCCAAGTGTGAGTCACATGACACTTTCCATGCACGAAGAAAAAAAAAAAGAATATGATTTAAACCTCTGCAAGTAATTCTCTAACTTTATGACTCAGTAGAGTGAAATTCTGGAACACCCCCCCCCCCACCCCTTGGTTTTTTTTTTTTTTTTTTCAAAGAATAAATCCGGTCCTCCAAAAGCCTAATCAGTTCCAGAATTGCCTGGATAAAATAAATAAAAGTGTGCACAACTCGGATTTCCATTGGGGAAAAAGGGCTCTATTTCATTCGGGCACTTTTTTTTTTTTTGCGATTGTTAAACAAGCAGGAAGACCTCTGATGGTGGGTGGAGGACAGTGTGACCACCTTCTGGATTTATAGACCTATATATTTAAACCAAATACATGCCATTTTGACATTTGTGTACATCAGTTGCATGTCTGAAGACATCAGCCTTCTCCACCAGAAACAGTTGTTTCTGAGACAGGTTTCACCCTACAGGCCCGTGTCTTCTCCACCTTCCTGCTATCTTTATTTCATTTTTGCCAAGTTAGGCAACAGAATAAACTCACACTCACAGGGTCCATGTCCAGAAGTGACATGAAACCAGATGGAAAAAAGACTAGTTCAAGAAAGTTGTTACTTCCTAAAGTCAAAATAAGTAAAGTTCTTGGTTTTTCAGTTCGGATTTGGATATTTTGGTTTGTTTGTTTGTTTGTTTGCTCAGTTTTGGGACCAGCCCGGCCGAATAAACCTCCAGCGGGTCATCGTTACGTTTCGGTGTGGATGACATAATCGGCGGGTTGTGACAGAAGTCAAGACGAGGGAAAAGAGGAGCGTTTGATTTCCTCACAGCTGCAGAGGGGAGCAGCGGGGGACGCACCAGCTGCAGACAATGGCTCTCTATCCCTGCCAGTGCCCTCCAAACACACACTCGCTAAAAAAAAAAATAGAAAAAATACAGACACATACATGCATGGATGCACACCAGCCCACAAACTTTGGAGCTCTTGTATTTCCACTCCCTTCATGGACAACAAAGACGCTTAGAAAGTGTGTAACTGCGAGTCAGCGTGTGTGTGTGTGTGTATGCCACTCTTTGTCATCCCCCTGCGCACAGCTGTCTGCATCACTTTCTCCTATTTTTAAGAGTTTGAGATTCTTCAGATTGTTTGTTCTTATTTAATCAGATTACACACCAAACAATTAGACATGACAAGTAAAACAGAACAAATAAACCAAACGAATCACCCCAAAATCTCTCAAGCTGCTTCATAGGACAGCTTCGGTGTGAAATTAAGTAAGAAATAGAAGTATATTCAACACTACATCTGTGGTTACTCTTGGACTCATGGCTATTGGATCGTAAACGGGACTTTTTGGTCTGGGGTCCAGCCGCTCGCTGAGGCGGCCCCGTCATAGCTTTCTGCAGGAGACTCCTCTGATTCATGCTCTTGTCTGAGGTCTTTAAGGCAGACTGTGGCTTAAACCCACTCGGCTGGATGGTGGTATGAGGTGACCGCCCCTCTCCCACGCCATCATCATCGTCATCATCATCCAAGAGACACCCATGGTCTGTGCATGTGTGCACACTTGTGTGTGTGTGTGCTGTTGAGGGAAGAACCTCAGCTCATGCTAGAAAGTGTCTCTGGGCCGTGCACGCAGAAGACCCTCGGTGCAGGCTAATATTAAAGGACAGACAAGTCCGACTGGGGAAGAGGAAGAGGCTGAGTGGCCACGAGGGGCTTTGACGTGGTAATTACACACGCTGCAGCGTCTGGAGCATCCGCTCCTGCAGCCTTCAGTGCCACGTGCCTTCTGCCACGTTAACAGCATCAATTTCTGTTAATTAGCTTCAGTAGCACACAAAGAAGAACAGAAGCTCTGCTGCATGTGGGGCTCAGATTGTGTTATCGCAATCAAAGGAATCTATTTTTCTTACCTACATTATAAGTGTTTGTTTTAAGGACACAATCTGTTCATTTTAAAGACTAGACGTCTGTCTTACACTCTTGGCCTCCAGATCTCCACTTTTTTTTCTTGCCAGTTGGTGTACAAAGTACATAAGTGAAAGCAGCAGAACAGAAAACACACCAGCGCAGCCCACTCTCCTTTTGAGCTGTTCAACCTGTTTATGTCACCTTTACCTGTCACCCCACCTACCACATTTAATGAACCTGCAGCACAAACACTGAACCTGCGTTGGGATGCTTGTGAGTCCGGGCGTGATAACGTACACACACAGGACACACACACACCTCACCCCAGTACATTACTATGGCAGCGGAGAAGCACGTCATAAAGACAGATGGTCGAGGGCGGCCAAGTGACAGAATAAATATCTGTCCTGCTTTCTTCTCCCGCTTTAGACTGGCAGGAATTCACTCCCAACAAAGTTAATCCAGATTATCTGAACTGTGCACAAACAGATTTCTATCAGTCAGAAACCAGAAAGGCCCAGGAACAAACAAAAGGCATAAATGAGAAGGAATCTCCAGGTTGAAGTGTTTAGTACAAAAATCCTGTTACTGGCCTTTATCCTAAAAATCAGGTGATGGTGCTTGAAGTTTTGAAAAGCCTTATTTCTGCGCGAGTGTGAGCTACTGCATGTGTAAGCCAATGAAGGAGGATACAACTTTTAGGACCTTAAATAGACTTAAAGCATTTTTCAGTCTGTCTACAACTTTAAAAAAAAGTTTTTTGTACATCACACACAGTGTTTATTTGGCAGGTGTTGCTGACTAATTGAGGTCCTCCTCTGTCAAAGATGGAAAATCTGACTTGGCCTAAAGAAAAAACACGCAGCCTTTCTTCATCTTTCCGTGGATGTTGACCTTATATCTTCTGCTCTCGAGTAAATAGAGACCTGAAGCTCTAATTCAGGAGCAAAACCGCCACATTAGTAAAAAACTAAAAAAAAAAAAAAAAAAATAATAAAACTGTCCTCTGTTTTGTCCCGGCTCATTTCACTTGGATAAATTTATTGCTGCAATAAAGAAAACGGTCTTGGCGACTTGACTCCTCACAGCAGACATCAGGTGGACAGTTGGCGTGTAATTAGGCATCGTTATGGCAGGAGCGAGTTGTTTTCAGTTGTTACACTGTAATTGGACCTATATAAAAGCGTAATAATAATTGATAAACCTGACACATGCAGGATGGAGCCCCGGAAACACCGTTTAGGAGACAGAGCGATGCAACAAGCAGGTGAATTATCGAGAAAAGTCAACTGAGCTGTATTTATGAAGCACTTAGATGGATGTGGGAGCTAAAACCAGCTTGAATTTACAGACGCGCAACCTGCTGGTGATAAACAAGGGTTCTTTTTTACAGGCTGGTCATCATTAAACTGTCAGCACACGTTTACACACCATTAAGGTTGGTGTTTCACCTGAACAAGAAAACAGTGAACCATACATTTCTGCGAGCAGAAGATCTTATCAGAGTTTATCTGGAAGGAAACCGTTCAACGTACAGGTCAGCTGGTGAACAGGATCGAAATGACATTTTTCACTGGATCGTTTTACCAAAAAAAACGAAACATGACGCGATTCCACCCTCCACTTGTTCCCATCAGGAGTGAATAGGAAAATAGTGTGGGTTGGAGACGCACCGCGCCAAAACCTCAGCGCCTGCCGACGAGGCCGGCTCGGTCTCTGGTGGGGAAGGAGTAGGAGGTGATGAGGAGAGAAGGGGCTCAGACACACAGTCGTTTGGCCGAATTATCAATGACACCAACATGTCTCTCAACAATCCTCCGCTTCTTAAAGAGATACTAGAACTTCTTTTCACATCTTCTCCACCTTATTAAAGTGCACCTGCTTTTACTACGAGTGACTGGAAACTCAGACTGGACACGTCTATTCCACCGTTCCTCAAAACAGTCTTATTTGTTTTGAAAATGCCTCATAATTTTCAGAGAACTGCCACTACGCTGACCACCAAAACAGAAAAAAAAAAACCCCATTTGCAGTTCTAAGAATATGTCCTGGTGCCAAAAAAAAGAAAAAGAGAAAGAAAAACGAACCCTGCCTTTCCTCCATCTGCTGCAGCACGGCTGAAAGTTCTGACAGGAAGGCAGGAGGGTCCAGGTACCAATCTGTCGAAAGCCGCGAGGAGGCTGAAGGATGTGATGCAGTGCAGCGAGAAGATGGAGCCCACTGGCTGACCACGCCGAGCAGTGGCAGCAACCACAGCACACCAGGAAAAACATATCCAGATGTTCTCCTCGTAGGATCACCAACCCCCCTCCCACACAGGCGCACGTTTATGGGCCACACATGGGCTACATATCATGGAGGCCTGGTCTCAAAGTTCCCATTTCTCCTCGTGTCCACATTTATTCACCCACTCTACATGTGCCGCGCGCTCTGCCAGAACTGAACCCTTACGTCCTTTTAGCTGTTACTTTAGGCAGCAGGAGGACAATAAAACGTCCAGTTTAATTAGAAATGTCTATAAACTGTTCTATGGCTCAATTCTTTTTGTGTGAATTGACAATAAGAAAAAAAAAATCCATTCCACCCTAAACTGGCCATTTTACCTGCATTCAAATGACTTTTATTTGGAAAAAATCTAATCTTCTCCTGAGCACCATTCTGTCACATCAGGTGAAAAACAAGAATCTGCAAATTATAGGTTGCCAACACAGATAAACTGACAAACCGTCAGCCAGTCAGCAGGATTTGTTTGATCGGTTTCACCTGGAGAAGATCGAACCTAAATTCAATTTCAGGCAAATCTTCGGAGTCAAACAGATGAGGAACTATTGAACGAGCAGCGCTCCGGGAAGGCCGTCTGGATGAGGCCCACGGTGAAGGGAGCGTGCACGTGTGTGTGTGTGTGTGTGTGTGTTCGGGCCCCAGACAGGAAGGAAAAGAGTGGGCTCGGCAGCACAGCTCTAGAATTCCGCTTTTGTTTTTCTTCTTTTTCCATCAGTGCAGAGCCGGGTCTTAAAGAAACAGTCATTAATATTTCTTATAGACGCCAGCGTGCTGTCTGAGACAAGCCTCCAAAATAGAAACTTCAACGGACGTGTGCTTTCAGTGATGACGACGAAGCACGCCGCCAGGGTTTGGGTGAATCTCGAGAAAATACAGCAAGAAACCAGGCGCAGAAACCCTCTCATTATGATAAAAATAGTTACTACAAAGGTGAAATATTCCCGGGCACACGTGCGGCAGGCATATTTACTGTAACTCTGAAGTTAGGTGCTTTTGTGAGAACTCCCCAGTCTGACAGAGACAGCAAACGCAGCTCCTCTTTGCACATTTGAACCAGTTCACAGCTCATTTTTCTAACGTCTGCAGAGGACAATAAAGGCAGAAAAGTGGTGATTTATGGGGTGACGACTGCGATTCCGTCGACCACTCACAGTTGAACAGTTTCCCAAAAGTAAACAGTGAGATAATGGAAGAAATCCTAATTTTAAAAGAGAAGTTCATTGTCACATTAGGATTTTTAGAAAGATTTTAATAACAACATAAAAAAAGGTATTTTTGTGCGTTCAGTCAGCAGCACCAGGTGGAAGGTACCTGTATGTAACTAAGGGTGTACAGGGGACAGATGGTGAATTTGTTTTGGATTAACTACATCCCAGAGAAAAAAAAAAAAGACCTACTTGTGCCAGATGTGTTATCTACAGTTTCAGCCAATCCTTCATTTCTTGAGAAACCATAAAAACAACGTATAGTTGCTTTTGAATTTCTGCCTGTAACAGAACAATCAAAACTTCTTTATAGTTTATTCCAACATGTCGCTCTGTAGAGAAACTTTTTCTTCTTTTTTCAACCTATCTGGTTTAAAAGTGACTATCCTGAGAGCAGCCTAAACAGTTTTTGTCTGTATATTTTGGGTTTATTAAAAATAGAATATTTTACTGCAAGCCTCCTCACACAAATTGAGTTTAACCGTCCAGCCGCGTGTCAAAAGTTTTGTGGCCATTACATGGCGCGCTCACACACGGACGCACACACACGCGCGCGCGGGCACCTATGAACAGTCGTGCCTAGCAGCAGGTCCTTGGTCAGCAGAAAAGAGACTGCTTTCAGCGCTGTTGTCCAGAAACAACTTCTCTAATTTTTTAAGCCTGCAGCTATTTTTTTTTTTTTTTTGCCTTAGTAACACAAACAGGCTTGATGCACCCACGGTGGGTGGCTAAAAAAAAAAAAAAAACAACTTTTCCGAGTGTTTATACAGTTTAAATAATGGGCAAAACCTGGCTGCCTTCACCATTTTGCCTTTGATTTTAACGGGACCTGTCTGCGATGATGCCTTATTTAGGCCTCCTCTCTTCTGTGGAGCTGGAAAATAATCTCCTCCTGGTTGTCCATACACTCTTTGAGCTTGTTCTCCGTCAGCGTCAGCCGCTGCTCCAAAATTGAAACTGTCTGAAAAGAGGAGGAGAGAGAGAGAGAGAGAGAGAGAGAGAGAGAGGAACAGAGGCCAGAAAGACAAAGAGGAGATAAGAGAGAAGGCGCATGTTAAGGAGGACTGTACAGCGTCAGGCTGGCAGTAATGACTGTATAATGGCTGTGTTTGTGTGTGAAAGAGGCAGTTTGTGTGTATTGGGAGCAGATGTTGTGAATGCAACACAATCCAGCCGATTACTGTCCAAAGTTCTGCTGCCTGAGCCTAAAATCACCAGTGTTTCTGGGTCTGACACGCTCACACTGGCGCTCAGAGAGCACAAGAAAGCCAATAATAGAGACGTGATGGGCGTGTGTGTGAGGTGAGCTCACACTGTGACATACTTTTGCTCTCGCCGTCTTCCACAGCGACGGTATTTGTTCTATAGTGTCTTTGTGCCACGAGGGTGTACATTTTAGATGAGCAGGAGCTAAACCAGCCATTTATCACCCCAAACAGTGAGAAAGGAGGAATCCTTCTTATCTGGACAAAGCTGAGGGGAAGAACAGTCATGAAAACAACCCTGGTTAATGCTCTCATGTGATAACACAGCACCATCTCATCCATCTATCCACCACCACTTCATTCATCCATCCACCACTTCATCCGTCTCCGCCTCATTTCATATCAGCTCTTCTCGCTTTCTCCTAATGGCTTCTGATAAAATCGCAATGTAATTACTTGTAACCGCTTCACTGACAGAGGAAGATCATGACTGACAATTTGTTATTAAGTTTCTAAAGCCCTGACATTATTTTATTAGTGGCTTCTTTGAAAGACAAGTGCCTCGTGACATCTCAGCCTTCCTGCTGAATTTCACTACCGATTCATTTAAGATGAAGCAGCACAACTGATTCATTTAATCAACTAAGAGCTCACAAGTAAAAAAAATAAATAAATGGAAAGATGAGGAAGGTTTCTGAACAAGTGTCTTTGAAAGATGAGGAGGATCAGGTTTGATTTTGCCCCAGAAT
>CAAE01014979.1:3390455-3401790 GCA_000180735.1 Tetraodon nigroviridis
GAGGAATGTGCAGCGACTGTTAGATAATCTCCTCCTCCAACACATGGAGAACACGCATTGATGTGTGGGAGAGAGGTGTTTTTCTTTGTAGGTCATCAAAATAGATACGTCTCCTGCTATTTCATGCACCATGGGAGGGAAACGACGCCAGCCTCTGTTTTTTTTAGTTTAATATTGCTCCGTTCATCTTACCAGTCTGATACATCTTGCCAATCTACAGCCCCGGTCAGCCATTAGTGTGGACGTGCATGGTTCTGCACGCAGCCCCGAGCAGCAGCAACATTATACAGGCATATAGATTTCATCTAAAAGGGAGAACAAATCTTTCTGCTCCTAAAAATAGGGGAAGCTGCTTTTCTTTTCTCTCTACAACACATTACACCCTCTGATGCCTTAAGCGTTACTGGTCTGGGTTGCTCAGTCTCATAGCTTTGGTATGGCCCATGCTGCAAACGTCTGGCAGTCAAAGACTGATAAAGTGTTCGGTTGAACGCAAACTACTGATGGGTGTTACTACATGTGTTGTAACTAAACGGCTCCAGGAATAGAAAGGTACAGACAGCCAAACTGATTCAAAAAAAATCATGGTGGATTTTAAGGACCTAACCGAGATGTACGTGAAACACTGATCCTGTCTTAAAATCTCTCTACTCTGAGCTAGTTAGAACAATGAGCTGAAAGAGAAAGCAAATGATTTTTAAAAAAAATCACAAGTACTTTATTTAAAAAAACTTCATAGTGATTGCCTTATAAATGCAGCACTTTGTGTGTATGACAATAAAAATCTTGAAAATGTTTAAAGATTTCCTGTAAAGGATTTTCCCTTGGGGGGAGCATTTGGCAAAGAAGTGAGGGACAGAAGGAGCAAAAACAGCTAACACAGCAAACTGTGGCTGTGAACGCGTCAGCCCAGTGTTGAATAATTTACCATCTCCCTTCTACGATAGTCTTTTTGAATCTTACGGTTAGAGAAGGAAGGCTGACAATGATACAGGGAAAGACCTCAGAAAGGGATCAGTTTCTGGATGGAGGCAGTTTATTTTTCAGGGGTTAAGCAGTATGTCAGCTACATAGAATCAGCCTTTCGGCTTCACAGGGGCCACTGTAAAAGAATAATAAAGGGAACAAATGGTAACATAAACAATCTACCGGTAATCTATTATGGTATAATGCAGTTATCTAATTACAGATTTATTGGTTTGAAATCTGTCAATGCTAAGATTGATCCAGTGAGTAGTTTTATCAGGACTCACAAATACTAGTTGCCACACTGTTGAATTTGTAAATGTCAAAATGTATCAAAACATTTCAGAACAATAAGGCCAACTATTAAACACTTTGAGAGCCTTTAATACAGAAAAAGTGTCTCCTTTTTTATTTTATTTTCTTCCTCACAGAGGAACTCCTATTTATCAAGAACCAATCATCTTTTCCTAAAACAGAAAAGATTCTACTCCTGAAGGATTAAACCCAACAACAAATGATCGAAAGGATGTAGCCACAGACAGACAATCAATCTGCTTCCAGAGTGGAGGTACAGTGTTTTGAAAGACAAAAGGTCAGCGCCAGCCCCCCGGGAGGGGTTACTTACAGCCCTGCTGCTCTGGGCCACCGTTAAGCACTCCCACATGCTGAGCTGCTGTTTGAAAGTAGAAGTAACAAAGACAGAAAGAGGGAAAATGCCAAAAAAAAGGAAAGACTTACAGGTGTAAAGGGCGTCAGTGTCTTTGTATGGTCTTGAAAAACACCCATACAAACGTTATGTTCCTTAAAGTGAATTTCTCAACGTCTGGGATGAATAAAAATTACTTCTGCTTCACAAATATCCTTCCAACGACCTTCAGCCTCAACACTCAAAATCTCTGTAGGCTTCTTGTATTTATCTCAACTTTATATCACACTTTAACAGTTTTCTACAGTTGATACTAAAGGAATATTATAGAAATATTATCTCTTAGTCAATATTTTGGCATTTCTTAGAAGTGAGGTTACTAAGGGAACACCGGTGACATGGTGATTCATTATTTGGTGATTCAAACGAAATATTCAGCAGTTGCAAAGCCGCTAAGGGAACTAGGGGAAGTGGTGTGACGATGGTCTACAAACGGAATGGCACCAGTCCTTGAAAATCTGTGAAAAAAGTCACATTGTCCATACCTGAGTGAGAATTTCCAGCTGACCTACAATGTGTTCCAGGGTGCTGGTCAGGTAAGGGGGGGTGCTCCTATTTGCTGGCTCAGCCTGAACCTGAGGGACAGGCTGGGCTAAGTCCTGGGTGAGTGTCTGCTGGGTGGTCCCGGGACTGGTGCTGGGGAGTTGAGTCATGCTACTGGTGCTGCTGGGCTGAGTGGGGGCAGACGTGCGGTGATCTGATAGTTTAGAAGCCTGGAAACACAAAAGAGAGTGTGGCATCTGATTTTTTTACCAGCAGGAAATCAAAGATCAAAGCACTGGAACAGCTGAACAGCTGTGTGCCTTACAGCGACGCTGTCTGAAGTTTTAGATTACTAATTTGGGATGATGTCGTCCATAGTTTCCAAATTTTGATTGCATTTTTCATTTACGTGACTACATAGTCAGAGAATTCAACAAGAAATCAACAAAGAAACATCAGTTCCTACAAGGTTGTGTCAACTATGAGCTTTCCTGTTGAACAGAATAATAACCAACAGCTGGATAGATTGCGCATTTGACTTAGTCATTAAAAAAATGTATGTAGGTTTATTAAAACAACTCATTCAATCAATTAACTCATTCACACCTAATGGTAAATCCATCCCCTAGTTCAAACTACAGCCATCTGTAATTCACATAAATAAATGTAGATGTTCATGGCCAAAGTTTTAAACTCTTCACTGCTGCAGAATCTATGTTGTTGCACCAGCTGTGCTGGAACTGCACCATCCAAACGTGGGTGATCGTGGCAAATCATAACACGTAATAATGATGAATCACTTGGAGAGGAAACACTAACAGTGGGAAATGTCCAAAAGTCCAAATTCAACTCTGAGTCTGACACCGTTAGCAATACCCCACGACCTACATACTAAACTGTTGAATGTACCGTTATCTAAAACTTACACATGGATCACAGTGGGAAAATGGGGACACTTAATAGAGTATCCCAAGAGAACGATAAAAGCCTAAAGTTTAATTACATTAAATCTATTAAATTCGGAGTTCGGAATGCTGATGTCCTCCCCATGCTCACGTGCAGATGCTGCTTTCTCCATTTTGCCACCTTTTCCTCTCCCTGTTACTCACTGATGTTCTTGTGCTCCACTAGACCGTTAAACTCCCTTTATCTTTGCTGGGCTGCAAGAATACAATGAAAATTACAATAATTTTTTTTATGAATACTCGTTGAATTTTGGTTTTAGAGTACCTAAGTAGCATTGCAATTATAAACATATATGCATACAGCAATAAATGAATTTGCCATTTTAAATTCAGTATGTGTCAAATGTTGTTGTTGCATCGTGTTTTTTTATGCTAATTTAGGTCTTTTATTTATTTTTTCTTAATTAGACAGAAACTACACAGCCTAGTTTCCTCATCGAATCTCCTGACTCTCACTCTCCTGCTGGTTCTCCCCCTGCTGTCAAATGCATTCGACTCCTGCTGTCACAGCAATATGACCTGCCTTTTATACTGTACCAGCACTTAAAAGAGCACGGCAATCACACAGGGAATATGCAACTAATAGGTGCCACGCGCAGCAGCTCTGAAAAACCCCTGGGCTCTGCGGACTTATATGTCGCTTCCACTTTTTGTGCTACATCACAATTACTGTACATGAAGAAAATCATTACAAAGGAGGAAGATGTTCCTGCTCTTCAGCGCACATCCTAGAGCTGCAGCTAGTGGTGCAATGATGCGTGCTCGTGCTGAGCTGTGGAGGGAAGCGTCTTTGAGCGTGCAGTCGTCTGTCTACGCACGTGAGTGGGAGAAAGCCCAGATGTTAGCTGGAGACGAGGAAGGGGAGGGGGGGATGGATGGAGGGATTAGGGTGGATGTGATCAGAAAGAGCTGTTGTGCCTGTCAGCAACGGTTGGCACTCACACACATGCCCACACGCACACGTCGATACATCTATTCTTGCACACGGGAGCAGTCGCACTAAAAGATTTGCTCAGCTGTGTGGAGCACAGTCGGTTGAAAATCCAATTTAAAGCTGGTTTATGGTGTTTAACAAATAGGGTCGACATATTCCTGGAATAATCCCCATCGCTGGCAAATTAACACGAAACATCGCTTTCATGTACGTAAAAGGATCAACATAATCAAACTGGTTACTTATGATTCCCTGTTGGACGTGATTGTAAGAGGGCAGCAGCCACGGGTGGCCTGCGGATGAAAAGGCACAGCATTAGTGTTTCATTAGGCAATTTCTTCCTGGTGAACTGGACTCTAGCCAGCTGTGCACTATAATGGGGGCCTGGGAAGCAAGCAGGGGACATTTTAGCACCTCTGCCAAAATAAATGACTCAAAAACAAAGCTGAAAAGCTTTGCATTATGTACTATTTGTTTGCAATAACTGCTTCGAATAATAGCGTATAATAATATTTATTGCTGCGGGTTAACACTCTCCTTTATAAACTCACAAATTCAAAATCAGGAGCTGGTGACATTTTTCCTCTACCTCCTTTTCAGCAACACAGGTCTGGGACTTGCAGCAGTTTAGACAAGATGAAAAGGGCTGTATTAATAATAAATTACACATGGATAAATTATAAATGAAAAGAAAAATCTTGAAAGATGCAACCAGGTACATATTTTTAGCTGTGGTGTAAAGACTGACAGATCGCTTTTCACGCAGAGGATAAAGACCCCAGATTCAATCCTGATGTCGACAGCTAGCAGCCTGATGTCCACAACCACAGCACAGCTGGCCCTTCCAGCAGAGGTCCTGGATCCTTTCCTACCAGGCGAGGCTGGGTGAAGGTTCAGGTCACATCAGCTTGTGTACACGTCAAGACCTAATATGTTTGTAGAGTCCAAACTCACATTTGTTGTTTTGTTCTTTAAAACCAATGCAGGAAACCCACTGACGTACAGGAGACAAAGTACTAATTAAACAGTAGTCGAATCAAGCAAATGATATTGTTTATGATGAAAATAAAGTAGTGCCTAAAACATCAACTTATAATTTAAAAACGTAAATGTTGGAGAGATTTACAATAGTCAGAAAGGGAGTAGTGCAGTCAGTGCAGTTGGACCTTTTTTTCCTTCTAGCGAATCATCCCAGTAAAAAAAAAGGAAAGAAAAGAAAAGAAAAGGAAAGAAAAGTCCATAAATTCTGTTTATAGAGACTGGAAGTCTTGGTTTCAATCTGAATGTTTTTTTAACTGTAACTGATTTTGACATTTATGGAGTTATAATCCTATTGAAACCCATTAGTTGTCAAATTAAATAAAAACACAGCAGTGTCTCACACACAACTAGAATATTGGGAATAAGATATCGAGTTAAAACTGTAGAATGTATGAAATGCCTCAGATTAAATCAAACAGAATTAGAGAATAGCAAACATCCCTTTTAAGTTTTTTGCAAAATTACTAAAGACTTTCCTTTTACACAAACACACACACACAGATAAAATTGTAATTATTAATATTTAATTTGCCTCATGTGGTCAAAAGGCTTCTCATGTATCAGTAGGAAATAGGCAGGAATTTCTCACCCTGCATGTGAGACATGAATGCAGCTTTGGGCTACTCTCTGAACTTGAAAGGATGATCTGCAAAGAGGAAATGCAGTACCGGTACCTACATCTCCACCACTTCAAACTGACAGAGAGCATGTTAGTGTTTGCCTATATGTTTTTCTGAAGCGAGGCAGTAAATATGTATAGAGTTACGTGTTTTCTCTTTGTAGTGCAAATTTTCATGTAGTGCCGTTGACAAAAGGAATTTGGAAATGGTATTTACTCGGATAAAAGAAATTCACATGAAAGAAGGAAGGAAAGCAGAACGCTGTCTGAACTTGCCTGTCTGTGGAGCACAGATGGCTGCGTGCTAAAGGTGTGCTGGGCTGTGGGGCTGGCTGCTCTCGGTGGCACGTGCACTTTGGAGGAAACTTCATGCTGCAGTCTGACAGCACCGCTGCACTCAGCAGAGTCAAAGTTGCTCTTCCACACCAACACCTGAACCGTTCATAGGAATCGTGATTTATTCCAATGCGTGACAGAGATACACTAATAACAATTCAAAGATATGTACAGGGGTTGTTTCCCTTCCTCCACAGTTATTTCTGTGCATAAAATGTATAAAAAAAACAATACTGAGAGAATTATAAGGCATAAACAACTTCTTCAAACACGGTAGCCCTTAAAGTTCTAAAATACCTGCTCATCAGATCCTCCAGAAGCAAAGAAATCTCCTGTCCTAGAGAAAGCTACACAGTTCACGGCACCCTGGAATGAAAGGAAGAACCATAAAGCAGTGAGGAATTGAGGGTTTTGTCTTTATTTATTTATACATCTTTATCGGTGTAGAAAAAGAGTTATTTACCTATGTTGGCAGTAAAATAAAAATCCCTGTGAAACGGAATTTGCACTACATAAGGAACTGTTTAACAAATACAATTCACAGCGGTAAAATCATGTTTGGCTTTTCTTGTTTTTTTCTTCTTATGAATTGCTGTTTTAGTAAAAACTAAACTAAACTAAAATATCTTCAGGTGAGCAGCTTGTACACATATGTGTGTGAAGGAAGAGCGGGCAGGAAAGACGGGACCTTAAGCACAGTAATTATTAGTAAAGGCAAAGTCTGAGGTTAATTAAAAACCCCAGCTTCAGGAGGACAGGGAATGTCAGAATTTAGGGAGGTGCAGTGTGTCTGTGTGTGTGTGTGTGTGTGTGTGTGTGTGTGTGTGTGTGTGAATTTAAATACATGGAAATGTGTTTGAATCCAATTTCCCCCTACCACACGATGGAAAATAGGTTAACACTCATGGCCTGACCTCTCATTTTCTTTAGAGGGAGGATGAAAAAAAGAACAAAAACAACAGAGGAAAAGAGAGAACAACAGGGAGGCTGTTGGAAAGGAAAAAAAGGAGCTGCATCCTGCGGCTGACACCCAGACAGGCTGGTTGGGGTGAGGAATGGTTTTCCAGAAGCACCTGAGAGAAGCAGACAGCGTCGCTATAGCAACGCGACGGCCTGACAGACAGCATGTTCTGTCTGTGCTCTGACTAATGCCTGCTGCCAGGCGGGCACTTGCCATAGCCAGACACACACACACACACACACACACACACACAGTGAGTCTGACAGCCCCGTGAACCTAACACGTTTTATGTACCAACGAAACAACAGCCAAACAGGCTTCGCATGGTGCTGTTCAGAAAATTAAATTAAGGAAATAAAACTCTCGTAACCTTTTCCTTTTAAAACAATCAGATTGGACAATAGCGCCACTGCAGCGGACACGGATGGGTTCGTTCGAAATTCCCCCGTATGCAATATATCACACAAATGGAAGCCAGGAGCAGATTCCAGTCCCCCGATCATGTAGGGGTGTTTCTGGGGTACAGTCTGCTTCTCCGTGTTCCTGTCTGTGGCATTTGCAGACATTTTTTTATGCACCGACACATTACCAACTGTGTGTGCCAGCTGAGAAAGGTTATACTGTATGTTAATATTTACAGTATGTGCTGATCTCACGCTGCTCGCAGCCAATAACAAGGTGACGTGTGAAACGAGCATCTCCACAATGGAAGTGGTGCAAGGGGAAATATCATAAATATAGAATGCCCAAGTGTGAATGTGGAAAAGGAATATGGTCTCAAGCGCCCACCCCACCTCCACATTCAACATAAATAACACTCTCCTCCATCTTATGATATGCAGATGGAGAGACAAATAACAGACTGAGAACTCCCTGGAGCTGACAGATTGGTGGAATAACCAGCAGGCCAAAAAGAACAGCCACAGAGCTGAAGAGCAGAAGATGCCAACTTTAGAGGTGTGACAACTGAAGTTGAAATGAAGCGCAGGTGTCGCAGGCACAGAAAAATCACAAAATAAAAAGCAGAAGGCACAGCTACCAGCATAGTTAAACAGATGGATGCAAGTGCTATTGGCAGGGCACTGGATTCCACTAGCAGAGAGCAAATTGGTCCCCAAGCTAGAAGCAGTCAGCAAGATCTCCAGCCAGCCCAAAACAGTGGTGGGAGAAGAGGTGGTTGGAGGACACGGGAAAGCAACAGCGAGGAGGCTGAAACATCACAAGGACACAGTCCTCACAGCGGGAGAAAAGGGGATGGGATGAACCCGGGGGGAGAACGACAGGTTTCAGGGGAACGGGGGCAGAACCAGCTTCCTTCCAACAGCCCTAAGACAAGTCACCGCGAGTGGGCTGCCCACTTGCCTGTCAAGTACTAAAATACACCACACACAAAAAGAGGTATTGTGCTCACACACGCTTCAGACAATCAAACATGTACAAAAGAGATGACACACACACACACATCAATGTCCACACCAAATTTCAGCTGCACTCACCCACACAAGGAGTAAAGACTACATGAACAATCACGACTGAGGACAATGCAGCTCCTGTGTGCTCTCGTTCTCAGTTACGGCACTCCTTTTGTTCTCTTCAAAAGCAGGCCGATGAATTAAATAATTCCATCATAGAAGGATCGTTTTGAAAAAGAACCGTCGTTGTTTTGCTGATCTGAATGTGTCTGTACCTTGTGCCCATGCAGCGTGTACAACATTTTCCCCTCAGTGAGGTCCAGGATCTTCACTGTAGAGTCACTGGATGCGGTGATAAGGAAATTACCGGCTGGGTGGAAAGACAAGCTGTTTACCACACCACAGTGGACTGGAAAACACACACACACACACACACACACATAAAAAAATACATTATCAGGCTGCAATTAAGTTGCTTTTTCTTTTCCAGCTGTGCTTTAAAGATAGGATATACATGCAGACATATGAGCTGTTGTCAATGTTTAACCTTTTTCTAAAAAGAAAAATTACAGAAATTATGCAACTTATTCACTGTTACCAATGTCATGTTATGATAATTTAAAAGTTCACAAGATCTAGTTCTTTTCTACTACATGGTAACCGAGCATTTGACAAGTGACATGTTCCCTCTGGTGGCTGCAAGATGTTATAACTCGGGTGTATATCTGACCAAAAAGCCTAAATATGTGTAAATATATTAGGAACAGGCAAAATACAATTTTAAAGGCCTAGGATCTACTGACTGGATGTAGACTACCATACTGTATTTTACCGCAATATAGTTCAGAAAGAAAGACATGAAATAATAATTACAATGATTGTCAAACTATGATTGAAGCACCTTTAAAATGCAGGCTTAAGGCACATTGTCTGGACTGTAACCAACTGGGAAACTGAAAAAGGCAGAAGAGCAAAGAAGCTTTTAACGTCATCTTCCATCTCTTCAGACAAATGTGATTATCCGTTATTAAATCTTACAATTTAGATCCATTTTAAGACCTTTTCAGATCAATCAGACTGACTGGCAGGCTAAAAAAGGGACTGACATTTGATTTGTTGAACACACCAGAAAGCATGAGTCTTGGTAATGACTAAAAATGTGAGCATTTAGGCGAGGCCTCAGCTGCACTCTCCACTCTTGAGGGTGAATGGGTTGAGGGGTGCTGCAGAGGCTGCTGGCAATAATTCCGTTTATCTGCCTGTACTTTTCTTTTTTATCCTGTTATCTATTCAGCTGTAAACTATGTTTTTACAGCTAATCTGATGCCACTAAGACTATTCTTATCAGGGTTTACTAAGATGTTTATCTAAGAATCCTTGGGCGTGTCTGATAAAAGTCATAGTTGTATGTTATATGAAATCATATCAGTTGTGTACAAAGAGAGCCCTAATGCAAACAGCAGAGTTTCCATTTTGTGTCAGGGTGTTACTCCTATACCTCTTGGGGCTGTTTACCTTGGTAGTGCTGTAGCATTTTGTGAGTCCTGATGTCCCACAACTTCACAGAGTGGTCAGTGCTGCCAGCAGCGATACACGTTCCACTGGGATGGAAGGCTACACAGGTGGCATAGCTTAGAAAAGGAAGAGTTTAATTTAATGAATGTTGTATTTTGATGAGCGTTTGCATCATTTTAAATTTTCTAGGAAATATCAAAATATCAGCAAACTGCATTTTGCCAACAGGGACTAAAGTATTTACAATCAAATGTTGTTGCTGTGTAAATTGAACTAATTAGAGAGAGCGAATATTACGGCCATAACAGTTGTCTAATAATTAGCACAAGAAAAGCTTGTTTGCATGGATGGCTGCAGCCTCAGGTACTCACCCTGCATGTTCATAGAATGAATGTATACACTCCCTGCTGTTCTTGTCCCAGAGCTTAACTGTTTTATCATCACTGGATGACACGATCAATCGATCATCTGGAGAAAATCTACAAGAAGTAGGATTTCCATTTCCAGATTTAAACACACGACAATTTTCCAGCCTCAAGCAAGCAGCAACAGAGGAAGGTGCAAGTGAAAATGCACATTAGCACGTACTTGGCACAGCGGACCCAGTTGATGTGCTGGTTGAGAGAGAGGACAAACTTCTGCCTGTGAACCGTCCAGATTTTGACGGTCTTGTCATCAGAGGCTGTGACAAGAGTCTGTCCGTCCCCTGAAAAGTTAACGCTGCGCACGGAAGCAGTGTGGGCCCTGAAAGATGTTGACTCAGCCTTCCTGTATGTATACATAAACACAGAGACATAAGATAAAAAAATAAATAAATAAAACACCAACATATATGCATTTACTTTTCTTTGCGGACAGAAAGAAAGAACATGTCTCAATTATTCCTTTAATGATAAAAATGTTATTGTTAGATTGAAAATCAAATGTGTAACTCACAGATTGGGCACCCAAAGGCGTACAGTCTTGTCTCTAGAGGAAGAGGCCACCAGGTGACCAGAGGGAGAAAACTGTACTGACAGAACAGCATCTTTGTGTCCGTTAAAACGGTAAGCCCGCATCTGAGCTTTTGTGTTCCATATCATAACGCAGGAGTCCAACGAGCTGGTGGCTGTGGGAGGGACAAGCGCAGACAAGGAAGATGTTTACAGTAGAGAAAACAAAATATAAAAAAAGACTGGGAACAATTACCGATCTGTTTCATGTTGCAGCTGATGTCCACACTTGTTACATCGTCCCTGTGGCCCTTGAAGCATCGTTCCAATGTAGGATCAGACTAGTGAACAAGACAAGGGTCAGATGCATAAAAACTGAAATGTAAGTAGGTAATTTGTCATTACATTATTGTTTGCTGTGAAATGTTCAAGTTTTAACCCAAAGACTACAAACTATGAACAGGA